>ULGU01000004.1:83324-395899 GCA_900519015.1 Yarrowia osloensis
GGGAGAGACTCGCTGGCAAAGTGAAAGAACACATTCTGCCGAGCCGGGGAGTCCTCTCGAAGGAAGCGAGCTGCTCGGGCGGCTTTCAAACTCTTAGCCTGATAGTTCAGGTTTCGGAGGCCTAGGCCGCCTGCCTTGAGGGGCTGGAAAATGAGCAGGTCCCGATATCGGCGTTTGCCCTTCTCGTTTGTGCCACAGAGTCTGCCGTTGATTTTATCGCAGGCGTCAAGCACAAGACGCGAAATGACATAGGCGTTCAATTGGGACACGAAAGGGAGATGGTAGATGATCCTGGAGAAGAAATAGATGTTGATCAGCCAAGCCTTGCATTGCGCAGGTAAGCCATAGAGGGCAAACCCACGCAGATCAGACTGGAGCTTCTCAATGAAACCCTTGTAGAACTCGTCAACCTGTGTCTTTTCACCAAAACGAATGCCGAGATACCGGAAAAGCGTACCAGAACGCTGAGGGGTAGCACATTGCAGGGGGCCTCCCGCCTCTTTGGGAGGGGCAGTTGGCCAGTAGCGTGCAAGGATCTCAGCAAGGCGGCTCTCGATGGGCATCTCAGGGGCATCGTTATCACGAACCCGTTGGATAATGGTCTTGCTTTTTTTTTTTATTCTAAAGATACATTACAGCTATATACCTAGTAAGCCGGGTTATTGGCATTCAATGAATCTTACTCTTCGAAGTCGGTCTCGGTGCTCGTGTCAGTGGGTCAAGGTTCCTCAAGTCTTGTGCCTTTTTTTTTTATTCTAAAGATACATAACACCAAACCCCGGAATATAAGGATTTGGCACTTTTTTGAGCATCGAAATTGCCTGGTTGGCTCAGTTGGTTAGAGCGTTAGTCTCATAATCTGAAGATCACCAGTTCGACCCTGGTACCGGGCATTTGTTTTTTCATCTCGAAGTGGATTTTTTTTCCTTGTGGGGTTTTCATCTTTATACACTACAAATACTTTTGATCACTCGTACTGGTATTACTGTACCTGGTTGATCTCTTTGAACCTCAAAGATGCTACTATGACTCTACGAGATGGATACGGTCTTTCTCATGGTGGATGAAGTGCAAGGCATCGACTCCAAGACTTGAATTCTGGGCCGTTGACAAATTCACAGCATATCCTCCGTCTTTCCATGCAGAGTTTTGTTTTGCAGTTGCCGCTCTCTCTGAGATTGTGTCTCTACTGTGTCCAAGACGTGCTGGAGCTCGCGCAAGGGTGGAGTCTACATTTCTGACGACGTGAGCACTCCTAAGCAGCCAGCCAAAATCACCTTTCCATAGATCTTGAGTTGCAGTTGCTGTGCGAGTGCGCTACGGGCTCCTGTGACTGATGTGTCGTACATACTGTATCGTAGATGTATGCTGGTGATGTTGGTGGTTCAAGTCATCCAACAATTGTTGGTTTCTAGTTAGGAGTTGAACCCCCAAATGTTCAACTAGCTACAATGGAACTACAGCCGTGCTCGCCAAAAACACTGATTATGTAGGAATCTGGGTTCTATAATCATCATCCCCAGAGGTTCAGCTCAGTGCTTACATCCTCTGTTTTCTAATCCAAGGTTCGGCTCGTGTACGTCCTCTCTGGGTTCCACGGCCTAGAATCTTTCTGAAGGCGATTCAGAGTGTTAGATCTCCTACTTCTGGGTGCTCGGGCATTGCTCTGGCTCTCATCGTTTGGCTCTGACTGGCTCTGGCTCTCATCAGAAAGTCATACTAGCTCTTATTAGCTCGATGGCTCTTACAAAGACTCGTACTCGCTCAAAGGCGCTCACTAGCTTTTTATAGCTCTGGCTCTTGACTCATGTATCAAAGATGCTGGCTTGCTGCTCTTGCAGTTCACAGTATCTTAGCGCTTACGTTATTGTTTCACAGTCTCAAGGTAAGTCTACGTTTCACAGTATCACTTCCTGGCATAACTTGACCTCGCCGAATCACGTCAATGAAGAAACACGTGACTGCGGATAGTCCAGTCCTTCAAAACATACAAGTGATGTTATCCATGCCGGGAAGTGCTCTTGGCACTTGGTCCGTCAAAGAGAATGTTTTGTGCCCGTCATAACAGCTAATGGACAATGTTTCGTGTCAGCAGCTCATGAGCAATGTCGGCTCCTCCAAGAAGACGAAGCCCATGTGGGTTATCCAAGCTAGTAACACCAGTGTACCAAGGGGTTACTTATACTCGGTGGCTTTTCTTTTGTTCAGTCTCACGTCTTAGTCATACAGTGTTCGCGGACGGTTTTAATCCGGCTCAATGGTCGCGTTATAGTGGTCGCGGGTAACTTCTGGACTTGCGACAGAACCAGCAGAGCAATAGCCTAGGTCCTCTAGCACCACACTTATGAGAAATACGATCCAGAACATCAAACGTACTTCGGTAAGATACAGGTAGCCAAAGGAGTTGATGAGTAAAACGAAGTGTCAATTGCCTTAAGCAAGAAGTATCCTTCAAATGACGTATCTTCTGAATGGGAAAGATTGGCTCAAATTTCTCGGTGCTGTTATACAGTCAGCTGAACGAGGACAATACCAAACTAGAGCTCTCCTAAAGCTGTGTAGGACTCAAAAATGTACCCCAGGCCTAGCGTCGATTATGCAAGACTCGATGAGATAAGAAACTTTAGTGTCGGTTCATTTACTCGACGATTGAAGATACAGGGGGGGAATGGAAGATGTGTATAAAATGTTGTAATATTGATCTCTCACGTGATGACCGAACCTCCGTTTAAAATTGCACATAATCTGCAGCCTGATTTGATGAGTGAGGGCATTGGACTTTATCTCGTAAATCAATAGTGAAACCTTGAGGACAATGATGAGAAAGACTTGTATCGCTTGAGAGATAGGGATAACTAGATGTTCCTTTATATTTGCAAGACACACCAGAAAGCCCTACTATTCCAGCAGGGAGCTCAACTGGATGTGATGTGAGTAGGGGAGGTGAGGGTGACTTGCGAAATGTCTGATCATCTTTTGGTCTACTTTGGTGAAGCAGAACATACAGCGAGTAGCTCCAATCAAGCGGTTCTTTAGTGAACAGCTCTTGAGCACCTCAGGATTCTCATCAGCGCAGGCAAAGTCACTGTGGAAAGAGTCAATAACAAGTTGTCGGAACATCACATAAACGGCAAAGGTCTGGTGAACATCTAGAAGCTGATTGAGTTGGAGTAATGTTAGATTTGTTGCCAGAGCATCAAGTTGGCCAGACAAGCTCTGGAAGGTGAAACACACCTCTGACCAGCCAGGGAGAACACAACGACACTGGGAGACTTGGAATTGGTCGAAATAGACGATTTCGACAACATTTTAAGCCCAGTTTTTCAAGAAATCGCAGCCGAAAACGATCCAGACCCATTTCGGGGCACTCAAGCCGCCTGGTTGGCTCAGTTGGTTAGAGCGTTAGTCTCATAATCTGAAGATCACCAGTTCGACCCTGGTACCGGGCACTCGATTTTTTTGCTCCCGCAGTGATGGAGGAAGAATACTTTTGATGTCTGCATACAGCTATCACGCGAAGCGTCTATTTGGCTTGTTTTAGTTTCGGTAGGATCATTTTCTGTGCTGTCAGACGTAACAACTTTGCAGGTCGAGTTCAGTCTTGTAGGCCCACGGATACAGAGTAAATGAGCGCATACTAGCTGATCCATAGAGGGGTAGATCTTGTGAGTTATATGTGGAGCGAGAATCGACACTGATAATATTATTCTTTGTATAAAACTACTTCCTCCCTGCAATACCATGCCCAGAAAGAATTCCAACCTCTACCATGAAGAATCTTCAAGTGTGCAGTCAGAGCAACTTCCAGGGAGTTCAAAAGGGTCATACCGCTAGTAACAGAAATATGAGATACTTCAGAGTGCTTGGAAAGCGTCATAAATCAATGTATCAGGCTGCTTTTTAGGCGTTGGTAACTCCAGGCCGTTTCTCCATAGATCGACTTCAGGACGAGCTCTCGAAAGAACTTGATTCCTGGGCGCCGCTAAGATAGAAAAAGCTGTAGAGATTTAGTGTTATCAAAGTCTTTAGAGCAAGGGCTATCTACTGACACCACTCACATGACTCTGAGACCTCTGGATCGTGAAAACGGCGCAAAAAATCAGTTTTCATGTAGCAGAGGCCACATTTTCGGTATTTTCAAGAAATCGCGCCGATGGTTTAGTGGTAAAATCCATCGTTGCCATCGATGGGCCCCCGGTTCGATTCCGGGTCGGCGCAATTCGGTTACGGCCATATCCTGGTGAAAATACGGCTTCCCGTCCGATCAGCCATAGTCAAGCACCAGAGAGCCTAGTTAGTATTGTAGTGGGAGACCATACGAGAATCCTGGGTGCTGTAATCTTTTTTTCACAGCTCATGTGCGTAGGGCTGTGTTTTTGCTGATGGTCATATTGACTGAAAAGCCTCTGGTATTTTGGTGTTCCAAGTTGATTGGGAATTAATAAAGCTTGTAGATATCTTCAGCAAATGGTGTGTAAACTAAGTTTGTTATCTTAGCGTGAAGAGCTTAGATGTGAATATGATGTACAAGTTTTAGGGGGTTGGTACGGTTGCGATGTTGGTGATTATGCGTTTACTCCCTTCCGTCACCGTCTGTATCAACGGATAAATCGATACATAATCTATTTGTACAACATGTATATATGACTGACTGCAGATGGGGTGCAGGTTCATGTACGATCGATGCACAGTTTGACTCTTCCTCATCATCATGACTGACAAGAAGGACGAGCCGAAGGAGGTTGTGGACGAGGTTGAGGGCGATGTTGAAGTCAATGTGGACGCTTCTGGGGACGACGACAATGCTTCAGTCGACACCTACGACTCTCACGATCCAGACTCGGAGTACTACAATCCCGAGAACGGGTTTCGAAAACAGCCCATTGAGGAGGTTCGAGCCAATGTGAAGGAGATGGAGCAGTGCTACGTGGATGCTCGGTCTGAAATGAAGGAGCTCGCCGAAATGCTCGCCAAGTACAAGTCGCTCAAAACCAAGTGCAACAAGCTGTCGGCCTACTGGTTCTACCAGGGTCCGTGGAGTGTGTACATGGATCGAATGGAGCAGGAGTGTCCCGACGAGAAGTACGAGATTCACGGCGAGAACACGCTGTTTAATCTCAGCCATGAGTTTGACGAGCTGACAAATCAGCTGCTCAGAGAGTCTGTTCTTCAGGTGGCCAAGGATGTTTAGGAGGGGGTTCATCAGATGAATGAAGATATTTAGTTCTGCAGGCGAATGGCACGTACAGGGTGTCACTGTGATTTAGGGGAGATATCCATCCATGGTGTCTGCTTTTGCAGCGACACAGGGAGATCTCTGATTGTCTGGTACATGTACCGTTGTTGAACCTGATTGACCTTGGGATACATCTCCAAATCACCCTGTGATGCTTGCAGAGGGTGAATGTTTGTGAAAATAGAGGAAGAAGGCTTAGCCCTGTGACAGTCGTCATTGTGCATCTCATCAAATTGAATATATTACCATTTATAAAACTCCTCGTTGCTCAGGAGTTCATACATTAGGCTGTTTCAGGTTAGATGAGAGAGTAGGGAGGATAATGTGGTGCAAGGAGGTGATGCGATGAAGCAGGCAATGCTGAGAATGGGCCGGCTTAATATATAGAACATGTGGATCTTTACCCAAGGCTGAGAGTCGATCCGACTTAGAAGTAGGTCCGAAAACGGTGTTCGGCGATTCAATGTCTATTAATGATGATGAGTTCGTCATAATGTGTATGCTGGGTAATTACGCTAATTCAACTTGGAATAAGTAAGCTGAATTATGATTTTTCTTCTTGCCGTCCACATCTGATAGTTCTGGATCCCAGCAACTCATCATAGTCACCCCAATCTACGTAGTCCTGCATTGAAGACAAGTGGTGATATTACTCAGACTGCAGTAATTGGTGGCAGTGTTGAAATACGGACTGTGGTGCACTCCTTGGTGTGTTCCCGCCTTTGCCTTACTGTATCACCTGTCTCCTCTCTACGCCCTCGTCTCTATACACAACCTCTCACGTTGGACTATTTAAAATACAGAGACGCAACTCATCCTGTTAACCGATTCAATTACACAGACGACAACCGATTGAATTGACCGTTTCATTATTCCCCTAACGCACAAAAGCACATGTGCTTCTCACTATATCTCCACTCCATTCTTCGCTGAAACACCATCGCGTGCATGAACTCGTATTTTAAATCTGAAACGCCTCAGGAGATTGAGAGAGAGGAGCAAACCAGGAGAGCAAACTAGGAAAGCAAACCAGTAGAGCAAGTCAAAGTCACAGAGCAGGTGGCTGGGGTGCTGTAGAGCGTATGGAAAATACTGTATAGAAGATGAAATGCCACGGACCGAAATAGGAGTGCTTCAGAGCTGTGCTTAATGACATCATTGCCATTAAGAAAAAGAACCGAGTTGATGTGTCAAGTAGATCACAAGTAAAGTGCGACATAACCTCTACCGATACTCACCCACATACCGAAAAGTGGATGTCCAAGTCAACCATAGTCAAACGAATCCAATGATGTTTCCTATAACCTCCTAGCCACCTAGAACAGCCTCAGTATAGTACTCCGTACTGTATCAACAGATTATCATCTTGCACCATCCAACAGACATGGCACAATAATTAACCAACTCCACCACCACGCTTCTCTACACCTTAGCTCGCATCCCGTAGTCGCTCAAAACAAACTAAAGACAAGCCCAAACACCACCGAAGACCAGCCATCTCAATCACCTGTTGCCGTTGTTTACGTCTGTTTATTATCTCCCCTTTAAACACGTCTAAACACTCAGGTGGCATAATATTGGCCCCATCAGAAGAGCCCATAATATTCAGTCAATCAACAAAGGACAATAATTCTCTAGCACAGTTTTCCTGCCACAATCCCACCCACTCCAACCTACCCGGAGCTATAAGTGCTTTCTCACGGCCCATTTTGAAGCCCAGTAAAAACGCCAGCTTTTTAAGCCCTTTTTTAGATCACGGGACAAGTCGAGAGAAATATAAGGTTTGGCTATTTTTACTTTTGCCCCTGGAATTTGTGCGCGTACAGTTGGCGTTTTCCGAAGCGGGAAGCCCTAACCCTGACGAAGTAGCACGCCTAAATGACACAAACAAAAGTGACACAAACAAAAGTGGCACTAGCAGAAACAGACACAAAAGGTGAGACATCTGTGCCATAATAATCGTATATCCGCTTTCCCTGAATCGGCATAGGTGCGTCTGAAAATGAACACAGTGGAAAATAAAGTTGCGAGGCACGGCTGAGGTGTACAGTGTCTATTTGGGTGGGATTGTCCGGGGAGTGTGGGAGGGAAGAGGTGGAGCGGTCACGTGATCTAAGAGAGAGTTACATGATTACGTGACCAGTCAGCTCAGTCACAATCTGAGCACATCGGTCATCTCCAGTATCGTACCCGCCCCTAATATTACCGTACACCCATTTGGGATACATCAAAATAGGAGTTCGTTGTAGGGCGAACCTTATTTTGATTTTCTGCGTGGTGCGAAAATAAACTCTGTGCAACACGAACACACTGTAATACACACGAAACTATCACCACTCATTACTCTCCAACATCTACACACTTAACCGCAGGACTTTGCTTCACACAACCACACACACAACTAATGAGGTGGTCCAGTCTACTTCTACTGGGTTCGCCGGCGTGGGCAGCGTACGCGGTGCACCCCGTCCAGCTGCCGAAACTCAACACGGACAATTTCGGCGACATGGGCATTTTGGGCGACTATGACGGCATTTCGCGGGTCGAATATGGCGGGCAGCAGAACTTCTCGTCGCTGGCTGCTGGGCAGGTGGCGCAAATCGGTCACGACACGCCGCATGTGGTGGCGCAGGTGAACTCGTCTGTGTTGCTCAGTTTGGCGCAGATCTCGCTGACAGAGAACCAGCAGGCCGTTCGCCAGTGCCAGCTCGACAACGACCTGTATGTGACGGACGGACAGGGTCTGTGGACGGTCGACATTGCCGAGGGCACCGTCAACGCCATCAGCACGGGTCTCAACGGCTCGATCCGGGCGCTTTTCTGCGACACAAAAGAGGGCACGGTTTTGGTGGGCGGCGACATGGAGGGAGGAGTGGCACAGTGGGACACGCAGAAGCAGGATTTCGCGGTGCCCAGCTTTGGCGGGTTCCGGTCCGGGTCTGTGTCCGGAATCGCCCGTGTGGGAGACAGTCTGGTGTTCACGGGGTCCTTTGACGGCATTGTCAACGACCGTGGCACCAACCACACGGTGCAGCGCAACGTGACGGACGTCATGGACCTGGATCTCACGGGCCTGGCGTCCAACGAGACGACGCTGCAGCTGCTCTCCGGTGGCGTCAACGGCTCCAACTCGTCCGAAACGCTGCAACAGATTGCACGACGGGTGAACCAGACCATCAACGCGCCGCAGCAGATTTCGTTCCAGTCGGCGCAGATTCAGGCCGAGGGAACCGCCGGCGACGTGGATCCCAAGGACATTTCGTGTCCCGGGTCCACGTCCTGGGCCCTCACGCCAGACAGACAGGGCACGTGGCGAGCATTTTTCCCGTACTCGTTCACACCGTCGACCGTGGTGATCGACAACCTGCCCGAGTCGTCTGGCGGCGGCACCGAGATGCTGCGGTTTCTGGCGTTCCCGCTCAACGGTATCATGAACCTGACCTACGTTGATCAGAACGGCGTGAAGCAATACTGCGACGCGTTCTGTCCCATGCCGCAGGGAGGCTCGCGCGAGTTTACGTTTGTCAACGACATTGGCATGAACTCGTTCCAGCTGGACCTGCTGTCCTTCTACGGCAACCACGCGGGGCTGTCAGGCGTTCAAATGTTCCACGCCGAGCGGTTCACGTTTGCGGACAACCAGCTTAACGAGGGTAACGGGTGCTCGCGCAACATGACGCAGGCCACGAATGCCACCGCGCAGGGCGACTTCAGCACCCAGGGCACGTATTTGTCGTCGTCCATCACGTCGCAGCAGCAGCTCGACGATACGCAGGTGTCCTTCTCGCCCAACGCGTCGTACTCGGGCAACTACACGGTGCGGCTGTTCACTCCCGGGTGCATTCAGGACAACTCGTGTGCTGCTCGCGGTGGCGTGGACGTGACGGTGCAGACCTCGCCGTCGGACAGCCACTCGATGACGCTGTTCCAGACCAACAACGAGGACAAGTACGACACCGTGTTCGCCGGCCCCATCAACGTGACGTCCGGCTTCCACCCGTCGGTCACGCTCAAGCCGTCGGCCCAGGGCCCCATTCCGCGCAACTTTGTGGCCGACCGGCTGCAGTTCACCATGACGTCGGTCAACAACCTGACGCAGATTCTGGGCGACTCGTATCTCAACTACACGCTGCTGGGCGGCAAGAACGGCTCGCGGCTGGTCAACAGCTCGGAGATTGTGACGATCCGCAACATTTTCGAGTACTCCGCGGGCAACTTTTCGACCGAAAACCAGACGGTCGGCAACACGACGTTGAATCGATTGGGCCCGCTGATCGACGGCCGACTCACGTTCATTGAGACGGCCGAGTCGGATGATGGCGTCGTTCTGGCAGGCGACTTTGTGTCTCCCATCGGCAAGAACCTGGTGCAGGTGGGCAACGAGTCGTCGCTTTTCGCCAACTCCACGGCCGCCAACAAGACGGATATCGACGGCCCCATCACAATCATGACGTCGATCGAGGGCAGTATCGTTGTGGGCACTGCTCAGGGGCTGTATCGTCTTGACGGAGACGCTCTTCGGCAGATTGACGGAGTCCCCGGATCTGTGGACGCGCTGGTCGAGTACACGTTCAACGACACCCAGCACGTGTGGGCCGCCACGGGCAACGACAGCTCTCAAACGTCCGTCTTCTTCAACTCGACGACGTGGTCCAAGGTGGAGCTTCCCGTTTCGGCGTATCTTCGGGCTGGAGGCAGTGGTGATGCCGTCACCGTTTATCTCGGCATGCTGTCCATGTCGCAGGTGGACGCCAAGGGAGCGGTGTACCTGGATTCCGATCTGAACCTCGTTCCTGTGGAGAAATCGAGCGGTTCGACGACTAAGCGGTCTCTGAGTAAGCGACAGTCTAACGGGTCCGACTCGAGTCAAACCCCCTCGTACTACACCGGCCACTACGTGAACGACTCGACGCTGGTGCTTGGAGGCAGCGATCTGACGATTCTGCAGGACGGCGTGGATGTGGGCCCCTCCAACTCGCTCGGGTACCCCGCCAACATCACCTCCCTGGCCTCGTCCAACTCGTCCGACATGCTGTTCATCGGCGGCGCCTTCTCGTCCGACATTGGCTCGACGCAGGTGACGAATCTGGCCTTTTTCGATCTCGCCCGCAACGACTTTGCTTCGTTGCAGCCTCCCGGGCTCACCGGCGGCAACGTGACCCGGCTGGAGTACCGGGCGTCGTCTCAGACGCTTGTGGCGGCGGGTTCTTTCGGCATGGCCGGCTCGCTCATGTGCTCGGCGTTCTGCCTGTACGATCTGGACGCGGCTCGGTGGAACTCCCCCCCTTCGTCCATTTCCGGCGTCGTCAACTACCTCGAGTTTCTGTCCAACGACATTCTGCTGCTCGGCGGCAACATGACGTTTGACGAGCAGACGGCGTCGGTGGCGCAGTACGACTTTGCGTCCGGCGAGTTTTCGGCCATCATGAACGGAAACCAGACGGACTTTGAGGCCGTGCAGATTGTCATGACCAACGACGATCTCACCAACGTGTACGTGGTGGGCAAGGGCTCTTCGGGCCAGAAGCTTGTGCACTGGAACGGCTCCGTGTGGGACGACGTGTCCATCCCCGGGCTCGAAGACTCGTCCTACATTACGTCGCTGCAGCTGCTGCAGACGGGCGGCAAGAAGAAGCGCGACAATGTCGTCACTCTCGATTCCGACCAGCTGCTGATGATCTCCGGCGACATCCAGACGAACCAGGGCAACTTTTCGTCGGTGCTGTTTGACGGCCAGTCGGTGCAGCCGTTTCTGGTGACGCAGTCCGCGTCCGGCAAGGGCTCCATCAACGGCTTTTTCTCCCAGAGCTCGACGTCGTACTCGCCGATCCACAAGAAGAAGAAGATGCGGCGCGGCTTTGTGGTGCTGGTGGCGCTGGCAGTGGCTGTGGGCGTCATGTTCCTCATTGTGGGCGCCGGCATCCTCGCCACGTGTCTGCGGCGACGCAACAGCGGCTACATGCTGGCTCCCGGCCGAGTCAACGAGGCCGAAATGACCCAGACGGTGCCGCCGCAGAATCTGTTTGAAGATCTGCATGGCTACAACAACAACCAAAAGTTTTGATTTTGAAAAGTTTCTGTAAGACGATAGACGATGAATTTATTTATACACTAGTGAGAGAGGGGCGTGTAGTGATGGGACGAGATTGTATTGTATTGTCGGGAGTATCGGTAAGCCAGCTTTCAGGCGTGCTGAACGAGCTCAGTTGTTACACTGAACTGAAATTAAGACACCGTTCCAACAACTGAACAGCCCCAGTCGCTCCGCTACTCCAGCTCTTTCAGCTCACACTCTCCCTCTTGCTCATCTTGAAACTCCTCCACCACCTCTCCGTCTCCGGTTTCTTCCCCAGATCGTACTCTTCCCTCCCTGGATCCACCTTGATATGTGCCCTCAACATTTTTTCCAGCCCCTCCATCATCTGAGGCGAAAAGTACCATGCTCCAAACTCCCCATTCGAGTGCCCTGCAAAAATATGACTTGTCTCCGCGTCCGTTTCAATATCAATAACAGCTCCTCTTGCCAAATCGATAATTTGAGCGCCAGTTTCGGTTCCATAACACGTGTATCGCTGTCCGTCTCGACACTTGCTTCCCTGATCGCCCCAAAACCGTCCGTCAATGCCGTGGATCATTCTGTCTTTGCGATAGTACATTTTAGTACCGTCCAGAAACACAGGTACATAAGCCAGACCTTTGCCCGTACACTTTGTGAACCAAATGAGCCCGTTGAACGTCGCCACGGCGTCAATATTGGCCGATGTGGAGAACAAATCAACCATGCGACGATGATACAGATCAGCCAGTCGAAACGTGCGAGACGATCGAGGAGCTTCTTCGTAGTAGGTCGTAATGTAGCTCGATCTGTTGGAAAACTCGGCGGACTCGTAGTATTTGTGTGAAAATGCAAACCCGTGACCATGTCGAAAGTCACGTGACTCTCGCGGCAACAGGAAACACTCTGATCCCGAACGCGCCACAACCACAGCATCGTTCATGTAAATGTTGCTCAGCTGTGCCATTTTAGCCGGCAGAACCACAGAAACACCCTTGTACACAACCTCGACCTTGCCACTGTCCACAGAAACCACTCGGCCCATCTCATCTCTGTCTGGAACGATTTCCCGAGCTCGCAACGTCCGTCCATCCACAGCATACTTGTCCTTCAGAATGAGATCTTCATTGACCTTGGACCGATCGCAGTCGACAATGAGACCCCGGAAATCGCTAGGAAGACGTCCATAGACTTGTTTGGCGCGCAGGATCTCAGCTCCCGTTTTTTTCCCGGCAGGAGCGTCCACCTCCTCAACTGAGTCAATAGCGGTCCAATTCGAGCTGCGTAAACGGGCCACAAACACCAGAGCGCAGTCTGTCCACGTGACGAGCTCCGATCCGGATTCTCCAGGCTGGATCACCGCACATCGGCCCTGCACTTTGCTTTTCACAATCTTATCGGACTGCTTGAACGCCCCGTACCAGAACGAACTAACTTGCCGTAGATCGACACAGGTTTCGAGCTCACAGCTTGAGAAGATTGCCAGAGCGATTTCGAGCGGAATCCACCCCTCACGTGAGTTTTCAGAGGTCGATATCGCCATTTCAAGGTGTCGTTGTGGAGTCACGTCTGCACCATGCATTAGTTGCATCTTCCGATGCATGTCGAATCTTGTTTGAAATGGAGATCGTCGAAAGGTGAAACACACCGCGGCAGTTTTTTCGCCCGAAGGTTCATGTGGGGGAAGAAGGTCACGTGAGAATGCTGGGGCGATCAGGACGGTCATGTGACTTTTGACAGAGATAGTACCACTTCTCAGGTCACGTGGTTCCAGCCAGATTAAGCGAGATGAAATGCATAGATACAGACTTTGATCTCGCTTAATGGTGTGGGGTGCTTACTAAGGGGACAATGGGGGCGGTGCGTAGGGGTAAAACTGGTCACGTGATGATATGGGGAATTGATTGTTTTGTATCTTCTTTACTTGGCTCATTATATGTGACTGAACATACGGCCTGGTAGTCAGTTTGTGTTATGAAACGATCCATTTAATATTATACAATGCTATGAACACCTTGAGAATATATGCGAGCTCCGGGTGGGCACCGACGAAGCCATTTCTAAGATCCTGATTTATATATCCAGCTCTTTGAACACTTGGGAAGCCATCTCTGAGATTCTGGATCACTCCTTCAGCTCTTCGAATTCAAATCCTGCCCTGAGGTCCCTTCCTTTTACTTGTTTTGGTTCTCTGAACACGAAGGTGCCATCTTTGAGCTCCTGCTTTCTTCGTGTTCCCTGTCAACACCAGCAAAGTACTCGCTGACGTCTCTGGTCACGAAGTAGTCGCTAACGCTCCTACTTCTCCTCCTTCTTCTTTCCCAAAATATTCGAATCCTTAGCCCTCTCGGCATACTTCAACAGCTCCTCTCGCGGATCCTGTCTGTACGCCTTATCCGTTGTAGCATCCACATGTTTCTGATCAGGCGTTCCCCAGACGTCCAGCTTGTTGTCTGGATGATGACTGGCAGCCTGCTTCTTGCGCTTCTGGTTGTCTTTGTGAAAGTCGTCGGCGAAGGGATTGACGGTTTTTAGTGACGTGGACGACACATCGACCGTCTGGAGCACGTCGTCAATGTTTCGCTTTCGATGTCCTCGTTCCAGAACAGCGAGAGCCCCCTTGGAAGACAGTTCGGGAGAAAAGAGCATCTGAAGCTGTCCGTTTTCAAGTCCCAGAAAGATCTGGTTGAGAGCAGCGTGCCAGGAGACACATTTTGCCGGCGACTGAAGCTTGCATTTGTAAACCTCGGCCAAATCACTGCTATCGAGAATCCGTAGCGAGTCGGAAACTGCAACAATGTACTTGGAGTCAGGAGAATAAGCAGTAGCAGTGACGACTTCATCGAGACTGGTCCCCAGCTGAGTCTTGAGATCCTTGGACAGAATCTTGAGAGACTTGTCAGAAGTGGTCACAACCAGACTGGAGCCATTGGACGTCAAACTGGTCACCTCAACCGGTAACGTAGACATGGGTCGCGAGTACCCATTGGACTTGCTATAGGTTATGAGAGAGTTCTTTGTGGCAGCAACAATAACATCTCCAAGCACAGACAGGTGGTAAACGACCCCGGAGTCGTCTCCAGCAACCTTCTTGACTCCCTTGGGCTTGGTCACAATCACATGGGTCTGTTTGAGAGACCCAGAAGTGTACTTCCAGATCCGCACGGTCTGGTCACGTGACGACGTCGCAAACTCACCCCCGCCCAAAGCGACTCCCGTCAACACCGTCGCAGTATGTCCCTTTGTGTTCTGAGGCGTTACCAGGTACATATCTCCCTCCACAGACTCTGCCAGCTCCTGCCCGTCTCTGCTGTAAATCTTGACTTTTTTAGTTTCCGAAACGACAAGAACAATGTTGCTGGGATCATGTGCCAGGCACATGACCTGGGCGTCTCCGTCGACCTCTCTGAAGGGTTTGTCGAGCGTCGGAAAGTCGTAGAGCTCCGTTTTTCTTCCGGTCGCTAGAATGAGTCTGTGGCCCGACTTTTCCAGCACAAAGCACGTGACCGGCTGTTTCGAGATGGGCGCAAACAATTCGTGTGAGATTGGCAGCTCGTCAAGCTCGTCATCGTCGTCGTCGTCATCGTCATCTGAATCGTCTTGATCGTCTGTTTGTTGTTTTCGATTCTTGAAGTCGTCACGAAGCGCGAGACTCAGTTTGTGGTCCAGATTGGACGTTTCCTGCTGTTTTCCGAACGAGGTGATCTGTGTTAGAGGGATTGCCGTGTCTTTAGCCATCGGTACGAGTTCTTTACTCACCTCCATGGTTTGATAAAGATGCTCCAAAATAAATGTGTACTTGTGCCCGTATTGCATGAACACACGCATCCCACATGCACCTACACTCCTCGATGACTAAGCAATCGTTCGCCAGTAGTTTAGACACGTGTTTCGACCGTTCTGGAATATCTGGAATAACACCCCTTTTATCGATTCCCCTCACTACGGTTTGAATCTCGCCCACTTTAGTCAAATACACTCTCGCTTAATCTATCTGCATGCATAATCGATTTTCACTCTTCTCCAGCAACCATGGGCAAGGACGAAAAAGACAAGAAGGACAAGAAGGAGAAGAAGGACAAGTCGATGAAGGCCCGAGAGGGACGAGACAACCAGGTTTATTCGGCCTCGGGCTCTCGAGTCGTTGCAGGCTGTGTCTGTGTCAACAATGACTCATCCCAGGTGCTCATGATCTCGTCGGCAGCTCACCCCAACCGATGGATTCTGCCCAAGGGGGGCGTGGAGAAGGACGAGTTGAGCGTGGAGGGGGATTTCAGCGAGTCTGCGGTGCGCGAAACGTGGGAGGAGGCCGGAGTGACGGGAAAAATCACCAAGTATCTCGGCAAGTACGACGACATGCGCAAACCCATTGAATACAAGGACAGCCTGATCCCCAAGACGGAGTTCCACTTTTACGAGCTCGAGGTGGAGAATCTGGCGGACGTGTGGCCCGAGAACCGAAAGCGAAAGTGGGCCGGATTCGAGGAAGCCAAGGCTGATCTCACCAAAGCCAAGCGACTGGAACTCATTGAGGCTCTGAAGGATAGTTCGTTGAAGAGGTGAAAAGACAGACACAGTGCCGTCAATTGTATCTGTGGGCTTCTATACCAATTATTACCGCGTTATATTTATTGTGCTCAGGTGTACACTCGTCCAAGTGTCTTTAATGCCTGTATTCTTTTGGCAATGAAGACAGAACTAGGCAATTCAAGAACCAGCAGTATTGTATCCCCATATAAACGATATCGTTACGATGGTCTTCTTCCTGAATGAAAAGATGTAATTGGCATTAATATCAGCCTACTGGGTCAGTAGAGACGGCCGCGACAGCTGAACATTTGCTAGCCAACTCTCTCAAGTAACTGAACAAGACAGACGAGAACAGATATACCGTAAATCCCCGCGACACGATGATGATTCCAATAGTGATGAGCATATTAAGATGTAGGGATCTGAGTACCAGCACAAACAATTGTACTGTAGGTACAGTACTAGACTCCGAACATCACCATCAGCACGCTGGTAGACTGTACAAAGAGATGATACTACGATGTACAGTACGGTACAGTATGTACCGGTATGTACTGGAGATATCATGTGCTCGACCGTCTCTGGAACCAGATCTATCAAGCGGTCGGTCCTTCACGCAAATCACACCATTCTATTCGGAATAAGCCGCTGACCTGATTGGTACTAGATTACTCAGCGGTTCGACAACAGCCTACTTGTACAGTACGATTGACACACTTGTTTTGACCCACTCAACTACTTCACCATACTCCTTCCTGACTACACTCACATTTTCACTCGCCCCTCCTCACATCAACATTATCTCCTGTATTATAACTTATGCTTGACTATTTTGATTGAGATGTTTCGCAACACCTCAGACTAACGTTCCAGCTTGTGGACCCTCTCTGATCACCCTCCTCACGTGCGACTCGTCTTCCACAACTTATCCTTCTGGCCGCCGAAAAAGAAGCCCGAGCCGTTCTTCATGTTCGGGCTCTTGGCCGGGTTAGGCTGGAAGGTGTGTGGAATGTCCTGGTTGGTGATGGTGATGTCGCCGTCGTCGTCCTCGCCCTCGCTGTCGGCGCCAACGTGATGCAAAGTGACCGAGTTGAAGTTCTGGAACGGGTCGTAGTCGCCCTCGCGGCCGTAGCTGCGGGGGCCCGCCACCGAGTTGGTCGACGACCGGTCCGTGTTGACCGACAGCACCGACGATATCGACTTGTCCTGCTTCTTGTCGGTCACAAAGTCGACCGACGACGAGTCCTTCATGGTGCGGAAGTTGACCGCGTCGGCGCCGCGGCTGGGGACCGGCACCAGAGGTGGCGTCTGGTTTCGCAGCAGCGCCCACTGCGTGTTTTTGAAGAACGGGTGGTTCTTGATGTCCGACGCGCCGGCCTTGGAGCCCATGCGCTTGTGCTCGTCCTTGATGAGCAGCTTGCGGATCAGGTTCTTGCACGACGACGAAATCGACTGGTAGCCCGAGCCGCTGGGGAAGTTGACCTCCTGCTTGAGCACGTTGGAAAAGGTCAGGTTGCGGTTCTTGCCCTTGAACGGCGTCATGCCAAACAGCATCTCGTAGATGAGAATGCCAAGCGTCCACCAGTCCACCGCCGACGTGTGGCCGTTGCCCCGAATCACCTCGGGCGCAATGTACTCCTCGGTGCCCACAAACGAGTTGGTGCGGAAGTTGGCAATGCACGACTTGGTGTCCAGCTGCGGCACGTTGGTCGAGCTCTGGATCGTGGGCGCGCCCAGCTGCTCCGACTGCTTGGACAGATCAAAGTCGGACAACATGATGTGGCCCGACTGGTGCAGCAGAATGTTCTCGGGCTTGAGATCGCGGTAGATGTAGCCCATGAGATGCAGATACTCCAGCGCGGCGGTCACCTCGGCAGCGTAGAACTGCGCGTCCGCCTCGGCCACACACTTGCGCTCGCGCGTCTGCAGCGCCCGGAAAAACTCGCCGCCCATGCAGTACTCCATGCACAGATAGAGGTAGTCGTTGGACTGGAACGAGTGGTACAGCGTCACGATGAACGGGTGGTTCGACGTGGCCAGAATCTCCTGCTCCGCAAACGCCCGCTTGATCTTGTTACGCTTGATCATCTCCTTCTTGGACAGCACCTTCATGGCAAACAACTTGGTCGACTTCTTTTCCTTGACCAGGTACACCTTGCCCACGTCGCCGCGGCCGAGCAGCCGGATCTTCTCGAACGACGACGGGCCCACCTCCACGTCGCACACCTTTATCGAGTTGGACGAGTACGTGCGCGCAAACGACTTGGAGTTGGTCCGCGACCGCGACTGCGGCGTTGCCGAGCCCGAGCGGCTGTTCTGGCCGTGGCTGCCATTGCCGTGGTTCGTGCCGTCGTTCAAGGGAGCAGAATGCGTGCGGTCACGGTCTGAGTTGGGGTCCGACGGGTGCTGCTGCTCCTCGCGCACAAGGTCCTTCAGCCGCACGTCTTCCGAGCCCGCGGGGATGATGGGCAGATGCTGTTGGTGGTGGCTGCCGGAGTGCGAATGCGAGTTGTTGTTATTGTTGTTGTTACTGCTGTTGTTGTTGTTGTTGTTGGTGACGGCGTTCTTGACGTTGGGCTCGGACGCCACCCGGCGGATGTTTTTGCGCGGATGCTGGCCGGGCACACCGAGCCCGCCGTAGCCGCCCCCATTAGGCGACGGCGAGGACGGGGGCGAGTGCAGGTTTGGCGACTTGGGCGAGGCCGAGCCGCTCATGTGTGCGGGTTGCACGGGCCACTCGTCGACCACGGGCACGGGTTTGGTCGAGTCCATGGGGTCGACGGCCTCGTCTTCGGGCGTGTGGGCCGCCAGGTGTTTGGGGTGATGCAACTTGGGCGCAAACTCGGACGGGATGTCCGGCACCGTGGGCACCACGCCATGGTGCTGGTTCCAGCCGGTGCTGCTGATGTTGCTGCTGTGCTGGTCTGTGTTGGCGTCCTTGGTGGAGGGCGTGGACGGCGATCGGCCCCGCAGAAACCGCTGCTTGAACGACGACTTAGTCTCCTTGTCTTCCGGAGGAGGCGAGGAGTTGGAGGCGCCGGACACGCCCTGCACGTGGATCGTGGGCGCGGGGTCGTACCGGGGGAATGCAATTTCTTCAGTGTCGGGGCCGTTGGCGGAGCTGGCCACGGGGCTGTTTGTGTTGTTGAACTTGAAGAAGCTCTTGAGCCGCTGCGGGAACGTGATCTCTTTGGGGGCGTCTCTGGCACCCTGGGCGTCGTCGTTGGGGCCCAGAGTCAGGGCTGCTGACGCCGACGTCGACCGATTTCGTTTGAACACGTCGTCTACCATTTGAGGGGAGTGGTGTGTGGTGAAGTGTGTGGTGTGGTGAGTGGTAGGTGGTGAGTGGTGAGTGGCTTGTGTTGTAAACTGAATGAGTTGTGCTGAGTTGTGTTTGTGTTCGAACTGTGTCTGTGTTGAGCTCGTACTGTGTCTGTGTCACTCTCTGTCTGTGTCACTTTTCTCTCTCTCTGTCTCTGTCGTTTCTGCCGTTTCTGCCACCAATGCAAAGTCGTAACCAAGTCAAGTCTAGTGAGAGTCGAGTCAGCTGCTGGCTGTGCGCAGAGTCTATGTGCTGTCTCTGCGAAGCTAAGGCTAATATGCGGGTCTCCGCTAAATGTCGCAAGCCCAAAAGGAAGGTTAAGAGGGGTGTCTTGGGGTGTCTTGGGGTGGGAAAAGCGAAAGGAAAAACACACTGTTGTGATCCCCTGACTCTGCTCTTCAAATCAATACCGTTTTTATCTCGATATCTCTCTTCTACCCCCTCCCAACCCTCTCTACGGAGATAACACGCGTTATTTCGGAAACCCAAACCCTACGCCCGGTCTCACCCTCGTTCCTACGCTATTCTGGGCCGCCGAGAATGGGTTTCGGGACAAGCTCAGTTTGACGACTTTGCAAGGAGTGGGTTAGGTGAGCTGTCGGGCTTCCACCCGGCTCTACTCCGCACGTGATCCCGCGTGGCATTTTCGTGTCCTTCAAGCCAGCATTTTCAACGATATGTCTCACTTCAACGAATACATACATTTGAACGCCTACTCCATACTGTACTTGTAGGTCTGGGTCTAACTACGCAGCTAGGTCCAAATAGTCCGACTAGTCCAACTAGCTCGAGCTGGACACGTGACTCAACCACATCTACCCCAGATACTTCTTTGTGTGGTTATCGTTCCCGCTAAGCGACAGATAATATCCCCCTCTCGCTTCACCTGTATGCTGGAACACCGCGGAAGCTTGCTGGAGAAGGCACGGCGTTAAACTGTGGGTTTAAGCATGTTATAAATGCGTCTTTTTCGGGCTGAGACTCGGGGGAGCTGCGACGGGGGGCGTGCGTCGGCCGCAGACGTTGCTATACAACCCTGCTATGATTAGTGACCCATCTAACCCGCTTAGTCAACGTCGCGATCTACATTGTCGTTGACAAACATACACACAAGATTATGACAAATTAGCTCGAGGGTGGTGTGACTTTGGATGTACAAGTATTAGATGTATTGTTTGGTGGTCGAAAATTGGAACCGCTGATCGAACATCGAACCCGTTGATCGTATCTCAGCCCGTCTCTCAAGCAACCCCATCTGAGACTCACTTACTCCCTCTTCTGTAGCTCCCCTTTCAGCCACCAACCACCCTCGCTTATATCGCCAACTCTATAAACTGCACATCTCCCAAACAAGCCAAAAAGAGAAGTCTCGTCCAGTCACCGAGGAAAACGCTGATTGAGAAGTTCTGACTGACATGTGGCGATTTTGAGGTGGTTACGTAACTTTTACTTTTGAATCTGAGGTGATTACGTAACTGTTGTTTTCGAATCCGAGGTGATTACGTCACTGTTGCCTTCAGTCGAATCCATCATAACTGAAAGTGCTGGTGCAGTCTGGAGTGTATTGACTTGAGGTATCACACCCAGTAACGACAGAATGATGAGTAATAGCTGTATTTGAGTGGTATTGCTCGAAAAAGCAGAAAATTCTGAATCGAATGGTATATTTTTTATGACAAAAAGTTCTACAAATGTCATTTTAGAGACAGTCAACCACCTCAACACTCCCTTGGCTGCACCGTTAAAGACACTCCAAGTAAAATGGCAAGAATAGAGGTGCACTCTGTCTGGAGTACTGACAAGCGAACCAAATTCTCAAAAAGGTGAGAGATAGCTCACTCTGGATTGAGATCGACGTCAGCGTTCAGTAAAGCCGATAATCTTGGTGTTGCATCATCGTCATACCGGTACACTATTCTCACGCTGCTGCTGCCACTTACGTTAGTCTAGCCAACTGAGCTCACAGTTTGGCCATTCTCAGAAATGTATATAGGTCACGGGGAATACGCTGATGAACAGCACTGTCTGTGAATATGGGTCTCTCATCCAGAATAAAAGCTGTATGTTTTTGGGCAGCCACATCTCACTTGAGTGTTTACTTGTAGTCCCCTTCATATCCAGTTGCCCAGCCACAGCCTGGAAAAATGATCAATATATCACAGTATGTACTCGTCGGTCTTTGATGAAGACGTTGGAGCTCTTTCTCCTGGAGAACCTACAACATGACGTTTCTTCCTGGGCAGCGTGATCAAAATGGGCTCCATCGCCGAAAGCAACATTTTCCGGGCTCGTCAATCGCCAGTCGAGATCAGGGAAGTCTTGTTCCATTGGTGAATGGGTCTGCAGTCTCAGTTCAAATTACGAGTAGTGTCTTTTTTTGCATCTGAACATTGCTTCATTAATATATACTTGGTATCAGAAGGAATATCTCGCCCGGGTGACTCTATCTTACTTACTCTCGCTCCTCCACTGGTTTTATAGCGCTCAGACCGTTTTGTAGTTGTGATCCGATCTTTGGAACTTCGGCGAATCGCCCATCGAAATCTAGATCAGCATTTCAGTAGCAATTTTTGAGCCCTCTGAGATACAACAATGAGTATCGATTCATGATTGAACAGTACTTGCGAATGTCCACTTACCAGCTTCTTTTTACACTTCCTTGTACAGTACCATCTTCTTTTCCAACACCACTTCTCCCACCTATAACTTCATGCACTGTCATGCACCTCATACATGTCATGCACCTCCTGCACCTGCACACCTTCACCACCGCAAAATGAGATGGCACAGTCAACAATGTTCTCAATAACAGATTTACACGTCAGTGAGGACTTACTCAACCGTCCACAAGCCCAGAATATCGATCTGGAGACCTTCTGCGTGCTGGGATCGAGCTTCAACGAAATCAAGCGCGAAAACGACGCGTCGCCAACTTCCGAAACCGAACAGCAGACCCAGAAAAAGCTGAAACGACACACTCAGCCTGCGACGCCGTTATTACTAAGCGAACACGACCAGCAGACCATCACCTCGCTGTTCGAGGGCGCCACAATCCCCACCAGCCTGTTTCTCTCATGTCTAGTCAACATGTTGGTGGGAAGAGAATCCATCATGTTCAACTGGAGATGGAGCTCGCGGAGGTTTGTGGCCAAACACTTTTCACAGCCCATCAAGGTGCCCGGAATATCGTCCATGGCTCTTCATGGTCTTGTCGACCAGTGCTTGGAAATCGGGTCTCTGTTCACTCGACTATCAAACACAGCCAAAGAGATCGCCAAAATGGTTTCTCTGGAAGACAGCATCATGATTGCGTTTCGATCAGCGCTCACCGACATTCTGGCTGCTATTCAGCATTACATTGAGACTCTGGACTCCAACAATGAGACTCTTATCCCACTGCTCGTGAATTTGAGACCGGTATCGACAATTGTTCATCTACTGGCCAACATTTTGGGATGTGGAGATCTATCACGTGCTCTTTTTCTCCAGAGTCTCTCCAATCCCGTGAAACTGCTTTCTGAGCTTCATACTCGACTCTCCATCTACCAGACCTCAGACATCAACCTGTACATTCTCACAGCTGAGCTGTTCAAGCGGTGTTTGAGTCCCTGGATGTACAAGCTGGATGGAATCATTGGTCTCAACGGCTCCACGTACTGGAAAACGCCTTCCAAAATGGTCGACTCTGAAATGTTTGTTACTCAGGACCCAACTTCGGGCTTTTTGAACATTGACAAGTCTCGTCTTCCCACATTTCTAAGCCCGGAAAACGCCCAGATTTGTGTAGAAATTCTCACAGCTCTGCATATTCTCTATTCGTTAAGAGACACCACTGTTGTTGATGCCAATGTCAATTCTAAGACAGCTATTCATCACGCTGAAAGTCTCGAAACACTCATTCCGCCTCTGGACTTTAATTCGAGCCTCGAGAAGGAGACTGTGAGCCTCCTAGCACCTGCCCAGCTTTTCACAGACACCCTGGCTTTTTTAAAACTCGAGAAAACTGAAATGGCATCGTTGTTCGAGTCCGATGACCCTCTGAAGGACTTTCAGGTGCAGATTGAGCAACAACAGCAGGCTGTCAACGACTCTCTAATGTTGCACGTGAAAAAGTACCTCTTCACTCACCTTGAAAGTGCTAAAAGGCTCTTCCTGATGGGATTGGGGTCCACAGATCTCTGTCAACTTGTTTTTCAAGATAACACTGTCAAAATTGGCACTTCCTTAAACTGGCCTCCTCTAAATTCGGACCTTCGAATCACCGAAGACCTAGTGGCAGACTTGCTTCCAAGCGCAGATATCAGAATGTGGATTGGAACTCCCCAGAACGTTGATGGTGGTGAACGGTCTTTTAATCCCGAGTCCATCATGGCTACAGAGTACATTACAGTCTTCTACACTCCACCCGAAGAGCTCAAGTACGTGTTCATGCCCCATATCATCAAGGGCTACCAACGCATTTTTGCACGTCTTTTGAAACTCGCTCGATGTGGCTACTTTCTCCAGAAGAAACACAGATTCAGTTTCCACTTTCTCATCCAGCTCCAGTACGGCCACTTTCAGATCATCGATGCGGAATGGTACCGGCTCCAGACCGGAATCAGCAAGACGTCCAACTTTATGCGAATTGTGAATCTTCATAACGCTTTCATTGAAGCCGTTGGACGGAAATTGTCTCTGTTCTCTCAAGAAGACCAGCACCTGAACGACTATCTCCAGAGTCTGCTTAATGATGACCCTGTAGACGCTCCCAAGCACTGGAGGAAGTTTACATCCCTAGCATAGTATTTATATATTTATTCAGCCTTCCAGAAGTTGAAGTTGTACGGTACCGTAGATGCTGAGGCAGGACTGTGAGCTTGAAGCGTTCAACACTTCTCGGCCAAAAATCTGTAGTAAGAGAGCATGGCCTAAAACAAATGTGCGTAGGCATTTATTGGAGGCCCAAAAACATATATACACCATCACCAATCCTCCCCAAAAGCTCTTTCGCCAGATATTCAGAATTCGCGCTATGACTAAGCAGTCTTCCGATAATAGGGTCGAGATTTTCCAAAAAATCAACTTTTGGGCGTCTGGTGTAGTTGGTTATCACATGCGCTTAGCATGCGCGAGGTCCCCGGTTCGATTCCGGTGTCGTCCACTTTTTGTTTTTTACAGGAACAGCATTTTTTTTCCCCCACAGATTCACCAATCATCAACACCGCCTCTAAAACTGTTAACGAATATCTTATTGTTTATAAATAGTGTCGCACTCGTGGTGCACTCTCTCAGTACGCTCTCACATCACTCCTCATACATGATCTGTCTCACTCTTTGGGCGTTCAAGTCTGTCTGGAACTCTGCGAGCTCTTCTGGCGACAGATTGGGACACAAGTAGGCCGTGGCCTGGTCTCCCACGTGCTCCAGAAAGTAGCACGAGCAGTAGTCTCGGATGACCTGGTTATCGGCCTGTTTAGCCGTCTGCCACGAAATGAGACATCTGTCTCCTTCCAGAGACGAGCCTGTGACAGCTCGTTCGACGGCCCGTTCCAGGCTCTCCAGAAAGTACACCTTTGCCGGAATGAGAACCTCGAGAGCGAGTTCTTCGGGGACATTCGGGACTGCTCCATACAGATGGCCAATGATGATTTCCATAATGTTGGTGGGGTACTCGAGCTTGAGGACTCGGTCTTGGGCCTCCGTCATGCCGCTATCGAGCACTGTCGCCAGATAGGGCCACAGAGGGAGCAGGACCTGGGTGTGGATGAGGTGTGTTTTCTGTTCTTCGTCGATAATCTTGAAATCTGCCAGTTCGCGGTGTTTGTAGATTTCCTGGAGCGCCAAGGCTCCGTAGCCCATTGGGGCGGGTACGTCTGGAGCCCGAGTGAGATGTGGCTGGATGTTCACCTTGTCCGAGACCTGGAGAGTGTAGGGATGTCCTGCGAGAATGAGCACGACGCTTCGCACGTCCTGCTGGACCATGTGGAAGTCCGTCCAGTTGGATTCGCGCTCGTACCACCACTTGTTGGCGTAGTTTGCGCTGAAGAAGCGTTTTCCGCCCGGGAAAAACTCGGTGCCAAACTTTTTGGCCGAGTAGTTCCACACGCGGGCGTTGCTCTGCTTGTCGGTCAGAGTTAGCTCAATGTTTTTGTACGTGAACTCGTCGATCGACAGCGACCCAATGTCCTTGAGCTTGAGCATTCGCTGCTTGAGAGGCGGTTTGTCGGTTGTCATTGTGGAGTGAGATGTTGGTGGGATGGTGAGAAGTTTGGGTTTGATGCTAGCGGAAGTGAGGTTTGGTTGAGTGAGGTTGAAGGGGGTCAATTGGAGTGGAGGAAAGAGCAAGTGGGTGATTGCATCAGAATGAGTTGATTTTCGTTGTTAGTTTGGATTTTTTATTGCTCAGAATTGACATAGAGTACGGCAGTGGCGAGAGAGAGAGACTACGGAATACTTGGGACTACTTGAGAGTTTAGTTAGGGGGTTTGTGACGGGGGCCATGTCAACGGACAACGGGAAATGCAACAATCTGGGCAAGTGAATAACTGAGTATTACCAGACGGTTAAGGGAATCATTTCAAGGACATTTCACACGATTATTGCCAAATGAAGCACGGTTCTGATGTCTCTGTTCCACACATCTGTCTCTATGGACATGCAGTTTAGAGTGTCTATTTTGAGATGGGATTGAAGAGAAGTTCAAATGAGACGGGCTTGTGACTGTGATTGGTGAAAGTGGGAAATGGAAACGAACGCTCACAAATAGAAACAACACATCCATTTCCTCTCTCACGGTATTTCTACAATCTTGCAAAAAGATGAAGCATGAAATTTGAAGACTTTCTCGTCTCAGAGAAGGTGGAAACAACTTTCAAATGTATGGCTGTGACCACAAAGAGAGGAGCATTCGAATGATACTAACTTCGACCACTTTGAAGCATCAAGACACTTCCAAAAACACGATCAACGCAGCATCAGATAACAACCCGGATCAAGGTTTTACGTGAGACTCTGTGGAAAGACGGAATGGACGATATCTGATAATGTCGAGGGTTGAGCAGGCTGAATTTTTCACAGGAGACCTACAGCCACTCACCAAACACTAGGCTGCAATTTCAGACTTATCCGAGTCCGGCCCGTAGCTTTAGATGCCGCACTATAGTTTTTAGTCGATGCTAAAGGTGCGTTAATTGAAGACTTGAGGGGAGAGATTGAGGTCACTGAAGAAGTAAGAATTCGTGATTTCGGGATAGAGAAACAGACTGATACACTTGGAGAGTCTGGGCGGCAGTCTTTAGACAGTAAAAATCCACTTTTCACCTTTTCACCATTCAGATCAGTAGGACTCTAGTCTCTGACTTCCCACTTAATAATAGCAGTCTATACTTCAACTGCCGTGTACCAAAAACGACGACAACAGCCTGAAGGCACGTCTAGAACAGCAGTTAGAGATTGATTTGGAAGCCGCCTAAAGATCTCAGTCCCCACCCTACCCTCTCAATATGTCACTGCTGAGCTAATTTGGTGCAAACTTTGGAGAGCCGAATCTGAAACACTTTTTCTCCATCCAAACGACTTTCCATGGCGACCAAGTTCTACGCCGTCAAGGTCGGCTACCAGCCCGGCATCTACAACTCGTGGGACGAGTGCCAGGAGCAGGTCAAGGGCTTTCCGGCCTTCAAGTGCAAGAGCTTCACCAACCGGATCGATGCCGAGGACTACATGAACGGCAAGGTGTTTCCCTCCAACAAGCAGGTGAGAGAGGCACAGCAAGGCAAGAAGGGCAGCTCTTCTCCTGCTGCTGCTTCCAACAAACCCAACCGCCCCAAGGGATCCATAGCGTACGTTCTGGACAGAGACACCGGCCGAGTGGTTCTGTACGTGGCTGGAGCGTGCATCAACAATCAGTCGTCGTCCATAGCGTCTGCGGGAACGGGTCTGTTTGCCGGAGTCGAGCATCCCGACAACCAGTCCAAGCCGCTTCCCGGATACCAGCATTCCAGCAACCGGGCCGTTCTGGTGGCTCTGCTGGAAGCGTACAAGTTGATCCGATCGCGAGACGACGACCAGCAGTACGAGATCCGCACCAACTCGCAGTACGCCATCGGCTGCACGACCGTGTGGTGCCGGAACTGGCTCAAAAACGGGTGGCGCAACGCCAAAAAGAAGCCCGTGGGCAACGCGGACGTCATCCAGGCGATTCTCAAGGAAAACAGCGCCATGCCGGGGACGGACAAGGTGACTCTGAAGCATGTTCCAAAGGCTGAGAAGGCCATGGGAGCAGTGGAGTCCAAGAAACTGGCCACAAAGGGCGTGAGAAGCTGTAGAGATGTCTTGTGTTCGTGTGGAAAGGTGTTGACTCATGAGCACGCGGAGCCTGCACGAACCTGAACGAAGTGAAGAAGGTGAGCGAGCGGACATCAAAAGACGAACCTGAAGAGCGCTCCAGAACAACTTGGATGAAGACCTGAAGTGTGTTGAGAGGGTAAATTGGTGGAATTGAGGGTGGAGGAGTGGTCTCCGGCTGATTGGAGGAGGTATCAATTATGAACGTGATGCATTGAAGGAACAGTGGAAGAGTGAACATGGAACGACGAGGATGAAGAGCGATGCATTGTAGGGCTCGGACTGTGAGGAGGAGAATGACAGAGGCAGTGAAGGTCAAAGTCTGACAACTGAACTGTAGGCTGGTGACTTTGGACAGTATGACTTCTGAAGTCAGAAATTAAGACGAGAGATGTGAGCGTGCGAGGACTGAAGGTACGGAAAGTTAAGTTATTCTGGACGATATTTCTCGTGTGGCATCGATCCAGGCCATCATATAATCTGATATGTCTTTGTGTAATTACACACCGCTGAATCGTGAACGATAGAGTATAATGTTTCATATGCAACGAGGGTTGTGCGACTCAGGAACATCACCGCACTCATGATTCTTGTTATTTGATCATTGAATATCACGTTCCATGAAAGACACTGCGACGGAAAAGTCATTAAATAGATTTGACCTAAATTGAGTCTTGATCTACGCCATTAAATGTACAAGTACCGGTACGAGTAGCTAATTACGCCATTAAAACAACTACCGGTACTGTACTGTACGCCATTACACACCCTGCCTGTTCACGACACTACAGTGTAGTCAAAGAGTACAGAGCTGTGGGCCTAGGTGGAAGTAATTAACGTCTTCACCAGCAGTACAAGTAGTAGTAGCGTAGATTACAGTGCGTTGGCTATACTCTTTCAGCAAGTCCTGAGTGCGAACTAAACGTATCGCCAGAATTACACGAGAAGCTGTCCGAGACTACAAGTAATTAGTACCATAGCTTCAGCTTCGAGATTTGTATCGATCAGTGCAGCTCGTATCAACAGTCTCTTCGTCAATCTGGTTCATAGACTGTAGACAGATGAAATTCCTGTTTTCCGAACATCCTTCTGTACTGTCAGCTGGCATACTGGCAACGAAGTTGATAGTACGTAGCCAGCTAGTTCCACATAATAGCGCCCCACAGTTGCATAGGTGGTGTCTCTTAGATGAAGGTGCAGGTTGAATAAGCGGCGCTGAATTTACGACATGGCTGCGTCTATCTGATTCCAGAGACTGACAAACACTGGAACAGTGATATCGCCATATTCTTGACTGTGTTATATTACGTACCGGAGCATACAAATACACGGTGATTCGAAACTGTCTAGCTAAGATGTGAGCCTCATGGTAATAAACAGCACAGAAGACCATCAGCTTGCATGTCAGTGGCAGAGCGTGATCACTCTTCAACCTCACAAATGGACAACCATTACCAGCCTCACGCAGTCAACACTACACAACCCATAATATCTCAGCTCCACTCAACTCATCAAATGTCAAAATATCGTCTTACCAAGACGCCCCAAAAAATACACGCAATATGAGGCTTCAATATGTACACACGACATGTCAAACATGGTGTAACGGGCCAAAGCGGATATATAACTAGTGAGTCCTCCAAGTCCCGGTTCTTCATCTGACACAAACAAATTACACAAAATGACGACTCCTCAACCTCCCCAGACCTACACCACCGTCGTCGTTCCTCTTCTCATCAAGTGCCAAATCTGTCTGGGCAGCTTTGCTCCTCACAGCTTCGACAAGCACATTCCCTACTGCCACGAGTTCCAGCGAGATATTCTCAAGGATTACTGCTTCTAATAGATTAATGGATTAGTATTACTGGGGTAAAAATGATTTGTTTTCAAAAAAAATTCAGACTACCTCGGAGAGGGTCGAACTCTCGATCTTACGATGGCGGCCATTCAGGTGACTAACAGTCGTACGCCTTAACCAACTTGGCCACGAAGTCTGAAAACTTAATGCAAAAAAGTGAACTTTCAATATATGCACACAATCTGCTTAGTAATGCGCGAAAATGGACACAATTTTGGACCTGTTACGGGGAGTGACATCAAAAAGAGCTCATCTATGTCTGTAGGGAGCCTGAAAGTAGCCCATACTAGTAGATTTGTGCTCAGTAGCTTGTAGGAGCCACAATGCCCAATACTCCAATACTGACGTTTTACTTAACTGCTCCTCTAATCTCAACTAATCGGTGAACTCTAAAGATCCAGAACCGATTTGAGCCTCGAAAAACATCTACAGAAGCTAGAAAAATGCTGCCAGACATGTTTTGACTTAATATTCGATATTGACACACCTGTTTTACTTAGTATGCGTGGCCGTGGCACGTTTCCTACCTCCTACGCCCTACTTTTCTCCCACTGTCACCGTATCAATGCATATTACTATACTATAAATTAACAAAACGTCTCGGTTGTCGAACTAAAAGTCGTCATCGTCAGCCTCACCTCGCTTGACACCCTCCAGGACCTTGACGATGGTCATGACGCAAACCTCGAGGTTCACCACCAGAAACTCGGATTGTCAGGAGGCCGCAATTTCTTCTCGGGGGCGCGGAGGACCCATAATGAGACTCATATCTGTCGCTCCAATGGCTCCTGTACCTGTGTCTGTCATTGCAGACCATCCGCTGTTGATCATGTTGTCAATTCTCACTTCCTGGTGGTCCAACCATGCCTTTGAGAAGGACCAGCAGTGTACTCGGCCGTTAATGACTCCAAAGACAGAGATTGGCTTGACAGACATGACGGACAGCGTTTCAGTGTCCAGCAGCCGATTGCGGGTCTTGATGTATCTTCCGGTCATGATATCGCTGGTTGCGTGCGAAAAGAGATCTTTTTGAGGTCCGTCCTCACACACGTTTCGAATGTACATTGCTGAGGCACTTTTCGTGTCGAGATACCACTCCTGGATGCTGGTGTTTTCGCTCATATCGTCCTCCTCCGTTACTGTGAGCCACAGCAGACCCTTGACAACGGCCACACAGGTCACATGACCCGTTGGACCTCCCTTGATGATTCTGCACGTCATTTGTTCATAATCACACAGCAGCAGCATTTCCAGTTTGAATCTCCAGACCCGCACGAGCGAGAAGCGGTCACAAAGCTGCGCCACTCTCAGGTTGTCGATATCCGTCAAGCATCTCGGCAGCTTGAGATCTGTGATTTTGCCTCGTCCGACTCTTCTAAGAGCTAGAGGAGTGCCGTCTCGTCCTGTGAGCTGGTAGCTGAGTCTCTGGTCGGCGATATCAAAGACCAGAACGGGAGCCTGGCGCGACGAGGCCAGAAAGTCGCGATCGGGGTTCATGTGGAAGTACTCCGTCTTTTGCAGCACATGGGGCAGTCTCAACAGAGTGTTTGCGGGGATTGTGTTTTCGACATGGACGCCGCCCGTGATGAGATTGAGCGAGAAAACCACATGCGTCTGACGCTCGCCCACTCCCACAGTCTTACACCATCTCAATCTGAGCCCTTCAGTGGCCCACCGGTTGAGGGGAGCGGCATCTGAGTCCTTGAAGAGCTGTTTGATGTTTGTGTCCAGTGGGAGATATTCGTCGTGATGCTGGACGATATCCACGTGCTCGGAGAGTGTTTTTGTCGGCGTGGGCACCTCCAGCGTTTGTCTGAAGGCTCTTGTTTTTCGGATAGCAGTCTCGACTCTCAGTTTGGCAGCTGAAAGATGATCTGGTCGGCCTTCGAGATGGGGGTTTTGCAGCGGGAAAAGATGCGTGGAGAGCCCCGAGTAGTGTTCTCGACTATCCACCAGCGCATCGTGAAGATACCGGCTGGTGCGCATGAGACTGAGAATCTCGCGGGGATTGTCCAGACCCACATAGTATGCGATTTGGTGTATGATTTCGAGCGGCAGAGAGAGCATTGCAGACAAGTGGGGGCCGTCAGGGGGCCGCGGGCTGGTGGTTAAGTATAGGTCGAGTGTCCCTGGTGACTGCAAGTTTGTGGGGTGGGTGGAATATGAAGATGGAGAAGGTGGAGCACGGGGAGGAAGGTGAGAGACTTGTGCATTTGGGCGGATCGGGAAAAACCGGGTGGGGAGGAGTTATCTATATGAAAATAGTATTGATGGATAGCTGGGGACGTGACTAAGACGATGATACTGTCAATTTCATTTATCGCATTTTATATCGATTTCTCTGCCAATAACCCGCAACTTCCGCTTAAGCTTCAGGACCTCATTAGTGTGCAGCAACCATGTCTGATAGTGTGATCTGCACATGGGCTGGCTGGAGGCGAACAATCGGGTAGGGTAACTGCAGCTGGTGGAGGAAAGATTGCGGCGAAAGATGAAGGCACCGTGGGCTCCGGGCTTTGAACGGAAGTTGCTGCTCGGGTTGCTCCCAAAGTTCCCACGTGACAAAAAAAGTCAGCTGACGGATCCACTGGAGTTTCTTGTAGATAGAGGTTGCGTGGGGGGCGGGGAATTATGGGGATGAGGGCTGAATTATTAAAATATTTCAAGTGGCAAGAAAAATGGGGTAAAATGGTAATAATTTCGGGAAAAGCTCCGGGCAGCTGTTTTGGTCAGTTTGATAATTTGAGAGCTGTTTTTGTGTCGATAATTACACCCCTCAATTGATTGTCACTTTACCCGCAATTTTTTCTTGCGTCCATTTTCGTCACTATCGTGTAAGTTCAATTAGTCCCAATTAGGCATATGGCCCAATGACGTCATTTGAGAGAGATACGACGGGATGGGAGTATATATTGAGCTGGGTCCTAGTTCGTCGGGTACAAGCACAGTACATTGTTGTAGTGTATATTCACAGCAGCTATCCTGTCTTTGAAGGGTGGGCGGGGGTTACTGTATGTCCTGGAGTGTTCCGTTGGACAATTGCTATTGATTGTTTTAGCCAGTGATACGTCGATAAGTAATTGTTCAAGGACAATCCATGAGTTGGAGCTTTGATGGTAGTTTGGACTTGATCTCGCTTCTCACAAATCAAATACAATACGCAGTTGGATCATTTAGTGTGAAGTGTAGAGGACTAGCTACTGTGGGTGAATAACACGACACCGTCATCATTGTAAGTGAAGATGGTAGTATCAGATTCTACAGCATGTTGCAGACGGAAAAGAATGTTTTTCATTGAGATAAGTCCTATCAATCTGGTCTCAGAGTGCGCTGAATCTCCTCGGCCGCATTTGGGCACCCTGACACACTTGCAAATGTAACTCATTGTGAGGATTGGAGAAATAAATGAATACGACAACCGATCTGAGACAGTCGATAGACACAGTCTTTATTGGATTGGGACCCGTTATACTCTTGGTGTTTGTTCAGTGTATCGGAATGAACATCCAGAGTGTCGGAGGTTTTATGGCAAGATTCACTAAGACAACATATGATTTAAACTACACCAATCGATTTAAAATCTCTCGCTGATTCCAACCGTACCATGGTAGCCCTATCTAACCCACTTGTTTGTAATATTTATGTATCCCGTCGTCCACACTCCAATCCCAGAATATGCAGCCAACGCCTTTGAGACTAAACGCAATTCTACCAATCACTGTGACCAAATATCCTCGACCATAGTTTTCGAAAATTCAGGTGACAGATGGATGACTCAATTATGAGCTCACGAATGATTAAGCATTTTATTTGTAAGCACGAAAAACAACATCGTCCACATCCTTCTTCTCTACATTCCACGTGCATCCATTCTCTTATTCCTGCCGTTGTAAGCCAGCTGAGAGATGACTTACATCTTACTCGACATGTCAGACGCACCCTAACTTAGATGCGCAAGGCTGCCTCCGCAGATCGAAGAAATATATCTATCCTTTGGAAGACGAGTGGAGAATCTTTACAGTCAAATTTCAAGTTCACTCGACAGACACAGACACAGACACAGACACACAACAAAAAAACCACAAACCTCTCACCCAACAACTACACACCTCACCACAACATGCCATTTACAGCCCGAAAAGTCGCCCGAAAGTTCACTGCGATCGAACAGTCGGAGGGAGTTGGAGCTCGGGTTCGACGAGCCGTGGGCAACATGCAGGTGCGGAACTTTTCGCCGTTCCTGCTCTTTGACCATTTCAAGGTCCCCTCAACCGCTGGGTTCCCGGACCATCCCCACCGAGGCCAGGAGACCATCACGTACGTGATTGACGGCTCCGTGGACCACGAGGACTTCACCGGCAGCAAGGGCACGCTCAACGAGGGCGACTTGCAGTTTATGACTGCCGGCAAGGGCATTGTGCACGCCGAAATGCCTGCTCCCGGTCCAGACGGCGAAACCAAGATTGTCGAGGGTATCCAGCTGTGGGTCGATCTGCCCAAGGAGCTCAAGAGCTGCGATCCTCGGTACCGCGATCTCCGCAAGGACGAGATTCCCGTGGCCGAGTCGCCCAACAAAGACGTCGTTGTCAAGGTGATTTCCGGAGAGAGTATGGGCGTCGACTCAGTCAAGGATCTCGCATACACCCCGGTCTGGTACCTGGACTACAACATTGACGCCAGCAAGTACGACGGCCGCAAACTCGAACAGACCATGCCCCAGGGCTTCAACGTGCTCCTGTATGTCATGAAGGGCGGAGCCACTGTTGACGGGCAGGTTCTCAAGGCCAACGATGTGGCTACTTTTGACACTACAGGCGACGGAGTCGAGTTCCGGGCCTCGGAAACCGATGACTCGCGAATCATCATTGTGGGCGGCCAGATTCTCGACCAGCCCATTGTCCAGCACGGGCCTTTTGTGTCGACCACTCGAGAAGGAATCATGTCCGCCATGATCGACTACCAGAGCGGCAGCAACGGCTTTGAGCGAGCTCCCACGTGGGTCAGTGAGATTGGTAAGCGGATGACCGGAAGATAGAGCAGTGCTAACTTGACGCAAGGATAGTCGTCTAAATGGAGTATATAGGAATTGATTGATACTAGATAGTGTGAGAGTGAGGGTTGTAGAACCGAAGGAGTTTGAATTGAAGGCTGTAAAATACTGTACCAGGCTGAAGAACTGATGAAGCTCTTTGATACAGTGCGCTGTAGATCCACTGGATCAACCGTACTATGGTAACGTAACACGTGGTTGGTGATGAGCAATCGAGCCCGTCTTAATCTGGTGGTCGTTCACCTCAGAATTGTACATTAGATCTCAGTGATATAAGGAGCTCCATCCTGAACAATATAAAGCTCTGTACTCGGGTCACAATTGCAGCTCAAAGTTGAATTCCAATTGTTGGACGCTGTCTTTGGCGTTCACTTGTGTACATCGTCTGACACAACACGATGGTGGTACACACACATACCACATCTCAATGAATATGGAGCTTTCGACTCTGAGGATGTTCTCTGGCTGCTCGTGACATGTCCAGCTTCTGTTTGAGTCCATGTGGTCCCTTCTGACGAGATTTGAGCATTAAACCACCTGCTCTTTTCCTTTTGCTGAACACACCCAAACGGTAGATTTTGTACCTCGGTTGTCTCATCCCGGGAACGTCACGTGACTCAAGCATTAGATTGTGACATTAGAGAGTGTGGATATAACTTCACGAAAAGCTACAGCCAAATACTCCCCGGGATGGTCATTCTGCTAACCTTCAAAACCACACCCCTAGCCGTGCGGCTTGGAATTTCGTGCATAATTTCCGCGGAGTTAGTGAGATACGGAGAAGAGGAGGTGTTTTGTGATCGAACGAGTGGAGATATGAAAGTACCAGGGTAGGGTGCGGAGTGAATGAAGAGCTAAAGACCAATGTAAGTATTCCTTATCTGACACCGAAATAGCAGATCTGCACAGTGTGCTGGAGAATAGGAGCTGATGTTTGGATGCAACGGGCCCTCTTCGACGGGAGAACGAGCGTTGTGAGGTGGTTCCAAGACGATGGAAAGCTTTCCTTTAAAATCTGGAATGAATTTGTCATCTGGTCTTCGTGAAAGAAGTCTTCACCAGAAAAGTCAGATGTGGGACTCCTTCAAGAAGATGTAAATCTGTGGAAACACGAAGGAGGAAGGAAAGAAGTGAGAGTAGCACATTGTAAAAGAAAGAAGGCTGTAATGTTTTTCCGCATGAGTTCTTGTAGATCTTGCACAATTAGCCCCAAGATTTTATTGTCCAATAGAAAGTTCAAAGTTCTTCCCTGCAGTCCAGCCGTACGATGGAATGTGGGGTACGGTTCAGGACTCTCCACACAACTCAATGAAAGGTCTAATCAGCTCTTTTTCCAGACTCTTAGGAGTCGAGAAGAGAGAGCAGAAAGGGCAAGATGGTCAAAACGGAGAAAACCGAGAAAACCGACAAATCCGACAAAAACCTGCGAAATCCGCTTCTATCACTCTACCCGCAATCTGGAAACAGCTACCTCCTGAACTCGAATGGCAGGTGGTTTCCCACATGGATGTGAGCACTCTGGTTGCACTGAACGAGGCTTTTGGAGGCTATTTTGAAGCCGGAAACACGGAAATGGAGTCTTGCTTGCGCGAGTTAGTCTCCTCACGTGCTCTCTGGATGGATCTGGAGGACCTCAATGTCTGGGAAAGTGTGCTCAAGCTGAACATGGCTTCACGAGTTTCTGGTGTCTCTCTGGAGTCTGTTTTGCAGAACGATACAATTGCTGATATACCCTACTTGAGCTGCAAAAAGATGAAACTCCATAAAGGCGTTGTTCCGAAAGATACTCGTGTTTTCAACGTACTCCCTAAACCCCGGCGAGTTCAGCGCCCAGGATTCTGTCAGTACATATTCTCAGGCAGTATACGTCTGCAGCGAATGCCGCTTATTGTCCTGCTGGAGCGTCTAGATGCAAGCATCGACTTTGCCACGCTTAAATGTCGCTCCTTCCCCGACAAAACTGAGATCGAAGGCTGTGAAATTGACAGCTTGGTTCGCTCGGACTACTGCCAGAGAGATATCGATGACAAAAAGATTGAGACCACGGTTTCGGGCAACTTGGTGCTTATACAAGAAAAAGCCAGTTTCAGAGTTACCGAAGAAGGAGAAAGTGTCAGAGTCGCTCCGTTTCGCGTCATTGGACGCAAAAACGGAATTTTGGACGTGAAGAACGAGTTCAAATTCTCGCTGCAAAATCCTAGAGGCTCAATCCCATTTGTCGCTTTGGCAGTCACCAACGGCTTCATTATAGATGTCTATCACAAGGACGACGACCGTCAGACGTACTTCATCAGCCACTCTCAACGAGCTCTGTTCAGCCTGGACTGCCATGGGATCCAGGCCCATGTGGTTTCGGACGGTCTTCTTTACCTGGCGCGCCTAGTAGCTGGCGAGGGAGGGTCAGGTGCTCGCCAAATCCACACCATTGTTCTTCCACTTTTTGCGGACTTTGAAGCTGCCACTTTGGATCCCTCTAGACAAAAATATGCGCACGGAACACGTGTGTATACGACTCCTGTACGCTGCGTTGTGGACAAGGCTTTCAAAGTCCGCTGTATGCCCCTGTGGTATTCCATGCCCGGCGAACCTCATCTTCTGAGGACTGTGAACATGGAAATAATTGATCTGAAAACCAGAATCCACTACCAGTCTCCTTCACCGGCCAATGACTGGCAGCTGATTGTTCCAGGCTACAGAAACGGGAGTCTGGAGGGGTGGAAGTTCAAGGAAAAAAGACTGTGGGATCTCTACGACCAGTGCCGGGATCAACAGAATGCCGGCTTGGCTCCCGAACAGTGGGTCTTGGTTTGAGGTGGACGAGTGAATACGTGAGCAGGTTTGAGAAGGAGTGAACAGATAATACTATAGCCAAGTCTGAACGAAAAAGATCAGTCTCATCAGCAGTACTGGTGCCGATAGTCGAAAAACGGTACCAAATGTGTCACAACGTTTTTACACATTCGGTTCTTGCGGCGTTGTTTGCGCTTCCTTACTGTCACCGCTACTCCTCCTTAGACCCTTCAGTCGCTCTCTTGCAGGTTACTGAGTCTCCCGTGTGTGGAAATACGACGAAAATAAGTCAAAACAACGTAGGAACAGACTCGTCTAATTAGATGTACTCGTTCATGGTATCATTATTGTCGCACGGATCTCCTGATCACGACTAGCACTACAATGAGTCACGTGACTTAGCCACAGGAGTGCTTCATGATACCCTCACAAACGAGCTGCAGATAACTCACCCTAGCCAATCACTGAAAGATGTGAATATAGCGAAGGCTGCGATTTGACCATGAGCAAAACCATCTCGGAGAGCCACACACCAGCACAATCACTCAAAGGGGCTATACACCCATATAAACACTTTTTTAGTCTCCTGTTGGGGCTGTATCTGGATCTGAGACATCCTATCTCGGTTGATATCAGATGGGAGAACCTTGAGGAGGGGTGATATAAGTGGGGTTGCAGATGTCGTAATAGTGAGATATTTACACCAGAAAATTCAGCAAAATTCACGCAAAAAATCAGCGCAAATTATATATTTATTTCCAATTTATCCAAATTATCCCACACCAATAACCTCCCTCAATCCACCCCACCGCTTTAAGGTTAGATTAACGCCACCGCTGCATATTCGACGTGCTTACATTGCTGATGAGCCTCTTTTCCTCCTCTCCACAACACAAACACTTTTGACACAACACAACACACACGATGAAACTGTCCTTCCTGCCTCTGATTGCACTCGCCACCGCCGTCGTGGCCTCGCCCGCCCCTGACGCAAACTCCATGAAGCTCATGAACCAGGCCAAGGACTTTGGCATGTCTGTGGCCCAGGGCGGACTCAAGGACATTGCAAAGACCATGGACGACGAAGACATTCCCGGCGACTCGCCCATCTCGCTGTGCGACGCCGAGTACGAGCAGCTGCTGGAAATCAAGCACCTGTCGATCGACCCCAACCCTCCCGCCAAGGGCCAGAACCTCACCATCGAGGCGTCCGGCTACCTGTACGAGGACGTGGAGGAGGGCGCGTACATCGAGGTCGAGGTGCGGTACGGCTACATCCGGCTCATCAGCCAGACAATGGATCTGTGCGAGCAGTCCGAGCAGGTCGACTGGTCGTGCCCCATCAAGGCCGGCGACCTCAAGCTCAACAAGCAGATTGAGCTGCCCAACGAGATTCCTCCCGGAAAGTACGTGGCCGTCGCACGGGCCTACACCGTCGACGACGATCTCATCACCTGTCTTCTCACCACTGTCACCTTCCCCGCCTCGTTGTAGGTGGAGAAAGAGACAGCATAGTATGGCGTCGACAAGGTACCGACTAACTGCATATAATTGATGAATGATGACTAATAGGTGGGGTGGGGTGGAGGTGTAAGAAGGGGAGTGTTTACATGCCAGTACTTGTGGCCAGTGGCACTTTTCGTAGTAGAGATAGGTTTGGTAAAGTCGTTTTATCAACAAACTCGTTCAGAGTCGAGTGCTGGAGAGACACCATTCTGGCTGGTTGAGATTCAAGACATTGTGGGTGGTCAAATCTGCTTCAGAGGGAATTTCCGACGGCTTGTTCACACTTTCAATGGCCTGCCCACACTCTCGATGGCCTGTTCAAAGCTCTGCCCACTACAGTCAGTGTTGTCGATGAAAATCGACGTTTGACTCTTTGCAACTTGATTAAAAAGATGAGTGGTGATGTGGGTTGAGCCATTCGATTCAGGTACGGTACGGATACAGGTTGACAGCCTGTTACTGTTCATCAAGTTGTGGTACTCCAATCTTCAGCATGTGCCCATAAGCCCATCCGACTGTACGGGCTACCACACTCATGTCACTTCGGCTACACTGCGTCTCCCCGGATGAGTAGCAAGATGCATATTAGAGACTGTCAGAGGAAGTCACCTGCTGTTGAAGCCGCGTGAGCATTGTCAACTGACTAACCATGAGGCAGGCACTCGATACTGTAGCACGGCATTGATGAACAAAAGTGTAGTTGAGGCCGCCAGTTTACTAACATCAACTTGGACTATGATACTGACATCTGTTTATTTGTCATAGGCGCTGTATGGCACCTCCAATGTCTACAACTGCAACTCTCTGGACAACATGTGCCCTGTAGATATCCGACCAAAGACAGTTGTCAAGTATCATTCAGGAATCCGGCTAAAGTTGGAAGACTGTGTTTTCCAATCAAACAGACCATTTACTGCACTCTCATGGGCCGGTATTCACCGTGAGTACGACACTTATAGTGTGTATCAAAGGACTCAGTATGTACAGCCATCAAAGTACCTACTGTTTGTACGATTGATGTTCAAGTGGTACCGTGCCGATTGGGCAACTCCGATCACCACCCTACAACCGCTCAATAATTGCTCACGAGTCTCACCCCCACCTAATCTCTGTGCGTTATCTCAACCTTTGCGACATTTAGATATTTGCTCATGCAACGGCGATGTCTGCTTAACCTAACGCAATCAAGTCTACCATATTTCACTTCTATCTCTAGCCTATACTCATCAGGGGTGTATATATCATATGTTCATATTTATCATGCACCGAAGTCGGTGGTGTTTCGCGATACTCAAAAGTACCGATGGCTTGCTCAGCATCCTCGTCTAAGAAGTGCTGGCAAGAAGAGGAGCGTCGGAGTCGACGGACTCTCGGTTCTCGGCCTCGGTGTTGGCCGAGTTGGGCATGGTGTTGGTGCCGTACTGCGAGCTCTTGTTGGTGCCCTGGCCGTCGATGTTCATGTCCGCGGTGTAGATGGCCGAGGCTCGCTGGAAGAGTCGGTCTTCGTCGTCGCCCTGGGGGAGTCGGGCAAACTTCTTCTGCTGCCACGCTCGGGGGTACAGCGGGTTGTAGCCGGTCTTCTCCTTGACCAGCGACACGTAGACGGCCACCATGATGAAGATCCAGAAGAAGTTGTACGACAGCACCGAGCCGTAGGTGGCCGAGTTGGTCCAGCCGAACAGCGCGTTGGCAATCATCCAGCCGCCGTCCGTCTGGCCGTTGCAGCAGTTGACGTGCCACACAGACTTGGTGATGTCGTAGGAGCCGGGACCAGAGCCGGTCTCGGACACGTCCATGCCCACCTTGTTGATGAACTGCTGCAGCTCCAGGAACCACACGCCTCGCGAGAAGAGACCCGCGGCAACCAGATACAGGAAGCACGTGGAGCCAATGAGGAAGTAGTTGATGGAGATGGCGTTGCCGTACTTGTACATGGCGTAGCCGATGGAAGCACCGAGAGCAACAGCGGTGATGACGGGCAGAGGGAAAGCGGTGAAGGGCTGGTTGACGCCGATTCCGCCGAGGAAAACAACGGCCTCCATGCCCTCTCGAAGAGTGGTCACGAAGGGCAGAATCGCCAGAGCGTACTTTCGAGACAAGTACTTGAGTCCCCAGCCTCCGTGGCCCTCGTGGGTCTCGACCAGAATCTTGGCAATCTTGTGTCGCCACTTCTCTCGCATCTTGTTGATTCGCAGCATGGCGGCTCCCATGATGGTGATGATGATGGACGAGACAATGGAGAAGACGCCCTCCCACACGTTCTCAGTCATGCCCCACAGATCGTGGCCGTAGATGTAGAAGGTGGCAATGAAGGCGCCGCCAACGGCCAGACAAATGAGCAGACCGAAGATTCCTCCCAGCCACACCTGAGTCACCAGCCGTCGGTACACTTGCAAGTCCTTCTGGGTCACATTGTCGCCCAGACCCTGGTTGAGAAACGCCAAAAGCACGGAAATGATGATTGCCGTCTCAATGGTCTCTCGGAAGATGATGAAGAAGACCTGCACCGAGAAATAATTCTCGAAGAAGTCCGCGTAGTTGACCATTGTAGTGTTGTGGAGTGCAACCGCAGAAGTCCGTGTCTGTTAATTAAAAAGCGACTTTTCAAAATAAGCTCCGTAGGGGTTAGAGTTGGGCGGTAGTGGTGAACATTTATTAAGGGGTCCTGGAGGGGTCATGGAGGCGGGTTGAGAATGTGAAAACTACACAGAGGTGCTATTCACGTGACGATAAATTGATTAACGGCATCTCCCGCCAAAATCGGAGCCCTCCACACCTCTTCGACCGCCTCTCTTATCTGATGTTGCTCCATCTGATAACACCAAAACCTTATTTACAATGAGCTTATTTTGCTTCTGTGTATAATCGTAACTGTGGTAACACAGACGGTGGCAACAGGGCCCAGAGAAAAAGTGGCGGCCCGGACAGAGAAACAAAAGTCACGTGAAGAGAATAAACCGGTCACGTGACCCGCCCCGTAACACACGCTCTTGCCCACTTGTGTGTTTCACGTCCCTCGAGCCCCACATCCCTTGACTAGCACGGCTCAAAAACGGAAACGCAAAATCAAAGTGTCGTCACGTTGCGGCTAATGAAAGTGTATGTGGGGTGATGGCACTTGAACTGATGTAGGGGGTTTATGGAGCTAGAAGCTAGCTAGGAAGATTCTTCTTAACGAGCCAATCAAAATGAAATATTCCCCGTCTCAATCTAACGCTTACTCATCAAGTTTGGTACGTTTGCACGATTCGGGGCGAATCTACGCCTCGAAGTGAAATTACGTTACGAAGAGGAATGTTCATGTGATCATGAGGGTGCACTTAAGACAGTCAATTGAGGTCGGTTTTGTGCGGGAACAATTTCATGGAAGTTGTCGGATCCTGCTGATCACCTCCATATGATAATATCACCCCTTCACTTACCACCACTAGCTCCACAACGAACTTACTGATCCGGAAATACACAGCAATTTCCAGCACTCCATGCAACCAGACATACACCCTAGATGCCCCACAAAAGTGAACGGCATTCGGCTGCTTGGACTCAACCGCTCGGGTCACGTGACGCCAAGACCCGGCGAGTGAAGATGCGTATTTTCTGCATCCACGTTGGCGACTTTGGGTGCAATCAGTTGGAGGTGGGTGGGCCGAAGGGCTAGAGCTACGAGTAGTCTCCTCAGGGTTGTATTGAAGGAATGAAGGGGTTTGTGTCAGAGAATAATTGTCACGTGACAAGAGGGGATTGGTCATGTGATACAGAGGTGTTTAGAACGTCTCATTTTTCTACGAACCAGCCTGGTCACTCCGTCTACGCATTGTTGGAAGCAACATGCTCGGTCGATGAAGCGCATTAACGAGGAAGGTAGGCAGTGTTTTTTCTCGTGAGCGAACATTTAATATGACGATGGCTGGCAAAAGGGGTACCGTTGGACTCTTAATTCTCTGCCGATTCTGATGGTACTATAAAAGCCACCACTTGTGGTACAAATAGCCGTGGTTGAGACCACTTCATCTTTTCCGCTCTCCACGCTCGGAGTCCGAAGACATCCGACGGAAGCACAAGCCACAGTGGCGCAGCCGAGAGAGACACGGAGCGAGAGATTCGATAAAGAGACACGGAGAAGGTGCGTACTTGTAGTATGTAAAGTTTACCCCGGAACGAGACACATGAACTGGTCACGTGATCTTGTCCATATAATTACTGCGAAGCGCTGAGTGGCGGGTCAATGTTGAGTCTTCTTTTGGTGTGCTGAGTTGAGGTGAGCTGGTTAAGTAGGGGTGCAAAAGGTGAAGTAAAGGCCAAGTGACGTTTACGTGTGTCAAGCAGCCCAGATTGGCTGCACGAATGGCTATACACTGGTGCCAAGGGAGAAGATGCAATCATGAACGGTGCCAGGGAATGTTCTAGCGTAGCTATATAACACGATAAACCCTACTTTGGAACGATACGCCCTATGTATCAGCAGATAGAGGGGTGTCGTGCTGCCAGACGTTATGTGGAGGCAGGTGCAGAGAACGAACAGACCAAAGCTTCATAAACGATGTTGCGGGAGTCGTGGCGTTGTAAGAAGTACTGTACTGCATCGTACATTCATCTGATCCCACAAAGAAGTAAAGCAGAATGAATCGGAAATAGTAGCACCGTCACTTATAGATATGTGGATTCCGTTCATCCGGGTCACTACTCAGTCCAGATGTGTCAAAAAGTGCCCTCATATAAAACAAACATTTCCTCTCGATTCCAGCACTCATTTGATAAAATTACCACCGCTCTCATCGTAAAATATCTTTCTTAGTCACTCTCCACCAAGTTCCTACCATCCGTCTCCCTCACCCCATCACCCTACCCTAACCCCCATGCACCTCGCTGCACGTCTTAAAATTATTTTTGCCGGCTGAATATTTCACTACACACATACACCATGGCGATCAAACAGAGCGCGAAAAAGGGCGGCAAGCCCGGGAAGCCCAAGGGCAAGTCTGCGGGCGGCGGCAAGCCTGGTGGCGGTAAGATCGCTGGAAAAATCTTTCGAAAAATCAAAAACGGCTTTGTGCAGCCCAAAAAAGCGAGAACGACCAAGGGCACGTCTGTGGCGGCCATGGACATTATTTCGGCTGCTGATCTGAGTGCCAGCGAGAGCGAGGACGAGCACAGATTGAGAAACTTTGCCAAGTTTGACGATGACGAGGAGGAGGAGACTAAGCCTGCTCAGAAGGGTGCCAAGGAGGAGAAGAGGGGCGATAAGAAGGATGTGAAGAAGGACGACAAGAAGGACTTCAAGAAGGAGGATAAGAAGGATGTCAAGAACGTCAAGGACAACAAGAACGCCAAGGGCAAGGACGTCAAGAACATCAAGGACAAGGCTGATCCCAAACCCGAGCCCAACTCTGCCAAGCCCGACAAAAAGGAGACCAACTCCAACAGCGCCATTGAGGGCTTCTCGCAGGCCACTCAGGGTGACGATACTGAGATGACTGAGCCTGAGCCTGTGAAGGAGGTTAAGAAGATGGAGCCTAAGGCTGCTAAGAAGGCTGCTGTCAAGGAGAACAAAAAGACTGTCCCAGAGAAGAAGGCTGCTCTTGAGAAGAAGCCTGCTGCAAAGACTGAAGCTAAGACTGAGGCCAAGGATACCAAGGCCAAGAAGGCTTCCGAGGCTAAGAAGGATACTCAGGCCAAGGCCAAGAAGGATACTAAGGCTAAGGATACTAAAGCTAACAAGGCTGCTGACGCATCCTTGGCTGACACACCCATGTCTGACGCTGACGCCGACGCTTGGTCCGATGCCGAATTTTCCGACGGAGGAGAAACCATCGATCTCCCCGAGCCCGGAAAGCCCCTGGACATCAACAAAATGAACTGGAAAAAGGTGGAGCTGGGCGACAAGAAGATGGATTTTGAGGGATTCTACGGTCTGGAGGAGCTGGACGGCGTGGACATTGTGGTGAACAACGGTCTGCCCACGTTTGTGGCTGGCGACAAGGACGCCAAGAAGCCCGCGAAGAAGACCCAGGCTGTTTCCGAGCCTGCTTCCGAGCCCGCCAAGAAAAAGGCCAAGGTTGCCAAGGTCGACAAGGACGGCCAGGAGGTGGCCAAGCCCCAGCCCAAGCAGAACAAGAAGAAGAAGGCCGAGGGAAACGCATTTGAGGCGCTGAGCTCTGTGCCCGACGACATCCATCTCCCCGACTGGACTCTCAACGGCGAGCAGCTCAACTACTCGCTCATCCAGGGTCTGTACGCTCTAGGGTACAAGTCTCCGACCGAGATTCAGAAGAAGTCGATTCCTCCGATTCTGGCGGGCGACGACGTGATTGGAAAGGCCAGCACCGGTAGCGGAAAGACTCTGGCGTACGGTCTGCCCATTTTGCATCGATTTCTGGAGGCCGAAAAGTCCGGCAAGAAGGAGCCTGTTGAGGAGGAGACTGAGGAGGTGGTGAAGCCCAAGCAGACCAAAAAGGTGAACAACAAGAAGAATGGACAGGAGGAGAAGAAGGAGGGAGAGGAGGAGGAGCGATACGACATGTACGACGAGGCCCCCAAGCCGCGGTTCGACATTTCCGACCGTCCTGCTGACTTGCCTGTGCTGGACAAGGAGTTGGAGGACCGGGAGAACGAGGTGGAGCTCGATGAGGCGACGGAAAAGGTTGAGAGAGACATGTCGTCGGTCAAGCCTCCTCAGGCAATTGTCTTTGCGCCCACTCGAGAGCTGGCTCACCAGATCACCGACCATCTGAACGCCGTGTCTCAGTTCTGTCCCATTTCGGGGCCCCGCGTCATGGCTCTGACGGGAGGTCTGTCGATCATGAAGCAGCGACGTCTGATGAAATGGAACCCCGCCATTGTTGTGGCTACCCCGGGACGATTCCACGAGTTCATCACCGACACTGACGGCATGGTTGAGGTGTTCAAGCGAACCAAGACGGTGGTGATGGACGAGGCCGATCGAATGCTCCAGGACGGACACTACGAGGATCTCGACAAGGCGCTGGATCTCATTGGCCGAGGTAAAGTGGCCAAGCGACAGACGTGTGTGTTTTCCGCCACGTTCCAAAAGTCGCTCATGTTCAAGCTGGACAAGAAGCGCAAGCAAAAGTCCGGTCTGGCCACCGACCAGGAAACTATCCGGTTCCTCGTCTCCAAGATGAAACTGAGACAGTTCCACCCTACCTTTGTGGACGCCAACCCAGCCGAAGTGGTTGCTCGACAGGTCATTGAGAGTATCGTCGAGTGTGGAGCGATGGAGAAGGACCAGTACCTGTACTACTTCCTGCTGACGTACCCCGGCAAGTCCATCATCTTCGTCAACTCGATCGACTCGGTCAAACGTCTGACTCCCATGCTTCAGAACCTGCAGCTTCCCGCCGTCCAGCTGCACTCCAACATGATCCAGAAGGCCCGAATGCGGTCTCTGGAGCGGTTCCGAGACAACGAGAACGGTATTCTGATTGCCACCGACGTGGCCGCTCGAGGTCTCGATATCCCCAACGTCCACCACGTTGTCCACTACCATCTGCCTCGAACTGCCGATGTCTACGTGCATCGATCTGGACGAACTGCCCGAGCTGGAAACGAGGGTGTTTCCGTGCTGCTGTGCTCGCCAGACGAGGCCTCGGGCCCTCTGCGCAAGCTGCGAGCGGCCCTGTCACGAGACAACGCGCTGGCGAAGCTCAAGCCTCTGTCCATGAACTACGACGTGCTGTCTCAGATCAAGCCCCGTGTCGAGCTCGCCAAGGAGCTGGCGGACTCCGTTCTGGACTCCACGCAGGTCGGCAAGCAGGACTCGTGGCTCAAGGAGGCCGCCGAGGATCTGGGCGTCGACTTCTCCGACTTTGAGAACGACACCCACGACCACAAGAGTCACGTGCGAACCAAGCTGGGCAACAACAGTAAGAAGGGCATGAAGGTGATGAGCCGGGACGAGATGGCGCGGTGCCGGAAGGAGCTCGACCAGCTGCTCAGCAAGCCTCTGGGCCGTCACTCGTCAAAGTACATTACTTCGACCAACGGTATCAACCTGGCCAAGATGGTTCTGGACGGAAAGTCGCATGACAAGATTATGGGACAGGCTCCCCAGACTGCGGGCGAGACGTTGCGTAAGAAGCGGAAGAATTAGCGCGAATGGCCGTAGGTCGTCAGTCGACACGAAGGGGAGATGGAGAATAATGGAAGGGGGAGGAAATATAGATAATCAAAAGGATAGTAATGTTGAGTTGTATTGTAATGCTGGCTTGGGGTGCTTGGTACAGTAGACAATGGTTTTAGAGTCCCCGATATCCCATTGCGGTGGGGAAGTGTCTTGAGGTGGAATGAACAGGGAAGTGAAGGGAGCAGCTGAAGTTTGCTACAAGCAAATGAGCGGGTCATAGATGGAGTTGTCTGTAGATACGAGCTGACCATTCTTTATGTAGACTGGTCCCTCCAAGGTGCTGACAGTTGTTAATCCTAAACATACACTTGAGTCCTGCACAATCTAACAGACAGAATCGGAACGACTAATATGGCCTGAATCTCGATAATGAAATCCGTTAAGAGCCGTTTCCCCTTGTGATTAGCCGAGATTGTTTTTGAAGAAACGATATTGAAGCTGCAGTAGAGAAATACCGCTTGATAGTTGTAAAGTAATCTCGGTCGAATTTGAGACTTACGTGAAGCTTTTGAAGTGACCCTGACGAGAGACACACACACTTCCACCCCATCGATAACGGTTCACTAATCCAACAACCACAGTCACCGTCATCAAAGAGCGTTGATGTCCGCTGAAAACTTGCTCACGTGACATTTCTGGCCGGTCGACTGCCTTCAACCACTTTGTGGGCCAGTTGCGGCCATATCCTGGTGAAAATACGGCTTCCCGTCCGATCAGCCATAGTCAAGCACCAGAGAGCCTAGTTAGTATTGTAGTGGGAGACCATACGAGAATCCTAGGTGCTGCAATTCTTTTGCTCTGGAAACTGGTGGTTGTTCTTTTTTCATCTCTCTGTTCCGGCTCCTACCGATCTATATGTCGGTGTGATCGGGACAAGACCAGCACCTTCTGAAAATCAAGTCTCTTCATTTATTGCCACAAGACAAATTCGACGGAAAGATTATCACGACTTTCTAGTTCTTATTCAACTTGTTCGTCTTTCTTTTTAAAACGCAAGTTCGTCATAGCTCTCTCGGGATTTATCTTTGCCAGAAGCTCACCTCTCAATTTATCCTTCGCAAGGCATTTTCAGCATGCTAATTTGAACGACACATGATCTTAGAGGTGGCAAAATCGGCAGACTCAATAGGAAAAGCGATCAGAGCGCCCTGTTGTGACTCAGTAACAGGTACTCTCCTCTCGTTCGAGTTACCCGAAATTAGAGATCAGGACATGAAAAAAGAAGTCTCTTGAAAAAGGGCTGCATTCTGTTCAGTTGTGTTCACGCCTCAAGCCCAGTAATCTAACCATACCGCTCGGGTAAAACCCCTTGATATCTTGTACAGTACGAGTTGTATCTAAGAAGCCCTCCTCTTACCCCAAGTCTACAATACAGACTGAGTACCCCTGCTGGTAGAAGGCATGGTCTCACATGGATTATTTCTTGAGTTTTGCGTCTAACATTGCTGTATTCATGTTCATTCCTGCTTAGACGAAGAGCATCGCATCTGAGTCATCCTTGTGACTAATTGGTGCTATGATCTTTCTGTCCTTTACTTGCCGTCTTCGGACAATGTCACATGCCAATGCTTCTCTTGTGTACCATTGCGAGCATTCCAATGACCTACTGGCCCAAGTGCAACAATCGAAACTGAAATATGGAGAAGTCCCTAATGACTCTCATACAAGTGCGATTCTACTTTTCTACCTTTCTCAGAGAGTTCATCTCAAAGAACCAACCGCAAAAATCAAATCGTTATTCATATATCAAAAGAAACACAGAGAGACACGGAATCACCCAGCCAAAAGCGCTCACCAATTATGGATCCCCACTCATAAGTCACCTTCCTCATCTCCCAAACCTACCTCCCACGCATCGTAAACAATGCTACCTTCTGCGACCATTCTGCGGGCCACGTCGAGCTTGACGACTCTGGCGTAGAACTTGTCGTTCAGAAAACCCGCGTAGAGGTGCGTTTTCCGACTGGTGTCTTGTATTCCCGACGTCACTCTCGTCAGAAACCCGGTTTCGAGATCAAGCAGCCCAAATGCGGGTCCCATTCCGTGAAACTCGCTGGTCAGAAATCGTGAGTTTTCTGGCGAGCTGCATTGCTTGTATCCATGGGAATTACTGACGTGGGATAAGGCTGCGCAAAGCACTCGGTCTTTTCTGTAATAGAAAGATGCGTTATCGTTGAAGTCCACAAATGTCGGGAAGAAGACCTGCTCGTGATCGTCTCCGTAAGTCTGCCGCCACCACACGAGTCCCTTGTAGAAAGCAATAAGCTGAGACTTGGAAGGAGGACTGGGAAAGTCGTAAAGCTGCTTGTGAGGAAAAGACGCAAACCTCCATTTTCCCGCCACACTTTGCACGTGAACAGGTCCAACATCTCTGCCAGGCGCCCCTGAGTAAACAATGGCGTGGTCGTAGTGGAGAGAGTCTCGTGGGAACACATAAGTTCCTTTGGTAGTTTCAATAACAATGTGGTTTGTGTAGACTCGGGGAGTATCATCGTTTCTGTCTCCTATGTCCTCGTCCTCCCCCAACTCTTCCTGGCGAGGTAGATCGGTGCGTCCAACGGAGGTAGGAAAAGTGATTCTGAAGTCGTCGTAAAAGACCAAAGTCCCCTTCTCGTCGCTTGAAATCACATGAAGGGGGTACATATCCCGAGACGAGCGGTGCTTTAGCCTCCATATGTCAACGTCGGCCCACTCTGTGTGTTCAGGCGCTTGTATCGGGTCCGCTACAAAATAGACCCTGGCACGATTGCCCGTGTTATGTCTGGTGGCAGGCCACGCCGATCGGTTAGTAGCCAGATCTACATGGTCCAGGGGAGACACTTGTGATAGGTGTAGTTCTTCATACTCCGGATTATGGGCCATGACAAGTTCCCGAAGAATGGGCTTCTTCTCGCTAAAGTCCAGGGAATTGAGATCAGTCATCTTTTCCCACTTGCCACCGTGAAGTCTTCCCACAAAGACCAAAGCGCAGTCTCGCCATGTTGCCACGTCTGCCTCAGGTTTCATCCAGGGGTTTCGATCAAGCACTTTCTCCTGCAGGATCTCTTCCAATAACTGGAAAGCAGCGTACCAAAAGGAACTTACTTGCCTGAGAGACACGCAGGTTTCAACGTCGCTGTTAGCAAAGATTTCGAGAGCAACTTCCGTAGGAAAGGAAGCAAGGAGACCCTGTTTCTCCTGAGCAGTATCTCTGCCCTGAAAGCTGGTTCGAAAGTCCAACTCCCTCACATTCTTAGTTAGAGGCTTCCGGTGCAAGTGCTCGGCATAAGGGTTTGTCTCTGCATACAAATGCTGCTGCATTTCATGATCTCGACCGGCGAAAAGCTGTTGAAGCCGTAGCTGAACACCTTGCGCGTGTCCCCCTTCCCAGTTCCATTTCCCCATGTGTTGGCGGAGATCTGCCAACATGCGTTGCTCGCCTTGCACACGGCGCGTTTCCTGACTGAATTCAGGGTCTTTCAACTCCTTTTCGATGCGTCTGAAGAAAGGCACAGTCACTTTCAGAGTATCCAAAAGCGGGTCTGCGTTGTCATAAAACCGCTGTCGTTCAGCGGCCCATTTCTCGTTAACCTGCTCACAAGCCCCCAGCATTTTCTCCGCTGCAGAGACGCACTCTTGGTGAGAAGCCGAGGCTGCCAAGTCAGGATCACAAGCATCCATGTCAGCACTATAGCTTTTCCACATTTTCAAAAAAAAGTCCTCTGTCCCCACAGTCGTCGGAAACTCCAGCTTGGCGAGATCACTGATAGCTAGAGCCCGCATCTTTTCCAGGTCGCTCTTACTGGGAGGCTCCTGAAACTCTTCCAGATGCTGGTCTCGTTGTCGCAATTCATCCTCTTCCCGGTCCATGGTGTGTTCGTGTGTTGTACAGGAGTTGAACAGTGGTGCATGTCCATACAGGAATGTGGGGACAGGGTAGGTGTACCACTACCTAAACTCAAACCAGCAGCGATAGTGCATGATTGAAGTCTCCCAGCCGCTCGATAAACGAGATTGAACTTTAACTTGTTAACGATGATCTCAAACCGGCGACATAGAATCACGTGGATGAAAATGTAAACATGACGATATCACGCAAAGGCCGCGATGAGAGAAAAAGCCTGGAGAAAGCTCGCATTTCTAAAAACAGCACTCACAACTGCACTACTTGGCCGGTATTTTTACAGTCCATGAAGCCAGCATCTCTCAAACCTGATAGCAGGGACTTTGATTAGTTTTGTGTTCGATGTGAGCTTTCTGCCTTGTCCTCTTTGAGTTCATTTCTGATGAGTGATCAGAAACATGTTCTAGACTCCCTAATGAACTAATTGACCCAGTTTCTTTATGAGGGAGTGGCACTAATGTTAGCCCCTCAGCCGTGCCCCCTTTTCACATATAGTCGTTAACCCCCATGTATTGAATGTACTGAATTTCTTATCACTTTTTCTGTACTTCTTTGCACCTAGATTGTGTAGCATAGTCGCCCGGTGCTGTTTTGGCTGTGAGTCTATTGTTGGAAGGAGGCATGTCCGTATATGCCCTACGATAACGGTGAGGAATGATTGACTGGACGACTGAGTCATTTACCCTCTCGGAGATATGAAGGTTGCTAGGATACTCTGGTACAAAGGGGCTGTCATTGTGACACGCCCAGACCTGGGATCTGGCACTCCCCAAAGACCAACCTCCTCGACCGGTCAACCCTTCTTGTTGGGCCCATTGACAGACCAACTGAAGTATCGCTTTTAAAGCTGCTGTACTAACCTAGCTAGTCTGACAGAAAGTAACGGACGCTTAAGAAACCTCAAGGACACATTCCGCTGTTCACTATTCAGGTGAGTCACTGGCTACAGCTGCACCACTCAGACAATACTAAACAAGGGGAAATTCAAAAAGGAGGCAGGCGTTAGTGCGGCAGACGTTAGTGCCAGTCAATGATTCAAGGTTGAAGCAGAACAATGATTCGGAGTTGAAGCAGAACAATCATCGATCTCTCGAACGCTGCCGCCAAGCAGCAGTTACATCGATGTGTGTGGGGTTAAAGGCAATGATCGTTTTTTCAGTTCCCCACCTCGAAATAGAATCTCACGCCTATTATTACACCCCCTGTTACTACCGGTGCTCTTGAAGTCCCGGCATCTGTTTATATACATACTTATGGTGATTTGAGCATGCAATCGTTGACTGTACTTGTAAGTAAATCGACGGCACCTTATCGCGGTGTATATCGTGGGCTTTGAGTGCTGCCTCTGCTGAGCAGTTGCTGTATGGCATCTAGAACTTGTAAATCGAGCAATCCTGTATCATCAGAGCCAGTTATAGGAGTGCTCTTGTCTCATTGTGATGACCATTTTCCAGGAGACACCATTCCTTTGATCACAAGCTAACCATTCCTTGGATGATGAAGCCCTGGTGCTTGTTATTCAACCGCCACTCATCCTACAGACCGCTCATTCAGTGTCACGATATTCCAATGTCATCAGAATAATCTCCTTTTCAGATACAATCCCCCAACCTGACAGTATCATCCGATTACCGCCTACACTGTCCCAACTCAACATTTTTCCATTTTATTAATTCATAATTGCATCCCATCCATACTTTACAATCCCTTCGGTGGTACCGTTCTGGACATCACCGCTCTCCGTCTTCACCTTCATTGTACACATTGATCCATGGTGCTTCAGCAGCTCTCACAGGTGCACTATTGTGTCGAGTGCCCTTCTGAACATCTCTCAAACACTCTCATTGTGTTTTGTGTCTCGGTTCGTACTCCAGTGTTTAGAACCGTCCTCGTCCTCTGGGGGGTCCTCCTCGTCCTCTAGGTCCTCCTCGTCCTCGAGGTCCTCCACGACCTCTCATGGGTCCACCTCGTCCCCGAGCAGCACCAGGACCGCCTCTTGCGGCTCCAGGAGCTCCGGGCTCGACCTTTCTTCGCTTGGCCTTGGGAGTGTCGTCAATCAACAGAGTGTCCAGAGGTAGCGAGTCGGGCAGAATGAAGAAGCGGATTGTGTTGCCTCGGATGTTGATGTAGTCGAGCGAGGTCGGGGGGCGGTTCTTCATGGTCATCTTGACGTTCTTGAGGGTCGTGTTCATGTTGTTGGACACAGACATGACTGTTCCAAGCAGCACGGTTCCTGAGTTAGTATGGGTATGGATGGATTGCGGAGGGTGTAGCAGAGGGTGTTAAAGATGTCAGGACATGATTTGCACTGCAGACATGACCTACACTGGACAAACGTACATTTTGGATAGACAATCAGAAGCCACAACGGAAGACAGCGAAGGACAGCAGAAGGCAGCGATCAGACAGCGACAGATGGAAACAGTACCACGACAAACACGCCGCCTCACTCAGATCACAGCCAAGTGACACAAGGCGTCCACCAGACTGCATCAAGCCTTGTCAACAATATACCATGATCCAAATCAAGAGCTGGCAAAGAAGGGCACTGACATTCCCGACAGACACGGCAGTCGTTTCACAGTGAACCAGCTGCCACCAGCACTGCAGTGCTTAGTCTTTGGCTTGTCTCCAGAGCCTTGGTCCAACAGATCGCATCAGACGCGGTCACGCGAGTATGCAGGACACAGTGAAAAGTTGGTGACAAAAGCCACAGTGAAGCTGTTGGAGAAATCACCAGATCGCAACCGGTCCGCAGTGAGAGATCTTTGATCTCTCTGCCGCTTGTCTCACGGACCAGCCTTCAATGACTTCCAAAGACATGTTCACTCGAAGCTCGCTGTAAACACACCTTCCTCAATATCCACAATATCGCCTTTGGAGTGAAGACGAGCCGCTTCACTGTCTGCCATGCCCTTCGTGTGATAGCGTCCATCACATCCTTTCTCCAGGTCATCCACTGTTGTCCACACACACTCTTGTCGATATGTCCACGCTTAGACAGTAGATCAGCGCAGGAAGCGACTTGTTGATGGAGGCAAGTCTTGCTCCCTCAAAAAAGCCACATGTCCATCATTCCATCTGTGTAACAACACCATGGGTTCAAATCAACACCCAGTCGTACCACTCCCTCTATCTCGTTGTTCGCTCGTCAGTCGCACTTGGCACGCTGACTCGCTTCGTTACTCACCATTCTTCAACTCGATCTGGACCGACTCCGAGGTCAGTTTCATCAAAAATCTGCGTTAGTAGAGCTCTTTGGCGCGTCACTCGTCCATACTCACCTGACCAATTTCATTTTGTGCTGTGGTGATCGAGAAGATGATTTCCAGATATGATGCAGTGTTTTTGCCAAACTCAATCTGATGACTAAGCGAGGAGGGAGGGACGAAGCCAGAGTGAATGTGTTTGGATGGATGTGATGTGAGCAACCAACATGGAATAGAAAGCTAGTATTGGTGAGCTAGCAACAACCCACGTGACCGACTCATAACCTGTAGACATTCTTCGTCTCCAGACCACAACCGCTTTGGAGAGCTAGCTGGAGACGGGGCGTTGAAACAGCACATCCCTCAAGTGCGTATCATGGCTACGGTGAAGTATTGTTGCTGATGACGGAAAAATACTATCATCCTTTTTTCACGCTTTTTCAATTTTTTTTCATTTTCTGTAATTTTTCACGATTTTCCACCAATAAACACAAATTCCGCCTGTTGCCTCATTCCACCCACGTGCCACAAACCCAACAAACCTTAACGGTTAGCACTCACCGGAGATAAGGCGTGTCAGAACGCTTCAAGTGAAGTTTGAGTGAACCGGGGGATCCAAAATACGCCGATGAATCTTAGTTAGGGTGATTTTGATGATATATGCTGGAAATAACGTGTGAGTGGTTAAAGGGGTATAATTCCATGGGTAGTGGTCCAATAGAAACAGAAATAGCACGAGCCTGCCCACCAGATCCAGGGCTTCAATATGACATACTTAGTGGCCAGGCGTCGTGCCCAAACACCTAATCAACATCCATCTCCACCACTCCGACCCCAACGGTTTATATCCTTATCCTCAAGCTGTCATATTGGGAGGTGACGGGATACAGAGTTTGAAATACCTCGGCATATTCGGTCTTATCAAGAGGTGCCGAGAACGGTCGTAATCTCACAAAACTAGTACTTGCTGATTACGTTCCTGCCGAAATGACGAAAAATTCACTCCCCGTCTTTCTAGCACCGCTCTGGCGCGAGTTGGAGCCTACTGCATCTCTCATCTCATTTTGTTGACTTCCCAACTAACTCTAAGCACGAGCCGTGAAGTGCGTCCCAAAACCCCTCAATTGGGTCAATACGTGTACGAATTCGTCCGGAAGTTCATTCCCCTGATTGGAATCACGTCAATTAGAATGCTCCAGGCTTTAAATCGTCAATTCATTCCCCCAAACAACCACTACAAACACCCCCCTCTCAAGCAACCCAAACCCGGAGGTAACTCTATTTTCTCCCACACGACATAGGCTTGTCACCACCAATCCTGCCCACCCCCAAAACACCCGCAACCATGGTCAATCTGTCTCTGCGTCCCCGTCCTGCCAAGGCCAAGTTTAAGGGTCTGCCCGCCAACCTCGACGTGTCTCCCGAGGACACGGTGGCCTCTGTGGTGGCCAAATTGAGCGCAGCCACCAAGCTGTCCAAGACCCGAATCCGGCTCACGGTGGCCGATGAGGAGAACGGAGGCGCTCCCGGAGCCAAGAAGAAGCACATTGTGCTCAAGCCCGAGCACGCGGTCGGCGACTATCTGTTTTCCGACTCTCCGGTGGTGTTTGTCAAGGACCTGGGTCCCCAGATCCCCTGGAGAACGGTCTTCATTCTCGAGTACCTGGGACCCCTTCTGGCCCACCCCATCATCTTCTTTGGCCAGAAGTTCTTCTACCGACAGAGCTTTGAGTACACGTACGCGCAGAAACTCGTGTTCATGCTGTGCATGCTGCATTTCCTCAAGCGCGAGATTGAGACCATCTACATCCACAAGTTCTCCTCCGCCACCATGCCGCTGTTCAACCTCTTCAAGAACTCGGGCTACTACTGGTTCATTGCCGGCTTCAACCTCGCTTTCTTCGTCTACGCCCCCGCCTCCTTCTCGTCTCCTCAGGCGCCTCTGTGGAAACGCTTCCTGTTCTCCACCGGCTTCTTTGATCGAACTCCGTTGTTCCTGAACCTCATGGCCGCGCTGTGGCTGTGGGGCGAGACGTCAAACTTCTGGACCCACTTCAACCTGGCGTCGCTGCGAAACGACGGCTCCAAGGACCACAAGATCCCCTTTGGCTACGGCTTCAACCTCGTGTCGTGCCCCAACTACTTCTTCGAGGTGGTCAGCTGGATCGCCATTGCCCTCATGTGCGGCAACTGGTCAGCCTACGTTTTCACCGCCATTGGTTTCGGCCAGATGTACGTCTGGGCCGTCCAGAAGCACCGACGATACAAGCGAGAGTTTGGCGACCGGTACCCTCGAAACCGAAAGGTCATGGTTCCTTTCTTGCTGTAAGCGGCAAGCGAGCGAGCCTCTAGAGTTGGTAGTCCCGTCGTGCCACCTGACACGTCTGATTACGTCAACACGATAAAGAATAAAGAACGACACTCCAGAGTCGGAGTATATAGGTAATATCTATGAGTAAGCAGGGGTAGGGGGGGCGAAAGGCGCGCAGCTGAGTGAATGGGGCGGAATGATGAGTCTTTGTTAAATCGTTCAACACTGAGTCTTAATTAGCGTAGACAATTGGGTATCATCGAGGGCGTGGGTGTGAAAGGGAGGGTCCACCCGAACTGGTCTCTCACGGTATCTTCGTTTTTCATCCTTTGCTTGCCTCACCATCTTCAACAACAGTATCGCCCTCTTCACAGTCAAGGAGACTCCTCAAGACAGCATACTGCTCGGTCCAGACATTATTGTACTCGGCCTGAAGCTGGTTCAGAGCAATGTTGTTCTCAGGCATGTCCAGCACTTTTGAACGAAGGGTATCCATGTTGTTTTCAAAGTCTTGTCGCATAAATTCCATGTATCGTAGCAGTTCTTCAGTGTGGGCTGGAGACACGGAATCGTACTCGAGAAGGTCTCTTTGTTTGGCGCGAGGGAACTTGTAGCGTAGGTAAGGTGTTGTGGGTGACACTTTGAATTTGTACGTTGCCATTTTAGAAAAGTGGGGGGACTTTGTTTGGAATCCTAGGTCTTATATATCTGCTGTACCGGTACTGCAGATGACACAGGCTGTGTTGTAGTACGTGTCATGTGGTCAGACATGAGTACCACTACAGACAAAAAAAGGGTGGACGGTGTTCTTATACAAAGGGCGGGCACAGGAGTTGATCTGTTTGGCACAGTCGTCTGTTAGAACTTATATCGATCAGCGCCTGCCTCTCACAATCGATCCAAGTACCGGTACGCATTTTTGATTATTGCAGACACCCTCCGTCATGCCACCAAGTACAACTTGACCTGTCGACGAGATGGCACAAGACAGAGAATACACACAAGAGGCCTCAAAAATACTCCCGTGACACACAACTGGACAATGCCACAACCAAAATGCAAAGAGGAGGAATCTACGGAAGTGTTGTCCCATGAGCTTGCTCAGGAAACCAACAAAGCAGTTCCAAGACACAATCCTTTTGCGGCCCTCGTTAGCGCTCGACCGGGTCAGAATTCCGAACCCGCACACTCGTTTCCTGGATCGGTTGGGCCGTCTGCTAACACCTCTGGGAGATCGACAAACCAATCTGAAGCAACAGAACCTGGTGCGTTCTCTACTCCTAGCGCGACGAGCCTGTCTGAGCCAGCAGGGCCATGTAAATGCAACGCCCCAGTCGCTGGACGTCTTTCTAAACCCGTCTGCCCCTCAGCCTCCAACCATGTGGACCCAGCGCACCAATCTGAACCATCAAAGCCTTCGCCTGTCGTCTCTGCTAGCAAGACTCTCAGCTCTGAATCAAGAGAAACTGATACCTCCCAGATTCCAAAAGTTTCCCGCCAGTCTGAGCCAACAAATATTTCAGCTTTCCGTTTTCCAAGTGTTCCACGTCAGTCTGAACAAACAGGAACTTGTGATAGTTCTCCTGACGCAGCAAGTCACCCCGAGCCAGCAAGAATCTCAGCATTTCAGTTCCCGAGCGACCTCCTTCAGTTTGATCGAACACGGTCATCAGCTTTCAACTTTGGAAACGCGACACGCCCAGCTGCTCCAGTAGGGGCTTTTGGTTATGCTGGTCAAACGCACGAACATGCACATGAGAAGTCTGAGGGTCTAGCTGAGACCAAGCAGGCCGAATCAACTGCCAGACAAAACCCCAAATCATCAATCCCCAGAGAGAAGCACCTATTAGCAACCGCCGAGCTCAAAGGCATGGTCAAAGCTCTACAGCTGGTTGCGGGGCTTCTGGAAGAGCGACTCGAGACTCTGCAGCAGGTTCTGGAGTCCGAGGTCGTCAATCAAGAGTCCAAATGTCAGGCATCCCAGCCTAATCAGCAGAGACGGTGTAATTGTAGAGGTGGCTCCATGACCAATGGGACCGGGAAAGACGTCGATCCGAGAAAGCGGGCACACAAGGAGGCCTATGATAAAGAGAATAAGCCGTGTAAGAGAGCAGCTATAGCTGTGACGCCTGATTCAGAGGATGAGTAGCTTTATTGAAAACCGCTCACTGTCATGGTGACAACGAATGAGCTCTGCGTCAAGTGGAGGCCGAGACTATCTATCTGAGAGGCGATGTGGGAAAGGGTTCTGGTATCATTGCACCGCTCCTGTGCCTGCCACTCAACGCCCACTTGTCTTCGGGACTATCGGCTGAACGTATGTTGATTTAATGCTATGATATACACTGATTGATGCGAGTGCAAATGACAATACCGTGAAAATTGATTCGTTAATTCAATGTAAGCCCATTATCTGGGATATAGTGATCTCGCCAAAACTGCCAGCCTTGCCTCAGCCTCACTTCAACCCCAACTTCACAATTTTGGCCTTGGAAACGTCCAGCATCAACTCCACAGCCTCTTCCTGACTCATCTCGCGCAAGAACTCGGCAGATTGCTCCAGCTCGTCCCACCGCTCTTTCGCAAACGCAGCAAAAAACGCTCTCATTTCTTCATCTTGCGCTTCGAAAGCGTTCTTCCATCCAGCCAGACACTTGGCCATATCCAGCTCCTCAGACTTGATTCGAGACATCGCCAAACGTCGCAATTCAGGGACATCGTACAAATCAGCGACAATCAACAGTCCGGTAGCCTGCTCGAATTCCACCTCGAAAGGCTCGCCATAAAAGTAAGACACCATGGCTTCCACCCAGGAAAGAGGGTACGGGATCTCCAGCTTCTTCTCGTTCGACTCGCTCATCATGCAATCCATCATTGCAGCGAAAAAGGGCATACAGGCCTTAAACACGAGTGTGTGAATAGGAATGGTTCCTCCCTTGGTGATGAGAGTGAAGTCGAAGTCCCCATTTGAACGGATCTTAGACAGACCATCTAGTCTCTGGGAATAGTTTCTGATCAGCGCTTCCTTCAACAGACTTTCACCAATGTACCTTTCCAGAACGCTTGATTGGTCGTTTCTGACGAAGATAATCGAGTTGTTGGACATCTCCACTAGAAAAGTGTCGGTCGCAGTCTCAAGCACCTGTTTCACGTCGAGGTATGTTGTAACGTGTGACGTTATACGTCCGTAGGAGTCAGAAGTATTTGTCACGTCTGCAACTTGCACGAGAGTGAAAGAGCCGAATCGGCTGATCGTCCTCTCAGAGTCGTTGTACACGCAGAAGATGACTTTTTCTGCGTCGACACACAGATACGCGGTTTTGTGCTGGTCGATTGCGCATTTCGTCTTGTGGTTCTCTTCCAGTCTGTCCACCTGTTTCTGGATCTCGTCCGTTATCTTGTCGGCCATTTTGTGGAATATGAAAGTGATTAGCTGGCTAAGGACGATCTAGCCCAACATATCAAACATGGTTTGCCACTGCCACCAATGGTGGGCAGGATGACGAACGAACTCAATTGAGATCTTGGTGGTGGAAAAGGGGGAAGCAATGCTTGCGCTGTTCAAAGGCCGTGATATCTGCTCTCAGGTGGTCATTGAAACGTGAATTGTGATGCTAAAAAGTATTCACCCCATTATGGACCTCGAGGACTTCCTCCTGATGAACATATGGGTGCTTCACATTATCGTGTCTAATGTCGCGCTCTCTGAGCGATCAATCTTTCCTCAAAATTGGTGTTGACTAATGTACAGCAAACACCCCATCAGCCACGTTAACAAAAACGGGGATGGTGATGGCGGTGTCCATTAGCTGCAGACGACGTGGACTGCATACGCCGTGCGGCTCGAAATTCACGTCGGCCGATCGATGACATCTATGCATGATGATGGAACAAAGAAGTTGTACAAGTAGGGAGTTGATAGAATGTGGAGTTTCCATGATTACGTATCGATTTCAGTATGGAAAGAATCCCCATGTTGAGCTCTTCATTTCTGGAAACTCTCGAACCCGCAATCACTCGGTTAATTGAACTACTGTACATAGCTTTCAGACTCAAACGACATCATATGATATCAAGTCAGGGGTTTACGACCTAGAGATTGGTGTCACTCAGGAATCAACAAACCCAGAGAGCAGACTCAAAGACTTGAACAATAATCTGAAATACGTCTCAATTAACCAGAATTGACCAGAATTGTCCTATTTTACCCCGAAGCACCACCTCCTGCAACACGTGTTACAGTTTGAAGATCGAACTAAAGCAATATTTTCCGTGGTGTCTCACATTGAGTGACATAGCGAGGAGGTGTTTTTCTGGCCGGTAATCCATGTCCGTGGCAATGAAACCGAGCTATGGGATCTCACGGCTCCGACAATACTGTTTACACGCGAGTTGGTGATTTTTCAAGCCAGTTCCAAGTTCACCCAAATTAACTTGATTTACCCCTTGTTCTCGTCGACAATTCTGGAAAATTCCAGAAAACCCCAGAAAACCCCAAGAAAATCCATAGAACCACTACGACTCTACAACCACGTCCGTAAACCCACCCTGTATTACTAATAGCTATAAATTATCTTTACGCGGAGAACCTCCGTCTCCACCCCAGAGGAAGGCGCTCTGGCTGAATGTCCCTGACGAGACTATCCGGTGAAGGCCTTCTTGAGCGATCTGAACGGTCTGAGAAGCCGGGGCACCTTGTGGCTCTGGATCACGTCTGCCGAGGTCGACATGGAGTCTTCTCGTCGAGGCTGCGGCGGCAGGGTATCGTTGTAGACGGCGTTGTAGGGCATTTGGAACGTCTTCTTCTGGGTCTGGGAAGGGGGAGGCATGCCGGCCTTGGACTGGAGCCGCTGTCGGTTTTTCATGACGGATTCGCCCACGTCGGGATCTGCGCTGGCCTGGTTCCACACGCGGTTGGAGTTGACGGTGGCACTTTCATTCAGCTTGTCCCACACGTAGTCGTGTTCCGTCTTGTTGCCATATATGGGTTTCGATCCCGTCGTGAGGATGGACTGTTGAGACGTGTGTGAAGATACGGACATTGTTAGGTGAGTGTAGCGGATTTCAGGTTCAGAACGGTCAGTTAGGTGTTTCTGTGGTTGGGCTCGTGTCGAGGGTGAAGTTCTGGAGCTGAGTCTTGAGTGTCGAGCTGAGTACGTTCTCTTTGTCAAGTCTTGTCTTTGTGTTCTTTGCGTCAAGCCAAGTGTAGCTGTTTGTGTCGGTTTGTCTGTCGAATCAAGAGCGCGTCGTTAGTGTCCGTCTGAGTCTGGTGCGGCAATGTTATGAGCGTCCGAATTTTGTTCCGTGCGTTTGAGTGTGCGATTTTAGGCGGCCCATCTCAGATATATGAGCAAGCTTTAGCCGTTGGGTGCACATGGCTTAGCCCACTCATGACCGAACCTTGAGCGGACCGAAGAAGGGGGTGTTGATTGGAGAACGGAGTTGAAGTAGCTGAAATGATTAGTAAGACGAGTTGTATATCGATTTCTCTACAGTCACGTGTTTGTTAGTCATATTCACTACTTTCTCACCCCCCAAGATCCAACATTGCTACTGTTTCACACAGCAGTATGGTGACGTCTCAAATAAGCGCAAGTCCGACAGCCCAGCCTTTTAGTGCGATATAAAGTTGTCGGCTTTAGAATGGACGGGTCTTGGAGTGTCGATAATTATTTGGGGTCGGTGAAAAGACGTCAGAAATGCGAAAAAGTGAAATAATAAATAGTCCGCCCCTCTCTACCCCACACGTCAGTGCAACTCGGCCGCTCACCTCACGTCAGACTCGTCGCACTGTCTCACTTTCACATTCTCCACTTACTGGATAGATGCAGGTACAAACTATGGCCGTGAATGTGATCTGGAGGAGACGTTTAGCAGGCTCTTTATGAGCACGGGAAACCAGCCAAATTAGTGCGGTTCGATTCTGCCCCGCATCAGCTTTCCCGGTGACGTTTTCCAGCCCACTCGCTCGAAATGTACGTCGTCTACCCCTCCTTCAGGTACTCCCTGACACCCATTCCAGGGGCTTTTCGTTAGTGCGAAATTGAAATAATATCGCCCCTGGACTCGAACCAAGTTCCACAGCCGCCAGATCCGTGCAACCACGCTTCGGTGCCGATTTCAAACCTACACGCCCCTCTCCGTTCGGAGACTTCCACGATAATGTCCGGGTGAATGTGACAGAGTAGAAACCGTGTGGTGAGGAGTGTGATTACGGGTATACCGCTAGAATGTGTAGCTGTTGCCGACTCGTTTTTCATTTCCATAATCTCCGTCAATCCGCAGCTTCACTGTTCGCACCACGACGGGTTCAGAACGTACCGGTACCTCAAGACTACCCCAGACCCATTGAGACCCGGTCCTGTCACGATAATTGATACGAGACAAACTATGGAGAGTAGTTGAACGCGTTCCAAGTCAATTAGGAGGTGAATTGTGACTTTAGATGCGAATTCAGCGTGCCCATTCTCGATACAAGGTGAACACTCAAACAGAAGTCGGATGGTAGACATAACACTTCACCAAACGAGATCACATTGAACAGATACCATACAAATATACAGCCATAAGCCCTCGCGTGCCTATATTGAATCCAAAATCATCCCGAGACTTCCCTATCCGGACACTAATAACTCCTCAGCCGTATACAAAGACACCCAATGGTAGCTCAGATGAGTAATCGATAATAGGGGGGGGCAAAAGGAGTGTTTCGCCCTCACCCAAACTTAGTAGTGAGACTTTTTCCAGCGTGCTGATGCCATATACTTGTAGTCCCCAAATTCAGCCATACCAGCCATTCCAAGGCTTTGCTTAGTCAGCTTTTTTTTCAACGGAATTTACATAGCACAGGCCAAAATTTCCGAGAATTCAACAAGTCGCCTGGCTAGCTCAATCGGTAGAGCGTGAGACTCTTATTCAAAGGTCATCTCAAGGCTGTGGGTTCAAGCCCCACGTCGGGCTTCCTTTTTGCATGTCGAGAACTTCCACTTTCTCAGCAGGTATTGTTTTTTTCCTTTTTATGGTGCATTTTCCGTCTATCCATCTCCTCGGAACTCTATTCGGAAAAAATGAAATAACGTTATAACCTTAAACCGAGCATAACCGGCTTTGTGTAACAAAAAAGATCGCTGTCGTATGCCGCTCAGAGAGAGCAAAAAATAAATGCCTTCGACCAGATTTGAACTGATGATCTCGGCATTACTAGTGCCGCGCCTTACCACTTGGCCACGAAGGCGGCCGATGCGAATTTTAGAAAATTTGGACGCTACTATCCGAAACTGGATTAGTCATTGGCGCGAAATTTGGCTAAAAATGGTTGTTTCCGCTCAACAGAAGTGATAGGAGAATTTTATGGGTGAAACACTTGTTGGGCCTTTTCTTATTTATAGTTGCTGTGATCTCTATAGAATTCTTGAGCGTGTTTGACCAATCGCACACTCACCACGAAGCATCGCCTATTGCCCGTAACTGCAAGTTTACCGTGACAGTTGATCTTGAGCTTTTCTCTGTGTTATACCCTGTAGTACAAGTAGCTATATGGCGTCACTTTCTTGCCTCTTCCACAAACGGCGGGCGTGCATCAAAGAGCTGAGTTGTGTGGACAAGTGGCTGGACATGGTGAGTTTTGAAGCTCAATGTATGAGTCTTGATTGAAAGACATTCGAACATACTACTGCCTGAGCTAGTGAGAGAGCTGTACTATTCTTAGGTGGTTGACTCAACGCAGTCTGACACAGGTTTTGAAACCTGGCAGGTCGCATACCAGTGATCACTGTGAAGCGGTACAGATTTAGGATAGCTCTTGCTGTTTTATTACATGTATACTCACAGCGGCTACACTGGCTTTCTGAATGGAGCCTGCCATAGTAGCCCTCCTCCACTCTACTCCCATTATCACTTCACTTCCAACAATCAATCAAATCTATATGCAATGTCTATGTATGTACTCGCTCTCTCGCTCACTTCTGATTACAGGCTAGCAGCAGCCGCTTCATTTCCGGAGCAGTATGTGCGTAGGGATGCTGACGTCTCCAGGGGTTTCTCTCGACTTTTTTCTTCAGGAGAACCTGCTCCACGCATCCATGGGGGTCTCTTTGGAACGGCAGAAACGCATGTTCCAGCTCTCCGGCGTCCGGAACCTCGTCGTCGCCCCAAACAGGATCGATGCCAACGTATTCAAACTTGTCGGCGTCGTAGCCCACTGCTTCTCTGTGCAGTTGCTCGAAACGGGCTCTTTTGAACTCGTAGCCAACCACGGTGATTCTGACCGGGTACCGGCCCGTCAGCTCCCGGAATCGCGCAATCGAAAACGCCAGGTTCTCGTACGAGTCACGTGCGTACTCCTCCATCGCCGTCTGGGACATGTCCAGACCCAGCGCCTCGCCCAGCTGGTAGTAAGAGGTTCCCTCTGCAATGGGACCCGCAGCCTTTTTGGTCTGACCTCCGGAAAAGAGCAAGAGCGCCGAGGGATCTTCGGACGCCCGTCGAACGCCCTCGGTGATGTGTTTGAGCAGAATGTCCGTCTTGCCCTCCAGAAACGGGCCTGCCACCCAGTCTGAAAACGCCAGTCCGGGCAGTTTTGTGCTGCTTTTTCGGGGCTGTTTCCACACACCGTGGCACGGCACCATGATGAGATGGTCTGTGTCGCTCTCCACGCCGGGAGTGTCCAAAGTGCGGTCGAAAAACGCGGTTGATCTGGATCGAGAGCTCTCGGTGGCTGCTGCGCCGATTTTCATGGCCAGATCGGGCTTGGAAATGATAAACGCCATGGTCAGAAGCGACACGACCGCCAGAGCAAGCGCTATGACGCGTCGAGAGCGTCTTATCCGACTGGCCAGGGTCATTGTAGATGTGGTGATAGAGATGATAGTCGTCGTGTTCTATGCATGAACTTATTACACCCACGCTAATTGATGTTAATTAGGGGGCAGCCAATTTAGCGCGAACAAATCGGATTTAATCGCGAAAATAGGGGAGAGGACTGGAATCAGCTGGAAACGCGCCTGGGAAGTTTTAGCGATTTTTGTGGTAATTACCAGACTATGGGAACCACATTCGACACTCTCGTTATCAGCTCACTCTTTGCTGTCATGTAAGGGTCCAGGTTGCTGCTCAAAGTCTATTTTTAGTTTTGACAAAGCAGCCGTCGAAAGTGGATTTGACAAGGGGGACGTATGAGACGTTTACTTGGGGATTACTTGATTACTTTGTTGACGAAACTGTCGGTCCCGATCTAGCCTGGTACGGTGACATCTCTGTTGCAATTCGGTGGTTCACATTTACAGACATCATTCACGCTGCTGAGCCAGTTACTGAGCCTTTGAATCCAGTTTGATGGCTTCTGGGGTCTCAAAACAGGTATACCATCACCACAGAATGTTAGTTTCTTTTAAGGGCCTGGAAGGCATACACATGACACAGTACACATCGATAATAGCAACGGAAATATCAGAAGTACTCGCAATTGTGTTATCTGTTACAGTATCACCGATAACGTGGCCAGGGCCCCGACACACAGATAACCCTTCTTTCGTTCGAGCAAGCCAAACATGTTGAATACAACAGCCCTCCCCTGCCACTGGCCACCACCCACATCAACCCCCCACTTCAGTCAGAATAATTTACTATTTACATATATACAAAAGACCTAGGCCTTGGAATCGTCGCTGTACTGGCTCTGGAGCTTCTTGATCTCTTCGGGGTCGAGAGGAGGAATGGGCACATCGCCGAAATCGTCGGTACGCAGAGAGTACATGGTGTATCCGTAGATGCCGGCAACGAAGCCGGTGAGGCCGGCGAGAGCGAGCATGTTTCGCACAAAGAAGGGTCGTCGGGCTCGGATCAGAGCGGGCGACATCTGGAACGTCTTGGGGTCAATGTACTTGCCCTTTCGGAAGCTGTGTTAGTGGTGGCGGGGGAAGTAATGGAGTGTATGAGATTGTTGCTGTAATACAGGTGACATTGCCATTGTGTACGACGACAGTTGCTGTGCCTTAGGCGACGTTGCTGAAGATATGTGGTTCTGGCTCACGGCTACTGTAGGGCAGTAGGATCCAGAAGTCGATTGCAGCAGTTGATTGAGTCCCTGTAAACATGTGGCAAGAGTTGGCCCTTGAGCCAAGTAGCCACTTGAAGCCAGGTCAGCACAGAGAAGCAGTGGGGATCCGTAGGGCCCTTGTGTTCGTGCAGTGACATGTGCTCCTCAGCATGTGTGGGTACAACATGTGCGGCTACTCTGCCTGGGTACAACGTGCACTGTAATGTAAAGAACACGTTTCTGTTCTCAGAATTCTCAGGACATTGCAAATGCGCTGGACACAGAACAGCAAAATACCATAGGCCAGATCGTTGCACAATGACGTGATAGGCAATGGGATCAGTGGTTCGAGTTCAGATACTGAGACAAGGCACTTCAGTTGAATCTGCCACAAACACCCATTTCGTCCTAAACAAACATCTCCGTAATATCTCCACCTCCATGAACCTCTTCAATGAATCTCCATTGCCGACACTGCCTTGATATCGCTGCCACCTCCTGTCATTACATGACCCATGTCGAGACCTGTCCGTCTTCCGATTTCCGTCATACTCACACCTTGAGACCGGGCTGGGGCTGCTTGTGCACCTCGAAGGCGCCCTTTCCGTTATGGGGATCCTGAGACATGTTTTGTGATGTGTGTGGGTGTGATGTGATTATGAGCTTTTGGGTGGTGAGATTTTGACCTCTATGATTTTAAGTTTGGAGACAAGGCGAGCAGGTAGGGTAACTTTGTGCATGCAAGATGCACCCACCTGGATATGTGGTGATGCTCCAAAAGTATTCAGCCAGGACCAGAAACCGTGAAAAAATGGCCAAAATTCAACTGCGACAAAAGAAGCGCTTCAACGCGCTGGGAACCAAGCCAGCGAAGAGGGCCGCTGCTCCAGAACCCGTTGATTCAGCAAAAGATACCCCTACGACTGAAGGCAAGGAGGAAGAGAAGACTGTGAAGGAAACAATTGTCGAAGAAAAGGCTGCAGAGCCGGAAGCACCTGTGATTGAAAATCCCGTGAACCCGGCGGCGTCTTACAAGCAGACTATGGTGCCCAACTCTGTTCGAAAGCGATTGAGAGCCGAAAAGCGAGCTGCAAAAAGTCTGGTTGGAGAGGGTGAGAAGAGTGTGGCTTTGGAAACTGCTGCTGGTTCTGAGGCTGCGAAATCCACATCGACTGAGCCCGAACCTACGCAGAAACGGCTTGGTAACCTGTTCAACTTGGGGGCTCAGCAGGAGGAGAAACTGAAGGAGGATACTAAGGTCGAGATCATCAAGCCACAGGCCATTGGAGAGGTCGTGGTTCAGACATCAAGGAATGGAACTGCTCCAGCTGAGGAACATCAACTCGCTTCCACCGGTCAAACCAAAAACCGCAGCAAAGATAGAGAGTTCGAGAGTCTGGCGGGTGACAACATCCAAGAGTTTTCCGTGGACGCTTTCACACAAGAATCGGAACGACTCAAGGCCGAGGGAAAGCTGGACGAGTACAAACGACCTCTCACGGCCATTGGAGGAGGCAAGCACCAGATCACCAGTCTCTTGCGTCAGGCCCAGGACAACAAGGATCAGTTGGAGGCGTCGTTTTCTCAAAACCGACTCACTCAAAAGGAGAGTGGAGCCAAGTATGGATTCTAAGAGTTCCACATTGTATCATATATTTATTGCATTTTCATTAATTTAACAAAGAGCGTGTAGCGTGAGCTATTTCTTTGATATCACAGCCATTACTTTAGAAGTCATACTTCGTTATCATCTCAGTTGGATGCCAACTGGCTACCCGGTACAACCAGCTCCCATACTCCACCTATAAATCCAAAATATATTACTTTTCACTAATCCGTCCGTCCTGTCTATTTGAAATCCTTGAACGACCACTTCTCGGTCACCTTCTTCTTGTATCGGGGCTTGAGGTCGTGTCGCTTTCGAGCCTCAATCTTTCCTCGCTGCTGCAGCGATCGGAATCGGTCTCGCATCAACGAGCCCTCGGGCTTGAGTCGTCGCAGGGAGTCCTCCAGCTCGCCGGAGAGCTTAATGTCCAGAGTGGGCTCCAGAATGTCGTACTTGCCGTATCGTCGGGTTCGCACCTTGTCGGCAGCGTCTCCTCCAGCAATGAGATCCTTGAGATCCTGCTTCTCCTGCTCGGACTTCTCGGTCCGCTTGGCCAGCTGCAGCATCTTGTCGTGGATCTTCTTCATCTCCATCTTCATCTGTTTTCGGATTCGCTCCTTGTCCTTGAATTCTCGCATCTGGCGTCGCTTGGCCATGGTCTTTCGCTTCTCCTTGGCAGGGGCGTTGATAGACAGACCGACGCTGCCGCCCTCGAGCTCCTCATCAGAGGCCTCCTCCTCCTCCTCCTCGGACGAGTAGTCCACCTGCTTGTCCTCATGGTCCTCCATGGTGTCCATAAGATGCTGGACTCGAGCCTGATCAGCCTCCAGCTGCAGTCGCTCCTCCTCAAATGCCTCCTCCTTGATGAGCTCCTCCTTGAGAAGAGACTGCCAGGCCTCCATAGTGGGGTTGTAAGATCGTCCCTCGTGAGGAACCTCGATAGCTCTGTCAGCAGCTCCAAAAACAAGGGGCTTGTGGTCCAGAGTGGAAGGTCGAACAGTGCTTCGGGTTCGAGAAGTGGCCTCTCTGTGATCACCGTTAGCAAAAGTGGCTCGCATGATATTTTCGGGAGCAGCAGACTGGGGCATGTGCGAAATTCGAGAGCCGGCATGCTTGACCTTCTTCATACTCTGAGGGAAGCCCTGGAACTCGGATCGAGGCTTGACCACCTTGGATGCAGTGATGGTCTTCTTGATAGAAGCCACGGGAGCGGGGACATCGCCCCATGCGTCGTAAACGGGAGTTTCAAGCACGGAATCGGCCTGAAGAGCAGCCTCGGTCAACTTGTTGTCCACATCTCGTCGTCCAGCCTTCTTCAGCAGCAAATCCAGCTGCTCCTTGCTCATCTTCTTCACCTTCTTGGTCTTCTTGCCAATCACGCCGGGAACAGCAGATCGTCGGGCAAGAATCTCGTCCGACTTGAGTCGCTTCTCCTTCTTTTTGCTATGGTAGGTTTCCACATCGCCAGAGGTTCCAGCTGTGTCCACGATGAACAGAGCGTCACCAGCCTGCTCCAGGGTCTTGGAGCCAAACTGCCGCTCGTTCTCTCGAGCACTGTCGAGACCTGAGTTCAGCTCCTCCAGGTCAATGTTCTTTCTCCACGCCTTCTTTCCTTTTCTGCTCGTCTGTTTGCTCATGTTGTCGTGTGCTTAGGAAAACGCCTTTTGGAATTTTCTTCCATAATGCATCAACCTGCACATTTTTTAGAGTTAGTCTTCCAGTTGGGTTAGGGTGGTGTGGTATTGAAACCTTATTCTCGGACCCTCAAATTGGAGACACAAACACATTACTAAACAAAGCCGCTCACCTTTGTGCACACTACAAATCTTTGTGTCCCGATTCCCAATTCTTCTTCTTCTCGATTTCTTCTTTTTGCGCAACGCCAACTACTGACGCCACTAACAACACACACGCTCTTTGTGGTACACAGCAGCCGATACCCCAGACTGATACCGCCTCCAGCCCGTGACAGCCCCGCTGTGATATCCACTTTGTGACTCATCTGTGCTTCTGTGTCATTAGTGATACCCTGCAATTTCATCTCCAGAGTTTCCGTACCAGTGACACCCACGCAGTGATACCATGACAACCACCATCCTTTCCGACCTGGCAGTGTTGTTGCACACCATCTCTCATGAGGTCGATACCGCTGAGATTGACGGCAGGCTCAAGGACGTCTACTCCACTCTCGAGCCGACGATTGCGGAGTTTAAACGACTCGGCGCGAAGGCTAGACTGCACGATGTTCCCGACCCGCTCTGGAAGTCGCTGACTCAGACCATATCCACAATCATGACGCTGTGTGAGCAACGTGGTCTGGAGAAAGAGCGTCAAGGGTGGGCCTCGAAGTGGAACACCTTCAAACAGTCGTACGAAAAGGGCAAGGCAGCCCTGGCCGAGGAGCGAAAGCGGAGCGCCAGTCTCAACTCCGAAGTCGACGTCCTTCGTGACCAGCTTAAGGAACTGCAAGCCGCAGGCACAAGCATGTCAGAGAGCCGCAAAATTTCCGACGAAGAGCATCTCGCCAGACACATGCAGCATCTCAGCGCCGCCAACGACGACAAAATTAAAGCGATTGCGAAGATTGAGAAGCTCAAAGCCAGTGAGCAGATTGCGGAGCTCAAACTCACCATGGTTGCCAAAGAGCGAGATGACGCGCTCAAACAAGTTGCAGAGCTGCACTCGCTACTTTCCGCCAAGGATGCTGAGATCGCCGACGTTCTTGGCCGAGTCAACTCTGACGCCGACGCCAAGTTCGCCCGCATGGACAGCGAGATGCAGAACATGCAGTCCAAGCAGAGCAGCAAGGAGAACGAGGTTCAGGAACTGCAGGTTCTGCTCGACAGGGCTAGGGACCTGCAGTCGTCGATGGCGAGGGAGCTGGAGGAGACCAAAGAAAGAGCCTCGAAGCTGCAGGCCAGCGTCGAGGACTTTTCTTCCCGCGAGTACCAGTTCCAGCAGTTCCGCAGGAGTCCCCATGACGTTAACATGGGCCCTCTTGGCCACGTTCAGCAACTGCACCCCAATATACACTCGCCGTCCACGGGAACCCCGCCTTCCTTACTCCACTCCATGCAGAACACCCCACCTCCACACGCATACCCCATGCAGCACACGCCTCCGCCCCATCTACAGGCTAACAACCACTTCCAGCCATCATCGCCACGACATGGGTCATACCACCAATCGTCGCCTCGCCACAGCGCGTACCACGGGTCGCCTCCTCTTCACGGCACCTACTACCAGTCGGCGTCTCCAAATCACGCCTACCATCAGTCTCCTCCGCCAGGTGCTGCGCAGGGACCTCCTTACGGGCAACCACCCGTCCATGGACACCCCGGCAGGCCACTCCCTCGGCCTCGCACAAATGGAAGGGACGGGACCTCGAGGCCACAGACTGCCCACAACGTCGCTAACCAGCCGCGGCAGCAATCCCTCGAGGGCTACTTTGCTGATGAGCGCGCTCCGTTCGACGATGAACCGTCTCGTCAGTCTGCTCGCCCGGTGTCCAAGGGGGTCCGGTGGTCGGAGAATCTGCCTGGTACACCTGTCATGACCATGAACCGGGCCACCAAGTCCGAGAACGAACGGCCCGGCACGAGCCATTCGGAGGTGACTAGTCTCGCAGACGCCGCCCCAGTCAAGGTCAACACGAGTCCTTCAAAGGACGGAGCCAGCCCCACCAAGCCTGGTGCGAGTCCCGCCAAGGCCACCCCCACAAAGTACGGCACTCTCAGGAGGAAGCTCAAGGGCATGCGTAGGCCTCCCTACGGGAACATGACAGGATATTCCGGTGGAACCGTGACCAACGAGACTGCGCTTCGTCTCGACCATCCCATTGTCTCGTGGGACGGACTCCGCTTTGAAGCTGGCTCGAGCTCTGGCCCTGTGCCTGTGTTTGTGGACGAGCAGCTGGAGGCGATGAAGCAAGCTCTCAGCCCCCATCTCGTCGCCCTGATGTGGAGCAAGAGCTGTCGGCGGGCCTTGCGGCGCAGGCCTGAAGGGCAGCGTGAAGTAAACATGGAATCGCTTGAGCCTTTGCAGTTTGAAAAGACAAAGAAGCTGAAACTGGCCGACGGCCCCAGGGAAGCGGTGGTGGCTTCGTGGACACTGGGGCGTGCCAAGGGCAAGGGCCGCAAGCCTCTGGGTTCCTTAGCTCGGCCAGTCCAGATTCAGGTCAGATAGACGTACGAGTACAAGTAGCAAAATAAAATGTAGAGTAGAAAATGGTACACTCACGAGCAGAAGTCTAACTATCATGCCCAAGTAATGCGAATTAATTGCTTCTCCCAACTTAACTAATATTAGCTTTGGTACCAACCGTATTCTTAAGCTCAACTCCCTTTTTTCTGAACCTTATGATTGGTCAGGGGTGGGTGACGCGTCTGGGATGTCGGGCCATTTGATTACGCGTCGGGACACTTGACAAATTCGATTACGTGTTTTCTTTCTCATCATCGCCCTTGAAATGAGACGTTCTGCACCACCCAACGAAGATCAAGCCCTGGAGAAGGCGCTGGCATTCCCTTCGGACTACAAGCAGTTCGACCTTGAGAAGGAAGCAAAACTCCCCAAGAAGTTCGTCTACACGCCTTCAGACGACGAAGAAGTTGCAAAGACTTTTGATAGGCAGATTGAGGACGCTGTTGATGAGGTCGAGGACTGGTTCGACGAGAGAGAGGATTACGGGTGTCTGGATGAGAGCATGGACGATGGCCTGGTTGGTGTACGGCCTACTCTTCCAGCTGGAGCTTCTCGAAAGCAGTGTTTGGCAGCCATTGACAGGTTCAAGCGCCAGTTTAAGAAGTTGCTTGCTACTCAGCGCAAGGACTTTGTCAAGATGATTGTGCCGCGTTACGAGCGTTCTGGCCGGATCATGGCTCATCTGGAGCTGCTCAAGAAGGAGATTGCTGAACGAACTGAGGAGCTAGAGGCTGAGGAGAAGGCTAGGAAGAAGGCAGCTGGCGAGGAGTCTGACGCTGAAGAGGAGGACATCGCTTCTGAAGACAGTTCGACACGGGTCTACTATGGAATGGAGGGCTTCACGGAAGTGTGGGACGAGGGTTCTGGAGATGAATGGTACAGCGACGAGGAGGAGGAGAACGAGGGTCCGTTCACCGACCTGCAGCGGCTGGAACGGATGCGACGGAGAATCAAGCATCATGATGCTCGTATCAGAGACGAAGAACGTCACGATAAGCTCGATATGGTGAAACAGTGTGAGATCATTGCACGACGAGCACACGATCTGTTCCTCAAACATATCCAGGTCATGGTGGAGAATCAGCCCGCGGAGCTGCGAGACTGGATCGCCAGCAGCTCCACCGAGCATCTGGACAAGAAGGAGATTGTGCGGTCTTCCAGACTGATGAAGGAACGACCTGGAAGTGGATCCCCTGCTCTTCCGTGGGAGATCTCGGCCATGGTTTTCGCCTACTGCGATCTGGAGACCTGTGTGGCCCTGAGACAGGCTTCTCCGGCCTGGTACAACGCTTACCAGCAGGCCGAGCGGGCTCTTGAACTCAACGTCCAGGAACGATTCCCCTGGATGCATCCCGAAGACGAGATGCAGACCTGGGGAGACTGTGCTCTGGTGTTTGTCAGCCGTCTCCACAGCGACAAGTGGACAGAAATGTTCGATTTTGCTCTCGTGGATCATATGCGCACCTACGAGCCCAAGTCAATTGTTGCTGAGGATCTGCCCCATGGAGAGAAGCTGCCCAGCAACTTTACGGGCCTTCATGAGCACGAGGACGAGATCGATTGTCACGAGGAGTGTGAAATGGTGCACATTTCTTTCGGTAGCCGGAATGAAAACGGCAATGCTGTGGTGAATCCTTGGACACTGGAGACCCGTTTCATGGAGGACGCAAAGTGGAAGGTGATTGAAAAGACCAAGAAACACAACCTCATCGAGTACAAGGGTGTTCAAGTCCATCTCCCGCCCCGAGTCCTGCCTGCAAAGCAAGGACATGTCTTGGATTGTCTAGATGATCCCGTCATTCTCAACAAATACAACATGGTGGTCCGATCCAACAAATACACCTTCATGTTTCAGCGTGACAAGCCTCACTTTGACCACGCACTTCGTTATCTCGATGCTGAGGGATCAATGCAGCTCGGCAACATCTTCATCGTTCGCTTCCCGGGTGAAGGAGATACCCAATACATGCTTTCCGATCCCATCGCCGAAACACTCCACAAGTTTGGCCATAGCGTCCGGGACGACCACGAACCTGTGGCCTTCTACAACGGACTCATTTGGTGGGTCAACAGTCATAAAATCTTGATCCCGACATTCTTTGATTTGCAAAACCCCTACAAGATTTACTACCGAAAGGATAAGTGTGTCAAGGTGGCCGAAGGATACCTCCATCCTCCCCGACAGTGCAGCAGAGAGCCTCGACTCATGGTCCATAACTTGGATAAACCGGGCCAGGGAATCGAGCTGATTGATCTCTCTACTGGTTCAATCACTCAGATCAACACTCCTGATGATGGCTGTATTATTCCTGGCTACGTGGATGGCAAGTTCCAAGCCCGGACCATGAATGTCGACACATTGGAGAAATACGCTTTGACGGTGAGGCTGTGATTGCTTGGTGAAGCTTGGGTTATTGTATACAATGAATTATTTATGAGGTGAGCAGAGATGTGGTCTAGTCTGGAGGAGTTGTCTTTAATAGCTGGTGTCTATGTGTTTAATTTGTTGAACGATGTAACATTATTTCCGGTTTTATCACCCCACGTAGCTGCGTATTTCGATCATCTTCACATGATATTTTTCGGTCTCAACCTCTTAGCCCCTGCACTAAACTGAGCCGAATAATGTCCCACAAAACTCTGACGATTACTCGATGACATCAACTAAACTCCACGACAGGGTAAAACGCGTAATATATATCAATGTCAAACTCTCTTACTTACGCGTCGAACATTATCTTTCACCCACAAGATGAGCGATTCCCATGAAAGGACATTGACCGCAGATACCATCAAAAAGCTATTAGCTGTTGATTTGCCTGATTATGATATTGAGGCTGAATTGTACCGCACCGTCCCCGCGTATGAGACGCGAGGACACTCCGCGCTGCAGAGAGTACAAGAGTTCATAGCTCTCGATAGGTCGTGGAAAGGGCGCGACCTTGTTGTACCGGACGAAACCAATCCCGAACTGGGCGTGTTTCTCGCAGCACTCGAAGCTTCAAAGCCTAGTCTTCCTACCTCAGCTTCGGAAGAGGAGTGTTTTGCCGCCATCAGGGAGTTCAAAATGCGATATTCGGAGCTTTTTACGAATCTCAAGAAGAGCATCGTGGGCAAACTCAAGCCTCACTTAGATGTTGGTTGGCATCTGTCCTCGTTTTATAGAAGCTTGAACTCGGAAGAGGCGGCGGAGTACTGTGGGCTTGCAGAGTTTTTCAAGTCTGGCTACCCCGATCCTATTGCGAGCAAGAAGGAAGACGTGCTTGGCTATCTTAACTTTCTTGAATTCCATGTGGAACAGTATGTGGCCGAAATGCTGACTTACGCAGAAGAAGAGTTCATCTGCATCATACACGATTTTCTGCAGGAACAGGGATATCCTAGCGTTTTTGAGCGTTTGGAAGCAGAGCCCAATCTACGGGTGGTTGCTATGATGGAAGGAAACGCGTCTTTTTATAATCTCGACCTCCCTCCCGTGATAGCGAGAATGATCTATTACCATTGTGATCTCGATAGCTGCATTCAGCTCAGAGAAGTGTCGACTTTTTGGTACAATTCTTTCCAGCAAGCTGAACCGGCGTTGGAGGCTGTGGTAAAGTCGCGGTGTCCTTTTCTGCAGCCTGAAGGACGTCTGAAAACCTGGGGAGACTGTGCTTTGGTGTTAGCTAATCGTCTCAAGGACAAGATGCGTTGGACGGTTGTTCGTGACTCGGATGAGTTGTGGCGACAACGTTTTAGTCCAGTTCGTCCAGAGAAGCCCTTCATTGTTGTGGCCAACGAACTGAAGCATGGCGAGAAGCTTCCAGGCAACTTTGCTCCTTTGCACTCTCACAGAGTCGACTCGGACTTAAAGCGGTGCCATCTGCTGTACGCTGAGCATAAACGACAGCTCCGCGTGCTGGACCACAAGACTCTGGAGTTGCATTCTTTCAATATGGACGAACCATGGGAACTGGTATCCGAAGAGGAAGAACGAATCGTCATCAAATATATGGATTTTGTGATCACACTTCCCGAAGACGTGTGGCCCATAGGCAATGATCCTGAAAGCAGGCACCCTCCGGTGACTGTTCTCGAACACAGCATAGTGGTTCGAACTTCAGATGATGGTATCTTCCTGTTTCCTCGAGACAAACCGCTTTCTTTTGAATATGCGGCCATCTACTTTAACGACGGCCACTCGTTCGAGTTGGGCAAAATGTACTTCACTCGAAACGAACGCTCTTGGAAGTACGAGTTTTTTGACCCCTTCACGAGAGAGTTTTATGAGTTTGAAAACGGTACCTCTCTGACACCCATAGCACTCTACGAAGGGCTCGTGTGGTGGGTGTCGACGGATTGCCGGCTTGTCCCAACGTTCATTGATATGGAAAACCCTGGAAAGTTGTACCAAAGGCGCAACATGGCTGTCCATGTAGCCGGGGAGTTTAGTAACTTCCTCCAATGCAATGAGACGCCTCAGTTTGTGGTGAGACCTCTTCGCCTAGGTCTCGAGATAGTAGATCTTGGATCGCGATCATTCACACGGGTTCTGAACCACCCCCGGCCGCCTTGCGATTTTTCTCATGTTTTTCCAGGCTTTGTTGACGGCAAGTTTCAGCCGTGGTTTTTGAGCCATGAGACGGTCAAGAGGTACAAGAAAGAGTTGGAAGAGGGCCAGCGTGTTTGATGCTTGGAGGATAAGTACGTATTTTTATCGATTTCTGGAAGGGTTCATAAGAGTGTTTTTCGATATTTCATGTTTTGACATTTTTATACGCTTTTCTACATTTCTAATCCGAATCTTCACAATTTTATTATAATTGTCATAGAATCATAGAGAGACTTCTGTTTGAACACCATTCAATAGTTTTGCTTGTTTATCTATCGTGTTTTCTTATCTTTATTTTGCTGGTTGTTGCAATCAGGATTTACTGCAAATCAAGTACACCGTCAACTGTAAATACTTTTTACTTCACTAAGCGATCAAAAAGCTTAAACTTGCAAGAGGCAAAAAATCACGTCAATGTCAAAGCCTTTCCACATACACGTCCAGGACGGTCACTGACCTTGCTCCAACCACAATGAACGATTCCCGAGAACAAACTATACCTTCTCATACCCTCCAGGAGCTTCTATCTGTTGTTTTTCCAGATTTCAGCATCGAAGATCAGCTCAAGCTCTCAACAGAAGAGTACGAGATTCCAGACTGGGGGACTCCCCTCGAGAGGATGCGAGAAGCTGTGGATTTGAACGATGAGTTGAAGACAAACCTCGCCGCTATGAAAGAAGAAATCGAGCACTCGTCTATATGTAAAGATGATGAGCTTCTTGCTCGGGCAAACTTGCAATTTCGAAAGTCCGCAACGATAGAGGAGTACGTGAGCGGGTTCAATGAGTTCAGAGACAGACTCGCAAAGTACCTCACGTGGCTGAAACAGCACTCGATTGAGATGCTTGAGCCCTGCTTTGCTTTAGGCAACCAGCTCAATGTTTTGTACGACTCTTTGGAAGGAGAGCTGGACGAAGAGGATGAAGAAGACCAGTTTTCGGAGATTTCGGACTTTCTTTTCCTTGACTCCATTGCAGACAAAAAGTCGAATCTCGAAGACAGTCTATCCGACATTGTGTTTGACATGGACGGGTTTCTGTACGAGTCCTCGGAACGCGCTTCAGAGTTGTTTCATAAGCGTGTGCTTCATGTTTTGCGGAAACGAGGAATAAGAGAAGCGGTGGATGAGAGCCTCATCAAGCATTTGAACGTGGAGTCCAGAAAACCAGAAATGTCTCTAAAGATGGGAAGAACTTCTGCGGGAGACCGTCCCGAGTTGCCAATGGAAGTGGCGCTCATGGTTTACTCTCATTGTGATCTCAAGACTTGTGCGCAGCTGAGAGAGGTGTCTACCCTGTGGTACAACGCCTTTCAGCACTCTGAAGCCGCTCTAGAGAGAAGTGTGCCGCAGTGGTTTCCCTGGATTCAGCTGGAGGGTGATCTAGTGACCTGGACAGATTGCGCTTTGGTCTGTGGCCAACGTCTGAGAAGTAAAAAGTGGGTACTTGAGAAGGACTTGGACGATCTCTATGAGCAGTGTTTTGAAGACATTGAAGTTCCTGCGCCCAAAGTCGTCGTTGCTCGGGAGTTGAGATTGAAGGACGTTCTTCCAAACGGCTTTCAGGCGCTGAACGCTCACAATGAGGACTCTTGTAACCCGGATCTCTGTGACTTGTTGCATTTCGATCACGGAACTCATCGGAGTGTTGTTGATCCCTGGACCCTGGAAGCCCGTCTACTGGAAGAAGAGGAATGGCTACTTGACGAGACTAGCGAAACCAGATCCCTCGTTTCTTATCGGGGCTCCTTGCTCCCTCTTCATGTGGGAGTGGAACCTCTACCTAATCGTCGAGGAGGAGTACTGTCTCGACCCCCTGTCTCAGTCCACAAACACCACATCATAGTGCGGACAGAAGGAAAAGGCACGTATCTGCTTTACAAAGACAAAAAAATTCCAGGCGTGGTCATTAACCAAGCCCACGACTCGTTTGAACTTGAAGGCATCACTGTCTTCCGTCACGATGAGAACGCAGACACCCTTCACCAGTTCTGGAACCACTCTCTAGGCGACTATTTTGAATGTGGAGGCTGGCTGCAGTCTGCTCGGCCCGTTGCTCACTATCAAGGTATTGTATGGTGGCAATTGAACGATGGCCCACTGGTTCCCACGTTTAAGGATATGGGAGACCCTGAATCTTGTGATATGTTCTACAGACCCGACAAGGCCATCATTGTTGCGGAGGATCCCGTTAATTGCTTCTTGCAGTGCAGCAACGCGCCCCAGTTTGTGATGAGACGGTTCACCCAGGGAATCGAGCTGGTCGATCTTCGCACGGGGTCTGTCACTGAAGTGCAGAACCAGCAAAAAGACCCAGAAGCAGACGCACGAATTCTTCTTGGGCTTGTGGATGGCAAGTTTCAGGCGTGGTCGGTGAGCGGCCATACTTTGTCAAAGTATAAGCGCAAGGGGAAGCACGTGTGATGTGCGGGCGGGCTATGGTTGTGGATACTACCGGACTGGTTATGGATTCTACTGGACTGGTTGTAGGCTTGGACAGGTACCGGACTGGTTGTAGACGGAGACAGCTTTTTCTTCGGATGTTACCTAGACGTTGTAGAAAATAATGACAATCAATTGAAGGAAATACAGGTAAAACCAGTGGTCTTTTTTATCAACATTGATTCTTTTCTACGATTTCTGCTCGTCGATAAGTTATTTGTAACTATAAGACTAACTATGATTTTGGGTTACTCAAGTTTCCCATCAAAACGCTTAAAGCTCGCGAACAGGAAAAAGTCGTTGAACACATCTCTGAACTCTGAACTTTACAAACACTCCCAGCACAGTCGAAAACGCGTGCCCACTTCAATTTGGGGTCAATTACCCCAACCCTAAAGCTAGCTCTCCCAATGTCAAGGTTTCAGCTCCAAAGCGATTTTCAAAGTGGCCACGCGTTTCGACTGTAACAAAATCCAAAATGAGTGATTCCCAGGAGAGAACTATACCCTTGGATAGCTTCAAAACGCTGCTGGCGGAAGATTTACCCGTGTTTGATGTTCTGTCGCTGTTGAAGCTCTCTAAACAGAAATACGAGAGTCCAGAGGGAGAAACGCCTCCTGATCGAGTGCAGACGGCCCTGGAATTGGACGAGGACTGGAAAGATCTGAAGCCTGAAGTTGAAGACGAGATCTACTTTCTTTTGCAGTCATTCCTCACTGATCTCGAAGCTGCGCGCCCAAATATTCCTTCCTCTGCTACAAAGGAGGAATGCATCGCGTCTCTGAAAGAGTTCAAGAGCCGGTACTTGGAGATTGTTGCTGGCTTGAAACAGAAGCTTGTCGACAAGGTCAAGCCCTACTTTGTTGCTGGCAGCGAGCTATGGGCTTTGTATTCGCACTTGGAGTCCGAGGATGATCTCGAAGCATACGAAGAGGACGACGAAGATGGAGATATAACTGACTTTCTCGACGAGTCTGTTTCCTCAAGAAGAAGCGAGCTGGAAATGGAACTCGACGAAGTCTCCTTCGCTGTGGACGAGCAGCTCGACGGAGTGTCTGAGAAAGTTCATAACATTTTTACCAACATTTTGCACGCAATTATGCAAAAGCTGGAACTCCATGAACCGGTTGACGAGGACGCTGTTGCGCATCTCAAGATGGAGCCCGAGCTACGGGTGGTTGGTCTTATGAAGGGTAACGGCTCTGGTTCTGCTCATGATCTTCCTCCTGAGATTGCAGCCATGATCTACTCTCACTGCGATCTTGAGTCGTGCCTTCAACTCAGAGAAGTGTCCACCTATTGGTACAACGCGTTCCAGCAGTCTGATCCGGTATTGGAAGCGGTAGTCAGGACCCGGTCCCCGTGGATGCAACTGGAGGGAAACCTGCGAACATGGGGAGACTGTGCTTTGGTGTTTTTCCACCGTCTGCGAGATACCGTGAACTGGGCCGATGTGGGGGATCTGGACGAGCAATATCTCAGATCTTTCAGGAAGCGTGGGAATCATGAGACACATGATGTTGTGGCTCGTGAGCTCAAGTACGGGGAGAAGCTTCCCGGCAATCTCGTTCCTCTCCACACCCACGAACAAGGCGCGTGCGACGAAATCTGCAACCGGGTGCTTCTAAGAGGGAAAGGTCGGCTAAGAGTCCTTGATCCCGTGACTCTGGAAAAACGTTCTTTCGAGGAGGTCAAACCGTGGGAACTAGTCTCATCTGAGAGCGACAAGACGATCATCAAGTACGACGACTTTGTCATCACCCTTCCGCAAGGTGTACAGCCTGTGCAGGATCTCCCACGGATCACATACCCTCCAGTGACCGTCCATCCTCACACTATCGTTGTGCGAACACCGTCCAACGGAATATACATGTTTCCACGAGACAAGCCGCTTTCGTTCGAACATGCCGCCAACTACCCTGATGACCGAGACAACTTCGAGGTGGGTAAAAAAATCTTTGTTTTCCGTCGACCCCACGCTAAGAAAAATCTCCACGAGTTTTATGACCCCTTCAGGAAGCAGTTCTTGGGAATTGGCGGTTACACGAAAATGGGTACCCCTAGGGCTCACTACGAAGGCCTTGTATGGTGGCAGCTAAACGACGGCTGTCTCATCCCGACCTTCATCGACTTGCAAACCCCCGAGAAGCTGTACTTCAGGTTCGACAAGGCCTTGATCCTGGAAGAGAACTACACCTCTATCGGGCAATGCAACCACAAGCCTCAGTTTGCGCTGAGAGAGTCCGGCGACGATCTCCAAATGGTGGATTTCCGTTCTGGATCGGTCACACGACTCAAAATCCGAACGAGAGAAGAGCACGAGGGTATTCATGTTTTTCTTGGCTACGTTGATGGCGTGTTTCGAGCGTGGTTCATGAGCGAGGAAACGTTGACCAGGTACGAAGAGGAGGAAGGGGGGGTTTCCGGGGAAACTTCTGAGTAAATTGTTATGAATTTGTATAGCTTTTGTGATCGAACATGGTTTTAGATGAATAGATGATTGTTCCTGAAAATTCGTTTGTTATTAGATCGGCAAAATATTTGTATGGCTGAAATCGGGCTGGGGTGTAAATCATTTCCATCAGTGCGTGACTTGGGTGCCGATTGGCTGTTCAGTCCGAATCCGGTCTCCAACTAGAGCGTCAACTAATTCTCACACTTACTAGATGTTCCCAACTAAAAGTTTATTTCGCGAGGCACAGAAAAAACGCGTCGCTAATAACAAATCTCAACATACGCGTCGACGATAGCTCAAGACGTGTCTCTGGCCAAGAATGAGTGATTCCAAGGATCAAGACCTTTTTGATCGTGTTGCAAAAGAAGTTCTTGTCTACGATTTGCCCGTTTTCAACGTCCGGGCTCGGCTGGAGCTCGTTCATCAGAAATACCTGATTCCCAAGGGAGAGACAGTGCTGAAAAGAGTGGAGAACGCCATTGATCTGCACAACAAATGGGAGGAATTGGAGGTTTACGTCCATGAGAATATTCAGAGGAAAATGAAGCTCTTCGACGATACCATGGAGGCTCTGTGTCCTGGACAGCTGCGTGCGTCAAACTCGACCGAAGATTGTGTGGCAGCTCTCGTCAAGTTCAGAAGATTGAGCATGAATCAGCTTGAAAAACTCGCATGGTGGTTTGTCGACACATTTAGGGGGTATTTCGATACGGGCAACAGATTGAGATCGGTGTACGACTGTCTTAATGTCGAGCTTTCTGGCCGCAAAGAAGCCCTCGATGACAAGGTCAGGAGCTTTTTGGAGGAAAAAACAATTGAAAGGAGAAGTGTGGATGTCAAGGAAAAGCTGCTCGGCGTATATGGAATAGTCGAACAGCAGCTTGGCAAAATGTCGACACATGCAAATGCTGCACTGACTAAACATGTGCACGAGGTTCTGAAGAGACGGAATGTGGAAGAAGCTGTTAGTGGCACTTCTGCCAATCATTTGAACGATGGGGCTTCGAACAAACCTGAAGCTGTGTTGATGAGAGGTAACGGGTCTGGTGAGATGCACAATGTTCCGCTGGAGATTGCAGTCATGATCTACTCCAATTGTGATCTTGAATCTTGTGTTCAGCTCAGAGAAGTGTCGACTTTGTGGTACAATGCCTTCCGACAGGCAGATACTGCTCTTAAGACGATAATGAAGGATCGGTTTCCGTGGATGAAAAGGGAAGGTGGTCTCCAGACATGGGGAGACTGTGCCTTGGTGTTTACTCGTCGACTGAGAAGCAAAAAGTGGGTCGTCGAGAAGGACTTGGATGATCTTTATGATCAGTGTTTCGAGGATGTTGAGCCGCCTGGATCGAAGCTTGTGGTTGCCAGGGAGTTGAAGTACGATGACAAGCTTGCAAGTGGATTCAAGCCTCTTCATACGCACTGTGAAGGCTCCTGTTTAGGGTCCTGTGAGCTCTTGCATTTGCTGAAAGACTCCCATGGCTTTACTGTTCTTGACCCATGGACTCTGGAGCTGCTTACTTTCGAGAAAAAAAAACTGGAACAGGTTCCGAATGGAGATTGCAAATCCCGGGATCTCTTCAGATACGGCAATCTCGAGTTTTGTCTTCCGATTGGCGAGCGGCCTTTAGAGAGCCCTATTGTCTATGACAGTGGGAGAGTTCTTCATCCAGTGGTAGTCAACAGACACAGTATCGTGGTTCGAACTAAAGATACCCTCACCGCCTTCTCTCGAGGAAGTGATCTCATTCCGCCGGCATCTCGTTTCCAGTACCGGGGGGAGGACCAAGTCCTTGACGATGACTTTTTCGATCTCGGAGGTTTTCTTTTGGCATGCAGAAAGAACTCCATAAGCCACCTCTACTATTTTTCGCATCCTGTCAACGTCGGAATTCATCAGTACGGAGATGTGGTGACTTCGTCTCGTATTGTTGCGTACTACGAAGGATTAGTATGGTGGCAACTCAACGATGGTCCATTGGTTCCTACTTTCATAGATCCGAAAGATAGATCCAAAATGTACTACAGACACGACAAGGCCATCATTGTTGCTGAAGATCCGATGAACGTCTTATTCCAATGCAGCAACGCGCCTCAGTTTATGGTGAGAGAGTTCAATAGAGGCCTTGAAGTGGTGGATCTTCGCACAGGCTCAGTCACGACGATACAGAACCGGCAGCTTTATCCAGATTACGGCGCTCGTTTTTTTCTTGGGCTGGAAGACGGCAAGTTTCAAGCGTGGTTTATGAGCCGTGATACGGAATCCAAGTACAGGGAGGAAGCAAAATGGTGAGCTCGAGTGGTTAGTTGAAAATGGAAAGTATGCATAAGCAGTAGTTCATGGTTTAGAAAACAAGGGTTGAGTTTTAATTGAGTTTTCACCTCCCAAGGTCATATACCACTGACAGGAAAGGGTGAAGGACAATGAAGGTCGCTCAAGAACAGCGACATTGACAGGATAATTCCTTGATTTAACTTGCCTCTACGACACGATCATACATATACCACTTTTGTCCCATTATGACAAACGAGACGATCATATCTATACCACTTATTGTCTTGCCGAATGACCCCAGTTAAGATTCTTGTGCAGCTCTGACGCGTTTCCATCATGGTCGTGTTTCACACAGAACTTCGCTGAAATTACTGTTACGGGCTTCGACGATACCGAACGACACAGATATCTTTTTGCTCACATTTCCCACCAACCGCGACCCAATTGAGCACTTTCGGCACCAATGGACGACTTGCTCGACGACATATTCGATTGGGAACACGATACCATCAGCGAGGAGGAGCTGAGAGTCCCGGTGGAGGAATACGTTGGACCAGCTGGTGAGCAGGTGCGAGACCGTATTTCCAAAGCTCAGCACCTCCTGGACGACTTGGAACTGATTTGCCAGCAGGAGGAGGAAGACGACTACAATGAAGGACGAGATATCCTGTTTGACAGCCTGGAGACGGAACTGGCTCGAGTCAGGCCGAACTTGACGTGTGGAGAAACCAAAGTTGAGTTTCTGGCTGCTGTCGAGGAGCTGAAGGAAGACTTCGGGAAGCTTCTCAAGGGCAGAAGAGATCGATATGTGGAGCATTGGAGAGGGTATAATTCCAAGATCGAAGCTGTGAAAGCCCTGGATCGACGTCTGGCAAGAGACAAGGAAGAACTGGGAGACGCAATTGATCGGATGCTGGCCAGAAAACTGGGCGACGTTGCTCATACCTGTCAATATGAGGCTGATAGGCACGAAGATGTCGAATCGGCAAAGCACGATGAGTATGGGAAATGGAAGAAGAAGGCTCTACGGATTTTGCAGCAGCGGATCAACAAACTCGCTTCTGAAGCGCCCCGACAAGAGGGGGAGTCTGTGATGAAAAATAATCCCTATTCGGAGCATTTGCAGAAGACGAGTGAACGACTTATGGTGGAGCTGGAGCACGGAAAAAAGAGGACCGACAGTGGTATCGCTCCGGAAGTGGCCAATATGATCTACTCCTATGCAGACGTGGAGACTTGTGTGCATCTCAGAGAAGTCAGCTCCTTCTGGTACACTTCTTTCCAACAGGCTGAGAGCGTTCTCGAACAGGTAGTAAGACGTCGATCTCCGTGGATGCGGCCCAGCGGAGACCTGAGCACCTGGAGAGACTGTGCCTTGGTGTTTGTGAAGCGTCTCGAAAGTGGCAAGTGGACTCCTACCGATCTGGGCAAGGTCAAGCTTGGGGAACAGAGAGCTAATGTCAAGATTCTGACTCCAAGATTGCTGGATGACGGAGAGAAGCTGCCTGCGAGCTTTCGTGGACTCGATGCTCGAACTCGCGAAGACAAGCCGGATTATACAGAGACTCGAGAGCTACTTGAATTGGACTATGGTGACGGCTGGATGGATCTCAAGACTTTGCGCAGTGTGAGACTCGAGAGAGATGAACCGCCCAAGATTGTCTCTTCGACTTCGGACGGCTCCGTCATTAAGCACAAAGACATGAAAATCACTCTTCCGCCAGGTACAAAGCTCTACGACACGACATCCGGTTCTCCGGTCACTATCAACAGAGAAACTGTTGTTGTCCGGTGCAAGAGAAGAACCACTTACCACCACGTCTTTCCAATCGACAAGTTGCATTTCCGTCACGCTACCGAGATTGACAGCTACAGCGAGCCTTCTGAGATTGGTAACGTGCTTGTTAGACGCAAGGACAGTCAATACCAGATTTCCCACTACGACGTTGACGCCGAGAAGTATGTCCCTTACGGAGCGTTCACAGGAGCTCAGCCAGTGGCATCCTACAACGGACTCATTTGGTGGACTGCAAGAGAAGAGTCTTTCACATGTGAGCAAAGGCGAGGTGTGTTTCCCACGTTTGTGGATACGAACAGCGGCAAGGTGTACTACAGACAAGACAAGAGTATATGTCTTGCCAGTGATAGTGATGCAAACGAGTCTCTGGGAAGATTTCATCAGTGCACTCGAGCGCCTCAGTTTATCATCGCCCAATACAACCGGGGACTCATGCTTGTTGATCTCGATACGGGCAGTGTCACAGATCTCAAGAATCCCCACAAGGTCGGAGATGAGAGTGAGGAAGACGGACAGGGAGTCTATGTTTTCCCTGGCTTTCTCGGGGACAAATTTGACGTGCGATGTCTGGACCCTTGGACTGTGTCTGAGTACGAAAAGATGATTGAAGATGGTGAAGCCAGCGGTGCGGATGAAGAAGATGAGGAGGACGGTGATGAGGAGGACCTCGATCATTTCGAGGACGAGGTGGTTGTCATTGATGACGATTTTGACGAAGATGAGGTCATTGTCATTGGAGATGATTGACTGGCTACCGGTATACACCTGATGTAAATTATATAACACACTTGTACAAGTCAAGAGGATTGACAAAAGTCTTCGAGAGTTCTACTTGACATGCATCACGAATGTGTTGATTTTGCTGTTTAATTTTGTTGTCGTTTACTCAGCTGTCAGGTATCCAGATAATGTTGCTGGTTTAGGTCCACCAAACTTGTAACCAATATACTAATCCGCACTCATAAAACCATTTCGCACCTACAATACACACCCTACACGCGTACATCAATAAATCAATAAATTAACGTCATTATCTCCTCCTCTACTCCTCTCCCATGGGAGTCAACTGCTCGAGATGGTCGTTCTTGACTCGGGCCAACCAGGGGTCGTTGGACAGCTCGATGGCGCTCTCTCGCTTAGTGGGATCTCGGTCCAGACACTTGAGCAGGAACGCCTGGCCCTCGGGCGACAACTGCTCGGCACTGGGCAGCTGCGGCATGTGTCCCGAGGCAATGTGGAACATGATGGCGTACTCGTTATCCAGGTTGGACCAGGGTCGTCGACCGGTGGCCATCTCCAGAACGACACAGCCCAGCGACCAAATGTCAATTGCCCCTTGTCGACCAGGATTGGAGCCCGTGATCACCTCGGGAGACATGTACATGGGCGTACCTGTGAGCGAGTTGATCTTGGATCGGGTTCCGGACTGCGCAGCTCGAGTTCGGCCGTTGCGAGCTATCACCTTGGCGGCTCCAAAGTCCACAAACTTGATCAGACCATTGTGGTCGAGCAGAATGTTTTCGGGCTTGAGATCTCGATGCACGATACCAGCATGGTGCAAGTAGGCCAGACCCTGGAGCATCTGGAAAGTGTAGACCTGGATGACCTGCTCGTCTTCGATTCGACCGTGCGACAGCAGATCGGCAATGGAGCCACCCTGGCAAATCTCCATAAACAGATAGACTCTGTCTCGATGGACCTCGACGCCGAAGTACTGCACGATATTGGGATGGTGAAGCATCTCCAACACGGTCATTTCGTCCTTGATGGCCTTGACGATGGTTCGGATCGACTGCGCGTCCTGCAGACGAATCTCCTTGACCGCCATCATCTCACCATTGTCCAGGTTGAGAGCAGAGTACACGTCTCCAAAGGTTCCGGAACCAATGAACCGGCCCAGCTGCCACCGCATGGTAATGTTGGAAAACGCAGACGCCAGCGACATGAGGAACTGGTCGTCGGCAGATCCGTCGTCCAAAACCCGGCCGACGTAATGGTGCTCAAACTCGAGATCGTTTCGCTTGCGCTCCAGATCCTCCAGCTTCTTGACCGCGTCGTTTCGGAACGCCTCCATCAGCTCGGTGTCGTCCTTGAACGACATGTGCGAAATCTTCTTTCGACGGGCTGACGTGACCTCCACCTTTTGCTGGGCCTTGGCCTTGGACCGCGCGCCCATAATGTCAAAGTGCGAAATCAGCAGCGACATGCATCCCGCGACCTTGACTCGCAGCGTCAAAAATGCCTCCTCGTTGACGGCCAGAATGTTCACGCCAGAGGTCATGACAGACGCAAACTCCAGAGCCGTCACCGTGTATCGGAACGTACGGTACTCGGTGGAAGTACAGTCGTCAACCACAAACGAGACCCACTCAATACACAGATTGATGAGCTTCATGGTCACGTAGCCTCTCTTGGGACCCTCCAGCGACCGCAAACCTCGCTGGCCAAACTCGCGCGCGAAAACAAACATGTTCTGCACCGTGTCCTGGCACCCCAGACCCTTGAGAGTGTGTCTAATGGTGGCCACGTTGTCGATGACCGACATGGAGAGCCGGAAAAAGAGCTTTCGCAGCCGCCCAAACTCGTGGTCGACCCGCAGCTGGTTGGACTTGGCCTCCACCACGGTGTTGAGAAACTCACGCTCACACACCTCCGCAAACTGCGTCTTGGCCAGCTGCAGCATGTTGGTGCCGCCCTCCGACACGATTCGCATCCGGCCCATCTTGATCTCCAGGTCGAACGACGGCATGTCAATGTTGAGAATCTCTCCCTCCCAGATGAAGGGTTCTTCGGAACACAGAATCAGCACGTGCGCAATATGGTCGTACTCCCCAGTGTCTTCCTCGGGACGTCGGTAACGCGAATAACCTCTGATAATCTCCTTGAGCTTGTGAGGACGCTCCCGAAGAGAAGGATCGGCAAACACGTAGATTCCGTCTCGCTCCAGCACGCCGGTGTATACCAAAAAGTAGTTGGCTCGACGCACGGAGTTGACAATGGCTCCCAACCGAGACGGCTGAATGGCGTACTCGGACGCATTCTCGTACGACGAACACATGGACGTGTAGAACCGAATCAGGTTCCGCTCAAACGACCGAATCTGCTCCGCCGTCTCGGAGTAAAAGGCCGCAATCTCGTTGGCCTGATCCGAAGCGGGACCCTTGAGCGAGTCCTGCCAGTAGTCCAGCAGCTTGGTCATCAGCTTGGACGTGAGGTACGAAAACTGCTCCGCCACCAAGTAATCGCCGCCGGAAATCCACTCTCCGATCTTGGACAGAAACTTGTACTGGAACTCGAGCTGCTCGCCCTCCTTGAAAGTTCGGAAAACGGCGTTGGACGACTCCAGAAACTTTCGCGACAGCAAGTCAAAGTAGAAGGACACACAGTCGATCAGGGTCTCGTCAAAGGCGTCGCCAATAGTGTCCTTGAGAGGCCAGGGACCATCCTGAGAGGGCGACACGAAAAACATGTATCTCTCCTTGACCTTAAGAGACAGCTCAATGTAACCTCGAATGTCGACCATGGTCTGGTCGATCATCATCATGGTAGGGTTGGCGAGCTTTCGGGCGTAGTTGAGTCGAGTTCGCATCACTTCCATGATCAAAAGCGACGGAAAACGAGCCAAGGAGCCAATGTGATCGTACAGAACGGGCAATCCCAGCGTCTGGAAGGTATCGTGGTACTCCAGAGCTGAGGTTCGAGCACGATCCACAAGCTGCGACAGAGGTCCCAGCACTCGGTTCTCAAAGATGTTTTTGAGATCTTGGCCCTTGAGAAGCCGCTCGATGAACGGCGACTTGTCGGCCATCATATCGTTGCCCTCGGCCGGACGAGTCAGATCAATGTCTTCGTTTCCAATCCACTGCTGCAGCAGTCTAATTTCCGTGCCAATGTTCCAGGTCAGCGAGGACCATGTCAACAGCGCCGTGAGACGTTCCTGGAACTCCTGGCTGCCGTAAAACGGCTTGTCTGTCTCGATGAGGGAGTACGACCGCCACAGTTGCTCGAAATTGTCCAGCCGGTTCAGCAGATCCTCCACCTGGTCCGAAGCCGTTCGTCCTCCTGCTTCGTCCGCCGGTTTGGCCCGGAAGTTGACCACCTCGAGCAAAATACCGTCCTTGGTGTTGCGCGAGTACTCGATGATTCTCCGCTGCTCGTCCATCGAGCGGCCGCAGACCTTGGCTCGCACTCCCATCCACAGCTCTTCGGCCACGAGTTTCTTGTCCATTTCCGGCGGGGCTCGCAGCCGCTGTTTTTCGTTTTTCACCACCTCGCCCGTGAGCACCGACGTGAGCATGCTCTGCCACTGGAGCCGTTCGCGGATCGACTCGGACTTTTCGGCGTCGTCGGCGTTGTACTTGGCCTCCAGAAAGGGGTACGAGATGGCGCCTGAGTCGTCGAAAAACGTACCCACTCCTCCAAGACCCACAAAGTCGCCCTCAAACTCGCTGAGCGACTCCTCGTCCGACGACCGGTCCAGATCAGAAGCTGGGATGCCCTTGGTGTAGTAATCGTCGGCCAGGTTGTTTCGCATCTTTTGCAGATAGGCCCGCTCCTGGGCGTAGTACTGGGCGTTGGAAGACGGCTTGGAGCCGGACACGGAAGGAACGGATCCCTGGCTGGGTTTGCGAGAGCCCCGTTGGTTGCTTTGAGATGGGTGTCGAGCCGGAGCATAGGTGTTGGAGGGTTGTCGAGAGGGGCTTTTGGGCCGCACGGAGGTCGAATTGCTTGTTGCTGGCGCGGACTGTGGCGGCACAGGGTGCACAGAGGCACTGTCGTTAGGTGAGGCCGGTGTCGAATGTGTTCTCACGCTGACACTATGATGTGAGTCAAAGTATCCTCCGGGCGACGAGCTGCCGGGATGCGGGCTGTATGCCGAGTTGCACAACAGCGGCGATGTCGTTCCTCCACGTGTCACTGCTGCTGCGGCGGGTGCGTCGAGAGACCCAGACCGTTTCCGTCCCGCGGCCTGGGCTCCAGCCAAAGCAGCGCCAATGGCCCGGGTTCCATTCGATTCGGGCAGAGCAAGCGTCGGCGCAGACACGTTGGGCATGGACATGATTTTGTCTGCTCCGGGAGTCCGGGGAAGCACCGACAGCGGAGATGTGACGATAGGCGTTGTTGAAGAGCCGGCTGAAAGAGCGCCCTGAGGAAGAGCTGGCGAGTGGATGGGGGTGTGCAGAGGCGATCTTTTGGCGCCCGAAGACACGCTGGTCTTGTCCGGGTGGTCGGACATTGATTTGGTCCGAACGGGCTTGTTTTTGCCCTCGTCCATGTCGACTTGTTAATGTGGTGTTGAGAGAGAGATTCAAGCTCGAGATATCGCTGCAGTAGCAATTAGGTTGAGTCGACGATTTTGAGTTTCAGTAGCGAGAATGAGATGAGGTGATGGGGGTGGCGGTGGGGTGAGGATAGAAGACAGAGCTTGGGTTGTAGTGGGGTGTATCACGTGACCCAAGTCAGCAGGTGTATTTGATTGTGCCCTTTGCTGTGATTTTGCCGTCGCGTCGATGTTCGTACTGTGTGTGCTTAGTCAGCTTGAAACCTGCTAAATTATGGTCGATAAGCGAAGTTTGGGTCTAAAGAGATTGTTGATCAAGCATTTGTTGCGTTTATGCGTGATTTTGAAGTTTTTGTTTCATCCCTGTGTTCGCAAGATTGGTTATGAGGTGTTTCTCTGGAGTTTTATGGTAAGAATATGTCAAGTAAAAGCATGCTTCACGGCTGAGCTGATACTTGGTAAAGAGACAGTCACTGATAACGAGAGCCAGTGCGAGTTTTTGGAATATGATAAAACGACGACCCGACTTTGATTGGAATCTGAACAGCTCTTGCTCTCAGTGAGATCAAGTTCGAGTTCCGCGAAAAAAGAAATTCGCAATATGACCATTTCGACCAGTCAATATGGCGCCCCAGTTCAGTCTGCACAACGGATTGACACACTGGTGGCAAACAGAAGTCAGAGGGGATCTTGATCACGTGACCCAATCGAAACAATCTCAAGTACTTGAGATATAGACGCGGAAACGTCTTATTCTTCCCTAAGGTCCAAACATAGTCTCTATCACTCCTCTCGTTCACTCCTTGTTCCTGCTTTTAATAAAATTCAATTTCCCAGACATTTCTTTTTCGGGCCCACTTTGGCTTCCATGCAGTCGACGACGGGTAACAATAACAACAAAGACTTTGGGTTGACCAGTGGAGATCTTCAGTTTGGTGATCTTTCTGTGAGACTTATTTCCCGTCCCCGTTTAGAGGAGCATTCCAGCCTTAGACGGGTTTCACTTGGTGGAGGTACAAGTACAGAGTCTGCCATACCAGGATACTGTATGGACCTGCACACAGCAGTCATCGTAGAGATGATAGACTAACTCGATGTCGCAATCAACTAAGAACAGCATGTCAACAGGAACTCGTTCTGTGGGTGTAAACGAATGCGGATGGTCCGGCTGGAATCAGTAGCAAATTCTGAATTGAACAATCTGGCTTCTGTTGGAAGTCGCCCTCTCAATGTGGCTACAGAGCCAGATACACGACTCAAGATTCTCTATAGCTGAACCTTCCAATCGACTGCACTGGCACCGAAGTTCTCAGGTGTTTGGAAGTCTCCAGAGCCTGCCTTGGAAAGTGACATTTACTCTTGATTACACCATTCGACTCAGAATCCACCTCTGGTTCAATCGATACCACTTCCACGTATACTCAACTCCTCCACGATGTTCTGCTGATGTGCCTGCTTCCTATGCCCAGAGCTTCATGCTTAGGTGTGTGAACCAGAAACTAAATGACTAAATGTTCACCAACTAATAAACCCCCAAACAAACAGGACCCAAAGCCTTATGCATAAGACCACGTATGTTTGGAGTTTTAGGCCTCAACATGGGGAAAGGGGGTGTGCCGTTGACGAGGATGGGGAGGGTATGAGGCGAAACCGATGCCACTTTTGTACTGAAAAGTGGACCTTCCGATCCTAATGAAATGCCTTTATTCATAATCCGATCGCCGGAAGACGTTTTAATACCGACTCCCCGGACACATTCTATACATGCAACTCTGATTTGGGCTAATTTGGGCTTGTCTTGAGGACACCTTTGAACAGTCTCTGGCTGCTGCTAGAGTCAAGATGTGCCAGAACTAAAAACACTCTCATACTGTAAAGTGAGCTCTCTGAGCTCATTGCAACTCTTAAAATCCAAATCCAACCCCTCCAGCCCGTTTCCGTGGCATGTTTAGCTCCCGAGATTAAGCGTATCAGATGTGCATGCAGAGATTGGCATGCTAAACGTGGAGTACAGAAACGGAGTAAACAAGGGATGTTGAGGAGGTGGTAATAATGGTGTGGGGAGGAAGGAAATAAATCAGGACAATTGTCTAGAGACTGTATTAGTCAGCAAATACTACTCTCTGCTCCCGGTCACATGATCCGCCTCTCACCCTCACCCACACCGTATAGGTTGCCACCAAACGCGTGAACTCTGTCTCCTTACCACCCAAACACTGTTTCAACATCACCAAAAATAGACAGCGGGAGGACACAGGGACGACAGACAAAAAAACGGCACTTTCCGAACACACAGACACATCGGCATATAGACAGAGGCACGACGACACGGCGATAAACATACAGGCGCTCCCTCTCTCTCTCACTCATCCACATTCACTCACACTCACTTAGCATCACATCCCGCACCATGACATCCAACCTCGACTTGGACGAGTGTATCGAACGACTGTACCGCAAAGAGCTGCTTCCCGAGGTGGTGGTGGAGTCGCTGTGCACCAAGGTCAAGGAGCTGCTGGTCAAAGAGTCCAACGTGGTGCACATCCAGGCCCCCGTGACGGTGGTGGGCGACATCCACGGCCAGTTTCACGATCTCATTGAAATCTTCCGCATAGGCGGATACTGCCCAAACACAAACTACCTGTTTTTGGGCGACTACGTGGACCGGGGGCTGTTCAGCGTCGAAACCATCACGCTGCTGGTGTGTCTCAAGCTGCGATACCCCACCCGCATCAATCTCATTCGCGGCAACCACGAGTCTCGAGGCATCACGCAAAACTACGGCTTCTACACCGAGTGCGTGCGCAAATACGACAGCGGCAACGTGTGGATGTACTTCACCGATCTCTTTGACTACCTCACGCTCTCGGTGGTCATTGACAACTCCATCTTCTGCGTGCACGGCGGCCTGTCTCCCACCATCCACTCCATCGACCAGATCAAGGTGGTGGACCGGTTCCGCGAGATTCCCCACGAGGGCCCCATTGCCGATCTAGTGTGGTCGGACCCGGACGAACAGAGAGCCGACTTTGCATTATCGCCGCGAGGAGCCGGATACACGTTTGGCATTGACGTGGTCAAAAAGTTCCTGGAGGTCAACGACATGAAACACATTCTGCGCGCGCACCAGCTGTGCCAGGAGGGCTACCAGGTGCTGTTTGACGACCGGCTGTCCACGGTGTGGTCGGCTCCAAACTACTGCTACCGCTGTGCGAACCTGGCGTCGGTGCTGGAGGTTAATCTGGCGGGCGAGCGGTTCTTCAACGTGTTTGACGCCGCGCCGGAGAACGAGGAGCATCAGCAGATTATTCTGCAGGAGTTTGAGAACCCTCAGATGAACTCGTTGCCCTTGCCAAGGCCAGTGGAGTACTTCCTGTAGACAACTAGCGCAGCTAGTGTTCCATGGGAAGAGCTTGGTTACTGCCTCCCCAGCCTTCAGGCAAAACTCACGGCTGCACTGATTCGTTCAGAACGTGAGTCTTGACCTAACTTGGAGTTTCAGCCCACAGCTCAGGGTCCGATACACCCCTAATATCTAGACGAAAGCGATCACCAACCGACAACAGACCAGCAGTAAGGCTCGCGTACAGTAATAATACACAAATAGCATATAACAACTTCAATAGATGCATAGATTAGGATGTGGCGTAGATCAGCTCAGTAGCTAATCCCGAGTGAGTACGATGAGGGAGTTGGAGAGTTCCTTTTCATTCCCGAAGTCCTCACTGCCTACCAGAAGCATACGGCCCGCTGCAATATTCCTTGTGTTCATCTTTCTGAACCCGACTCAGGTACACCTTGTGAGTCATGCAGTAAAAGGTCTTGGGCGCCATGTTGAGTGGAGGTTAGTAGTGGCAAGGTGTTGATGATCCTGGTGCAATTATATACGTGACTAGTTGAGGCTGATGCGATGTCACCAGTATGATATTATGAGCGCCTCAAACCTCTGCGTGAGCGTCAGGTGTGTCTCTGTCTTAGTTGAAGCGACTGGTCGTATATTCCGTCTGTACTGGCAGATACTTGATAAGGCCAAAATTCAGTCCTCAAGGGACGAGCACCTGATCAGCAGTCGCTTTGAGAGCTTTACGGCATGTTGGGTAGATCATTCTCTCAGAGCGTCGAGAGTAGTCACCAGCAAGCCAAAGAACGATTCAAGCTGCACGAGAAGAGAAAGTCAGTCAGCAGGTTTCAACCCTCGAGCATCATACCCACCTCAGAATGTGTCTACACGTGGTTGCAGTGGTTGACACGAAGGCAACCAGACTAAGAGAGTATCTAGCAGAGCTCTACTCGTCGTATGATAAGGTGTAAGGTAGCGTCGTAACTGCAAGAGTCGGGGCTATCCAATGAAATCACAACTAACGCTGTGAGATGGCCCGAGAACTTTTGAAGTGGCCGTTTCTGTGACAGACGAGAAAAGTAGTGTACGCTACGGGTTTAGCAGCACACCGACTCTAACGATGATTTTTACAAGGGATGACCCACGTCACCTCGTCTTCTCCCGTTTCCCAACCATTTCCAATTCCTTCCCGGCTGGTATCCGATGGCTTCGTCGTGGATTGGTTGATCGAAGTCTGATGTTTAGTGGTGCATGGGCCACTGCAGTCTGTATGCTGGTCAAGAAATTAAGGTTGCAAAACGGGATTGTGAGAGTGAGACAAGGGGAATGGGGCTACAGAGAGCCTAGAGAAGGGAGGCACATGCAACCTCGATCACAGCATGAACTCTTGATTGGAGGTACATTGAAAACGGTTTGGTTCAACTTTCAATTCGATCAATTCACAATGTTCCTCTTTCTGGAATTCACGATTGAGGCACGCTGCTTAGGATGCCCACCAAATAGTTTGAGAACGACCACTGAAACCAGGCTGATACGTCCCTAACATCCAGATTGACTAATGTCGACTCGTTCTAACAAATCACGTACAAATCCCTCCCATATAATCATCTCTCATTAGCTATTTACAATTCCTATACAATTAGGCAGGCGGTGTAGCCCACAGTGAGCTTGTGACTCTGACCTGAGCAAGGGCTGACCCCTGGGTTGACCCAAAGTAACGCAGCCCATTCGCTTCGCTTATGGGCTGGTCATGGACTACTCAAACGCCTGCAAAGCACTCTCCAGCTTGGTCTTCATCTCCAGCCACTCCTCCATGGGGTCCGAAAGCACGGTGATGGCGCCTCCAGCTCCAATTCGCCAAATCTGGCACTCGCCGGTCGACTCGTGGGCCGAGCTCTCCATCGAAGCAGGGTCGTCGGTGTGTTCCCAGGCCTCGGACTCGTCCTTATACGAGAACGCCGACCGAATGACAACGGACCAATCGCCCTGATCGGAAACGGACCAGAAGCCGCAAACACCAGAGTAGATGCCTCGTCGGTGGTTGTTCTCGAGGTCTCTGAGAATCTCAACAGATCGCAGCTTGGGGGCTCCAGTCATGGATCCAGGAGGCAGAGAGTGTGCCAGAGCATCGATACCAGAGTACTGGCCATGCAGATCGCCCTGGATGACCGACACAAGCTGGAACACAGTCTTGTACTCCTCCACGGTCATCAGTTTGTCCACACGCACGTTCTTGAGCATCTGGTTGAGATCGTGACGGATCAGATCAACGATCATGAGGTTCTCAGCCCGCTCCTTGGGAGTGTTGAGTTTCTCCTCGGCAATCGCTCGGGTCATCTCAGGGGTGTTCTTGATGGTTCCCTTGATGGGTCTGAATTCACACACGCCCTCCTTGTTCCACGACAGAAACCGCTCGGGCGAAGATCCCACCAGAGTGGCGTCCTGCAGATCGAGGAAACACGAGTATGGAGCCGGGTTTCGCGTGTACAGAATCTTGTACAGATCCCAGGGATGCAGCTTCTTGGGCACCTTAATTTTGGTCTGGGCAGTCAGACACAGCTCGTACGACTCTCCGGCAAGCAGGTACTCCTGGCACTTTTCCACTCGCTTGATGTAGTCGTCCTGGTCGGGAATAGACACCTTGGGAGAGCCTCCGGTGAGAGCAGCAGAGGTGGAGGGGATGGAGGCAAAAAGTTGGTCCTTCTTGGTCTCGAAGTCGGGGGCGAAAAAGTACTCCTTCAGCTCCTCGGTGGTTTGCTTGATCCAGGTCTGGTCGTCGTCAGTGACGGAAATGACGTACAGGCAGCACTCCTGGTGGTCGAACAGCACCGATCTCTCAATGTCCACCAGATTCACGTCCGGAAATGGTCTATCAGCCGGAGTGGGGTTGACCAGAGACTCAATGTTGTTGGACTCGTTGGTTTCGTACGAAAAATAGCCCACCAGACCGCCGTAGAAGGGGCAGTCGGCAATGGCGTCTCTGCACGACTTGAACTTTTCAATCTTGGGCTTCATGTACGCACTGAGATAGCCCCAGATGCCGTCATCGCCCAGCTTGACGAGATACTCGCTGTGGTTGTTGTGCAGTTCGTGGGGATCGTTGCCCCAGGTCTTCATAAAGGCGTGTCCCGACTTGTAGTCGGTGTAATGAGTGATACATCGGGTCTTTCCCTCGTCCAGAAAGCCCAGAATGGACCATCTGCCAGGAATGGCTGCCGAGTTGAGCATGACAAACTTTTGGTTCTTGTCGTTGAGATGCTCACCCAGACAAACCATGGTCTCGGGGTACGCGTCCTTGGAGAACTTGGCTCGGTCCAGAGCAATCTTCTCGAACAGAACCTCGCCCTTCTGGGCTGCAGTCTCTTCCAGAGGCTTAGCAATGGACAGGGTCTGGTCAGATTTGGTCAAAGGAGCAGGTCTGATGGAGTATTTGGCGGTGAAGTCGGCCAGCAGAGAGTCCTTGTCCGCGGGGTACTCTCGGGACTTGTTGTACTCCTGGGCCAGACTCCAAAAGTTCTCAATCAGCTTTCCTCCGAAATCGGAGCAGATACTCTCGGGATGGTACTGCACGCCCCAGAATGGCAGCTCGGTGTGTTTGCCGGCCATGAGAATGTCGACCTTGTGTCCGTCAATGTCGTCCGACGTCCAGGCCAAAGGCTGGATCACTGAGGACTCGCCCTCCTCCAGAGGCACATGCAAAGAGTGGTATCTGACCGAATCAAATGTGCTGGGCACGCTTGCAAACAGCTTGTCGCCATTGTGGGTGATCTGGGCCACCTGGCCGTGCTTGACCAGCTTGAGCCGGTCCACATTGAGCCCGTTACCAAGACACAGAGACTGGAAGCCCAAACAAACTCCCAGAGTCGGCACAATCACGTTCTTGCTGTTGGAGTAGATCTGGGGCACACAGCCAACATCGGCGGGGTTCTGGGGACAGCCGGGACCGGGCCCAACCACCACAGCATCGAAAACAGAGAGATACTTGTCCACCAGCTCTGAAGCCGGCAGAGAGTCGTTGTGAATGGTGATGACCCGAGATCCGGGCACGGCCTTCTCAATGAGCGTGGTGAGATTGAAGGTGAAGGAGTCGTACGAGTCGATGAGCAGGATGTTCATTTTCGAGGACGAAGAGCCGGTGTACCGCACGTTTCTGTGTTGTTACAGATGCTAGTGTCAGATTTTGACCAGCAAAGTTAACCTTGCATAACGGTGATCTGGAGTGGGTGGCCGGGGAAAATACACAAGAAATGCGAATCAAATGGGAACAATTTTGGAAAAATAATACATAGATCATTGAGACAATTCTGAGCAGGCCGGTACACTTTGTTCACCACTAAATGCTCTCACTACTCACCAATATGAACCACCACAGAACCCAACTTGAGCCTATTGTTCTCGACAGCGGGAATAGAAGGAAGCCGCAGAAAGCCGAATCAAGACATATTTCCGGTAAATGAACAGAGCAAGCGACCAGATAAGTGCTTAGTAAGCCAGTTGTGGAGAGCCAAGCTGTGTAAAAATGCTCACGTGACCGGAAACTGCCCAATTCGCCGCTCCAGAGCTCCCTTCAGGTTGGCCATTAGGGGCCACCTGGTGCGTGTGGCTTGTCACCGGACTTGCACACTTTGAGGCTATTTTATTTGCTTAAATTCTGAGGAAAGCAAAAACGGGAACAAATGAAAACACGAAATCCAGCTTGCGCCGTGTCATGCACCAGCAAATAATATGGAGGAGGCGTCGGCAGCAACTTGGGATGACAAGTGCGGCAATAATACTGTGCATTTTGACGAGCTCTTGTCTCTCTATTGACTCAAAACGATTTATAGGCCTGCTTGCCTGTACATTTGATTTCCTCCAATTAACTTGTGTATTCATCCGGCTAAATTTCGGATAAACAGGGTCACTCAAAATAAGGTTTATTGCTCGCCCCAACAGCGCGGATCTGGTATGAGGGGTATTGGAGGGGGTTGCGGGTATGGAAATGAGGGGAGATTATTACTGTGAGCTCAATGAAGATGGAAAAGCTAGCTCGCCAATTTCCTGGCTCATTGGACTCCGATTGAGGGATATAATAGCTCTGTTGTCAAGTGGACACATTCGGAAAATAGGGTTTCTGATGGACAATACGAACACTTTCGGGTTGGGTTACGTAAGGCTCATTCAGCAATCTAAGACATGAGAAAGGGGGAGTGGTGGAGCCTGAAGATCTTCAGAGGGCGTCGTTAGAGGTTTGAGATTGTCTTTGAGTTCATTCTATAGAAGTTGGTGTTTCAGAAAAGATTAAAACTGATATTGAGCCATAAAATCAGAGAAAATCGAAGGAATTCAGAATAAATCAGAGAAATTGAGAATAAAACAGAAAGAGACGCTCCGATTCACTTGCGCAAACCACGCAATCAGTTTTGTAGAATATGGCCGCTCGATATGTTGTATACGAAGCACCTCCACGTAGTTCTGCACTAGATTGGGGCTGGGACTACAAGTACCAGCAACGCCTCTTTCGGTTGAGGATCATCTTGGCTGACAGTTCAGTGTATCTTGCGCTCTTTCAGCACAGCCGAATCAGTCCCAGCTCTGTATCGAATTCGTCTGAATTTTCATCAATTTTTCAACTATTCTCCCAATATCCCTTAAAACCCCAAATAAACTCACCGCGTCAGACTAATTACGTGATGCACGATACAGTTGATCACCAACATCTCGTCCGCCCACCACACCACACAACTCACCCCCACAATGCCGCCCAAAGGACACAAGAAAACGGCCGACGGCGACTTCCGGCCCGTCAACTCGGCCGGCAACACGATACAGGCCAAGCAAAAGTACTCGATCGACGATCTGCTGTACCCCAAATCGACCATCAAGAACCTGGCCAAGGAGACGCTGCCAGACGACGCCATCATCTCCAAGGACGCGTTGACGGCCATCCAGCGAGCTTCCACGCTCTTTGTGTCGTACATGGCGAGCCACGGAAACGCGTCGGCCGAGGCTGGAGGTCGTAAGAAGATCACTCCCCAGGACGTTTTCGAGGCTCTCAAGGACGCCGATCTGGCGCAGTTTGTGCCCGGTGTGACCCAGAGCGTCAACGAGTACGAGCAGGAGATGGCGCAAAGGAAGAAGGATAAGGTGGCGCGACCTCAGGACGACCAGGACCACATTTCCAGCTCCGAGTCGGAAACCGAGGAGGCAGAGGAAGAGGGCAACAAGAGAGTCCGAACCGATGAGTAGGAAGAGGGGGATTGATGAAAAGGAGGAGAGGGATTACGTGGCTGCAATGCGGCCGGACACAAACACATACAGAGCGAATGTGGGAACTCAGAACACGTCACGACGTCCAAGCCACAGTCATGTCCGACTACAAAACGACACCCGGACAGTGTCACATACATTATCTCACGATAATGAACACTTACATACATGCCGTAGCGGCATCAATACATGCACATTTATTCAATACTCTGCTAGCTACCGATCTTCAAGACTCGGCTAGCTACCGACGCCAGGAAACGCAAAGATCCGAATCATGTCGACCTTGGGTTTCGCCTGGGCCGTGAACGCCAGCTTTTCTTCGTCAGAACCCGCAATGCAGAAGACCTGGAACATCTCCTCGTAGTTGCCCTTGTGGCACACAGGAACGGTCTTAATACGGGTGATACAGTAAAGCGCCACGGCCGGACTGGATGTTCTGACCTCTCTCCAGGTGGCCAGAGCCTGTTCGGCAGTGATGTCAAGAGCGTAGATGGTTCGCGTGGCCAGCTCCACGAGTTTGGGCAGCTTGCACTTGGTTGCAAACACCAGAACTCCAGCTGCGGTTTCCAAATCTAGAGGCTCTTTGTCTCCGTAGAAGTAATCCACTGTGGCTTCGATCCCGAGGGCAGGGTAGGGCATGGTGATGGTCTTGGAGCCCGACTTTTCCAGTAGGGACTTGAAGTAAGGCCACTTTGGAGAGAGAACGGAGGAGTGCACGAGAATGGGATCGTAGTCGTCGTCTTCACACTTGATGGTCACGTCTGCAGGCCCGTTCTCGTCGTCGCTGTCGTCATTGTCCTCCTCGAACAACACTCGCTCAGCAACTGGATAGGGGCTGGTGGGGACCTTGAGGTAGACGGGAAGCAGGGCATGGGAGTACCGCTCCTCCTTGAAGGTCTTCCAGTTGTCGGAGGTCACGACGGTCACGACCAGATGAAAATCGTAGAACTGCACCATGAGCCGGGTGCGATCGGCGGGGATGAACCGCTCGACCTGCTTGCCGCAGTGGAAGATGAAGTTTTCGACAAACGAGTGCGTCTCGGTGGCAGACTTCTGGTGGACCAGCATGTAGTGGGTGGGCAGAGCTTTGTAGAGATAGAAGGTGCCCACTCCGTCAATGTGGCAGGAGCTCATGGCGTGCATGTACTCCTGGACGTCGGCTGAGGGCTTGGAAGATAGCCCCAGGCGTTCCATTTTGGCGCTGACACTGTTGATTGGCCAAGACTGCTGCTGGTTGAGGGTTCTGGTCTTTTTTCGCGTCATTATTATCGAGTTGTAGTGGAAATGCGGTAGTGAGAAGATAAGTATTTGGAGTGGCTAGACAGTGTATAAATAGTACAGGTCGCCGGTCGTTACTGCTGCTCTGTTGTGGAAAGAGGGTGCTTGCAATTGTACATATTCCATCTCATCGTCGATGCGAGCCAGCAGGACCGCCTCACATCAGAAATTTATTATTCGGCAACTTCTTCAACTGATCAGACGCGGTGCAAAGAATAACTCCATTCGAGAGCCCATATTGCGCTGATTCTCGCCATCAGCTTTTTTCTTTTCTATCTCTACTCGCTCACATTTTGCTTCACATTTGTCTGAATGTATTGAGCCCCATTATGCAGACACCACAAGCACCATCACACCGCACTGCAGGCTCTGTGATCCCACTGTCAAGGGAAACATGCAAGCTAAAGCGCCCATCATACAACAATCATGTTCATTCTATTATACAATACATCTCAGTCCTTCTTTTAGGCCATCTCAACGTCCTCCTTGACCTCTTCGGTCACCTCAACGGTTTCGCTCTTGACCTCCTCCTTGGCTCCTCCATTCTCGCCAATCCACAGCACGTTGTTACATCTGATGAACACATCGCCCAGCTCGCCCTTGTTCTCCTGGTCGACGTATTCCACAGCATCCTCCAGCTGCAGGTTCATATAGCTGTCGACAGAGACAAGGGTGCCCTGGTACTCGGTCTTGCCCCATTTCAGGTGGACAACGACGGACTTGCCTGTGAGTTCTTGCAGAAACGGTTTGGGGTTGGTGGGGTTGAAGGGTGTTGACTGGGTTAGTAATGAAGGGAAAGAGTAGAGAGATGGACGAGCTTGTCGACTTACTCTTGGGTCTTGTACAAACGGAGACGAACGAAGACAAAGCAGATCTAGAGAGTCAAAGACATCAGAAAGTCGACGTCAGACAATGCCTTTGAACAATGTCGTCCAAGTCAGGTACCTCGCTTTCTTCATGCTCCACACTCAGCTGATTACGACGATACTTTCAACAGCCGTTGAACACCACACATGACCTCGGAGTGCTGAAGCGATGCATTCGATCACAGTCCAGTGGCAACAGAAATCACCCTCGCGAGTGCAACAGCAGTACAAGTGCACCAGGCCTCCCAGATTGGTGCCGTCCATGGTCATAATTGCCGTCCGGTGTCCAGCTGTTTGAGCTGAGTGCACAGTCTTGCCACGGCACATACTTGCTGTCCTTCCCACCACCTAGGTTTCCCCTGTGCAAACACGAGTCACTTATTCTTGCCGCTGGCTCAGCCCAGACAAGTCATCAGACAACATGTCTTGACGAGGTCTGTTCCTGATCTGTGCAAGGAACTTCCGAACCTCATTTCATTGCCTGCGCAAGGAACTTCCGAACCTCATTTCATTGCCTGCGCATCCTCCAATCACTCCTGCATCTCTTCCGTGTCATTCGCACAGCTCAAAAAGCTCATACTCACCATCCTTGTTGTGTGAAAATGCTGGTTGAAAAAGTTGTGTTGATGGACCGTGATCTGTGCACGCACACTGATACTGCAAAATAGAGTTTCTCAGATTTAGGAAATCAAAAAAAAAATATTGCGAATTCTGTGGATCGAACACAGGACCTCCAGATTACTCTGACCGAAGAATGACTTCAGTCTGGCGCTCTCCCAACTGAGCTAAATCCGCTGCGAAATTCTGGCTTTTTTGGAAAATCTGGAAGCTGCTATACGAAATCTGCTGACTCAGAATTTTTCTGTGGAATCTTACAGCAGAGGCCGTGTGGACTGTCTTGACTGCTGAATTGCTGTTGAGAAATAGTTCCATTGAATGTTTTGATAGATTTCGCCCAGATCTTGAGTGCACTACTGGTTTCCCACGACTTGTACTGATGTTGACTGAGCAACCAAGATGGTGACACTTCGAATGCTCCACATTTTGCGGCAACCTGGGTCGATATCGAAGATGGTATCAATTGAGAAGTGCCCTTTTGGTTGATGAAAGATTTTTGAGGTGTTCACAATATCTGGGCACATCTGCGTGGCATTCTGGGATCTACAGTGGGTGCGGGATGCACAGTCAAAGTAACATGAGACTACAGTGGTTGTGCTTTCCATCTCTTGTACAGTACGTTGCGGTAATAACCATTTATTTGCCAGCACAATATATGCTACACATTCTTCCTGGTGGAATTGAATCACTGGTACTCGTACACAAAACAGACCCAGTAGACTACAAGTACACCTTCACAGGTCGTACACCCGAAGTCTACAATCTACAATCTACAATCATTCATCTGACAAAGAATATATCTCATTAAACACATTAAATCCCGACTTACGGGGAGAATCTGAAAGAATTAAGGAAAGGGGGCGGGGGGACCAAAGTACCCGACGTCAGGAATGTCAAGCATGGGGCCTGCCGAGCCATCGAAACCGGTGGCAGGGGCGTTGTTGCCCCACCAGTCGATTTCAGGAGCCTTAGTGGTACCGGTTCGGTACGAGAGAGCAAAGAACATGATGATACTTGAAAGAGCAATACCACAGCCGAAACCCGCAGACAGAACGTAAGTGTACTTGGCCCACCACTTGATGTATCGTCTTCGGATCCAGAATTTCCACAAGGCGGAGACATAAATCGCTCCGGTGAAATAACAGAGATTACCGGGAGCGAACGCCAGCATGCCGATGCAGGCGTTGACGGGGTTGAACTGATTGGCTCGTCGAGACCACGTGAGACATTGTCGAGCGTACTGTGGCTTCCACTTGGCCAACATTTCCGGGCCTCCAGTCTGAACAAACCAGAAGAAGGGTCCCAGGACGGCTCCCAAAAGGAAACACCACTTCAGCCAGGGGTAGAGGTGAGTCATGAATCTCTCGGTTCCAATGGCACCAAAGAGAACCGAGGCGGAGAAGAACTGCTGCAGTCCAGGACAGGTAAACTTGGTGGTGAACCGTTGGGCCTTGGTGCAAATACCCTCGAGATGAAGCTGGTACTGGAGAACACCGAGGCAGGTGAAGCTAGCGAGAATGGCGGAGATGATTTGGGAACGGAAAACGGCTCGAGAAGGAACATAGGTGTACAAGCCGATCTTCCAAATGGAGGCCATTCCTGAGGCCTCGGAGTCAATCATCACACCGTAGGCCTTCAGAATGTTCAGAGCTTGGGGTCTACCCTTGAGAGCCACACCGATGATGATCTCAACAAGCACGTTCATGGACCAGGTGCTTCCAGTGTAGGCAGAGATCATGGTAATAGGGATCAGAAAGACGTAGTTGAGTCCAAGAACGAAGACAATACCCCAAACCGGTGTGTTAGTAGGCCAGTGTTCAACAGTTGCTACTGCCATACCAAAGGAGATCAACAGGATTGCGAGGAACCACCATTCGGGCGCATCCTTGTAGTTGTTCATGGACCGCACGAACGTGTTGTCGTGATGAGTGTTTCTGAACTCATCCTTTCTCCAGAACTGGACTCCCCGGTAAAGATCCTTCATGGCAGACCAGATATCACGTCGGTACTGCAGCAGGCAGTAGGAGATGCCCAGAGTGTAGACCGTGAAGAAGGCTCCGTACGACACGATACTGCCGGCGGTCCAAAAGGGAGGAGAGTAAGCCTGGTACTTTTCCTCGACGAACCGTCCTGCCGCGTCCAGAATCAAAGAAACGTTGTAAGAGTTTCCGGTGTTGTCGTAGATGCCGGGCTCATTCATAGACAAATAGGCCGAGTTTCGGACATTGTTGTAGAAGACACCAATGACAGCAAAGGTGCCGACCCAAACTCCGAAGTAGATGTTGATAAGAGTTCCCCAAGGAATAACCAGAGGATCTCCAGCTCCACCAGTGATGATGTTCCAGTCAAAGGTAGGGACGGGGTTGATACCCATGTTCTGCATGCCCGTAATGAAGGCCAGGTTTTTGTTGTTGGGTGCGATCCAAGTCATCCAGTTGAAAGTACTGAGGGCTTGGAAGATGTAGTTGGGGAACCAGTAATAGATGAACATTCCACAGAACGACACAAAGAAAAACATGTAGGCTGAGATCGTCCATCCGTTGATCCGCTCTTTTCGCTTGGGCTGCAAAAGGGCTCGGTTAAGAGCAATCGTGGGCATGCTAGTAGGCCACATTGCCTTGGCAGGGTAGATGGCAAACCGTCGCAACATGCCAGTCAGTCCCATTCCAATCAGCTGGTTGGAAAGCGTGAGAATGGTCTGGTACCCGAATGTGGCCCACTTCTCGTTGTAAAACATAGGAAGCAGCTGGACGGGGATGTTGGCGGTTGTGATGTAGGGAGTACCACCTCCAGAGATAAAGAAAGTGGCAAACATCTGCTCCTTCCGGGTCCAAGGTCCAGGGTTCAGAGAAATACGCTGGCCTCTGATAGTGAAGCCCCAGTCGGGCAAAATGAACTCCAGCAGCTTTCCAGAGGGATACGAAAGCAGCTGCAGAATGTTGGAAGGCAGAGTAATGGCGGGGAAGCGGAAGGCAAAGAACTGGTTCACACCTGCTCCAATCACCATCCAGATAAAGCCCACAAAGTAAGAGCGGATGGTTTCGCAGGCCTCGTTGGGATCGTCGTAGGCGTCGGTGACGGCTCTGACCTCGACGTAGGGACTCCAGTACTTGATGAGAGAGGCCTGGAACCGCACTTCAAGCGAGTAGTCTTCGGGAGCCTCGTCTTTCTCATCGTCATAAGGGATCTCGGGATCTCGGGGTCCAGGGGGACTTCCACCCATTCCAGGATAGCCCTTGGCAAGGTCCGTGATGTGATCCTTGTACTCCGCGGTGAGATTGCCGTCGTCGAAATGGACAGCGTAGAAGTCGTTGATAATGACTCTGGCTTCATCGTCATTCATTTCGGCCACACGCTGAGCAATGTAGCGGACATTCTTGTCGTAACCCTGGTCTTGGTCGACGGCAGCGTTCATCTTGGTGCCGATGATGTCAAGCAGATCGGGCTCCACGGCCTCAGCGAGGAACCGTTCAACGTCGCCTTTCTCCGTTTGTTTTGCTGGGTCTTCATGAAAGGTGGGGACCCAGCCTTCGGGCACGAGCTCTGAGAACTTCTTCATTGGTTTGGAGATGGTTGTTGAAGAACCAACGATCTGCCTGGGTATAAGTATTAGTCCTTTGCATCAGCAGTGCAGAAATCTCTCAAACAGACATTGGACAGAGGCTGGGGAAAGTTGGTGCCGTGCCATGAGATGGGATGTAGCTCGTAGAGTAGGTTGGTAGGATAGAGAAGCAGGGTTATAAGAGTTTGAGAGCGTATGAGTTTGGCGAGGCTGTCTCAGAAGAACACGAAAACATGGGACTAGTCTTACTACGTCCCCAGTGTCAAGTATCATGACTGCGAGAACGAATAGTGAGTGAGAATCTGGTCAGAAATCTGGAGACCCAACACCAGCTCTCAAATATCACTATTAATCAAATCACACCGATTGGACAAAGCCAAAGCAGAGTTAGCACCCCCTCGTATCCCTCCACCTTTGTGAAGCCTAAGCTTAGAGTGGAGACTGCAAAACTGTGGAGGCAAGCCACGCCTCAGAAGCTAGTCAGGGGGTGAGGGATCTCAGATATCGATTCATTCAGCGGGTTTTTGTCTGCCAGTGAAACTGGCTCTTCATTGCTCTTGTCTCTCAGCTGGGATTATGTGATGACAGCGACCAACGTGTCTACAATCAACTCAGCCGTTGTAAGCCGTTATCCTGCTCTCTGTAGAAGAACCTACTTTCAACTTACACTGGTCGCATAAACTCGCAAACACATTAACTTAACGGGAAGCTGATAAGACCAACGATGATTTAAAAACACGCTAAATGACGTGCCATAGATAAGCCATCTCCCCGTCTTGCTCGCCTAGTCATATCACCTGCCTTAGTAAGCAGTTGTGTGCCACTGGCCAAGCCGTGTATTGTACCGTGCATTCCCGCAACTTCCAGTATGCACGCAATACAGCACACCCACCCGATTTAATGATCGTCTATGCATGGGTTGCGTGATCCGAGCTGGGCCCAAATCTTGAATACGAAAAGGTTGTGTGGCTAATCGTGGTTTTCCGTGATGAAACCATAAGGAGCCAGAAATCGGGGAAAAAAGCCATTTCATGTCCGGTGCCAAGAATTGCCAAGAGACTGAGACAAATAACGGAGGGGCGCCAAGACCGGCCAAGATAAGGAGACTAGGCTGGAGCTGTTCTTAGTCCTCCAAATGCCAAGAATTCGGAGGCATCTGTTCCTGACCAACGCGATGAGATGAGATGACCCTGCCGGTTCACATGAGCTCTCCCAGACGGAGTGTCCCTGCTCTTGTTCTCAATTTTACGCAGTTTCCTGCCTATCTCCATTCTAGCCCCTGGCTGAACCTACGCTCTGAGTTACGGCAAAGTAGTGTTTGCTTTTCTTTGAGCCGGTCATGTGTCGACATTAGCGAAATGTGCTGGAGTGGGGAAATATGAGGATGGGTAGTGTTTCCCGATGTCTCTGTTGTATCTTCCTAGTGTGCCATCTCAAGGTGGTCGGGAATGTGTTAGAGGGGGTTTTAACGGACTGCGTGGATTTGATAGGAAATTTCACCCCAGACTTGTCCTCGTATTTGAGGCTCTCAAACTCGTGGCTTCCATGACGAATGCAAAGGTGGCATGTTGGCAGCCACACAGTGCCGTGTCCTCGAGATCGAACTCGCAACAGAAGCGAAATAGAGATGGCGGTGAAACGTAGTCTGAGAAGACGGCTTCAGGTCTAGGTCGGATTTAGCCTTGCCATCAGGTACCCCGAGTCCTCTACACATCGTGACACTGTTCTTTGGGAAAGGAGTGCAAACCGATGATGGCTGTGTGTCTTCCGTCGCACGACTCAAACGCGCACCTTTCAACTTGCAAGATAATCCTCCGACGCAACGACAATACCCCCATACTTACTTTTTGTGCCCCCACGGAGCTTCTCGTTGAATATCGCCAGCCCAAAAGATAAGCGCGACTGCCTCAACCTCGGGTAAATTTCCAGTCGTATCTAGACCTTGTCCAGCAGTAGAATGTGGAATGCCCAGGGCTTGCTGTTATCGAATGCGTGTTATTGATAAGACATTGTGGTGCTAAAAGCTCGGCTGGAAGAGGGCTGGACTAGGCCTATCAGCTTGTGATGTGCTGCGTCGTCATATCCAAAGCCCATATTGAAGAAAGGGAGATGACACTTGGAGTTGGCGATCAAGGGTGAACTGTCTCTGACGTGCTGCAAGTCATACCAAACACAGACAGAATGTGTGGGGAGATGGGTGGGGTGTCGCAATGATTCATGAGTGTCAGAAAATGGCGACTATAACATCATGTCCACTCCTTACCAGGGAGAGACGAGTTAGTGAAGGCTGACTTCTGTGGCGTTCCGATGTGAAATGAGAAGGGCTTGATTTGGGTGGGTTACACAATGTCGCGAGAAATAAAATGAGTCGACAAGCCTGCTGTAACATTGTCATTTGTGATGACAACGGCAACAGTTGAAGAAGTGGATCTGGGAGAGTCCTGGTAGAAATGGAGTCTTTTGTGGCCTGTGAATCTACCTGCTGTTAACGCCGAACGTGTCCTCACTGTTCTTAGAGATTTAGTACGGGTCACATGACTCCTCGAACTGCCTTTCTTGCACAAAGCCGTTGCTATCTCACCTCAAGAACGAGACACAAGAAATTCGCCCCATCAATGCTCAAGTACGGTCGCTGGAGATGGAAAACGCACATTACCGAGAATAAGGTTTGTAGAGACGAGTCACAGGGGTTGTGGTGTAATGAGGCAGAGAAAGTTTACGATATGAGAGGTGGTAACTTCGCCGTATAATCCAGGCTTTCTATTGTATTGAAACCTGTCAGTGGCAGATGACATTGCTATCGAGAGTGTCATCAGTCTTGCATCACCTCTCTTCATCACCCCTCTGTTACAAAGCTTAAATAATAATAAGATAGAAAGCTTATATTCGTAAAAGCCGCACAGCTGCAGGCACCTCATTGGGTAAGTAGGAGACAGTGGAGAGGCAGCATCATGACGGGAAGTTCTATATGAGAATATCGAGACTGGTATGGTCTTATTTAAATCCTACTAAAAGGTCTCAGTCACTTTCCAACAGACTCGAGGAAGTGTTTCTGGCTCAAGGTCATCGACTGCTTCATATTGTAAGTGACACAGATGCGCCTTCTCGCATTATCGCCAGACGGAGGCTTGTAGAATTGGACTGCAGAACTGTGTGGCACAGATCTGACGTTTTTGCATTGCAATCTGACAACAGAAGAACTTCCGATCAACAGTTCATTGGAAACTGATCTGCTGAGAGAGAAGTCATATTATGGTGAATATGAGTGAAAGGTGTTCAGTGCAAACAGCTCACCTCGCACAGTCAACCCAAGCCAGTCACAAGTAGCTACCTTGAAAATTCAAGACTTCGAGTCTGTCTTAGATATAGACTAATCCCTTGGCCACCAGAGAAAGCAATCCTGTAGCTATAGAGCGTCATGATCAACCGGGTGATGGTTCACGTACAAAGAATCTTGCGAATTCGGGGGGGTAGGCAAATAAGAATCTTGAAGAACAATCGTGAGGTGACAAAAAAGGATCGGAACCAGAAATGTGTTCTTGCATGAACATCTACGGAGTTGGCGATGATGGCTTGCTCTACTTTTAGCTCAATCTAGCGCAGTAGATGCATCTTGGGACCCGCGATCTAAGACATTGCCCACAAGGTTAGACTAACACGGTGTGGTGATAATGATGTATTCGGGACGATAAAAAAGAGCAGTTCTTCCACAAACTGACAAAAAGAACACTGGGAACCAGCTACTGCGAATTCTGTGGATTGAACACAGGACCTCCAGATTACAGGACTGAATACGACTTCAGTCTGGCGCTCTCCCAACTGAGCTAAATCCGCGGCGATGAGATCGGCGGACGAGAGGCGGGAATTGCAGCTCCTGGTGGGTCACGTGGCCAGCTCGAATGGGTTCAAAAAAGATCTGGTCCCTAGCAGGATCGAACTGCTGATCTTCGCGTTGCAAAGTATTGCTATTTCTTATTAGCACGACGCCTTAACCAACTGGGCCAAGGGACCGGTGTTTGTCGGAGGTTGGTTGGGGGTATTGAAGGAGGAAAACGGATTTTCGAGCTTTTACTGCTTGACGGGATCACGGTGTTACGACTTCACGATTTTCTATTGAAAGACTTAGTGCGGTCAAGTGTGTCAATGCATGTTCAGTGTCTAGAGACCCACCAGCAGCCATGGTTCCAGAGAAGCTGAAGCGGGGTGTGGTGACATGGCTTCATATGCTGCTGAGGACCAGATTATTCGAAACCAAGAGCAAAACTGCTTATCACTATACAACCAGTCCTATCACTCACAGTTTGGAAATGGCCTGTTTTACGTCTTCCTGTTCACCAAATTACCCCTGACCACCTGCAAGGTACCAGGCTGACAAACACGACCGATCAGGTCACTAAGCCACAAAAAACCCGTCTCCTTGACCTGTATAATATTTGAGAGCTATATAATACCTCTTCCGTCTGTCCGCACGGCACATCACTCCACCATGACTAATCACCAACCCTTCACGCCCACAAACCCAAGGTTCGACACTGTCCAGAAAGCGTGCATCTTTCTCATTGGCTTTTTCGTCATCGGCTTGTCAATGATTCTGGTCGGAGCAATAGTTCACGGGGCCGAGAACGGAATGACTATGATTGTCGCCGGCAGCATATTTATTTTGTTCAGCATATGTTTCTGGGTCTGGGCAGTTGTGGGCCACGAAAAGGCACCTCCTGCGTATCACGTTTAGGGTAGTGGGCCTCACTCCCGGAAGAATTAGCATCATCATTTATTTAATCAATATATTCGTTTTTGTACGAGAACCGGTGCGAGTACAAAAACGGTGCTCGTACGATACCACACTGCACATTCGGCTGCACCCCTCCCCCTATCTCACGATCAAAGTTCATTTTACGACTTTCTGTTGAGCTCCGTGACGCTGGTGCTGAAGGTGTAAGCAAGAGCCCATTGAAAATAATAAGGCACCTTTAAAACCCACCCATCAATACTCTTATGTTTCTATTCTCGGACTGTCTTGCTAAAATGTAGGCTCACACCCTCATCAAAACCTATTTGTAGTTTTCGTACAAGACTCACTAGGTAGGTCAGAAATGCTACAGCCAGAGACTGAAAAGCCAGACAAATAGCCAAAACAGTAGGGCAGTCGCGATAGCTGCTTAATCAGCTGTATATCTTTAGATATTCCTCAAATTCTCCAAATTTTGCCGTGCAGACTCGACACAGCAGACATCAACCGTGAGGTCAGAGACAATACAGAGAAGAAGCAAAAAGACATCCCATTCACTACGCTGATGGGCTCAAAAACAATTGCAGCACCCAGGATTCTCGTATGGTCTCCCACTACAATACTAACTGGGCTCTCTGGTGCTTGACTATGGCTGATCGGACGGGAAGCCGTATTTTCACCAGGATATGGCCGCAACTGACAGAAACGGGTGCTGAAGGTGTTTGATGAGAGAGATGGGTCACGTGACCGCAAAATATGGACGGCTGAGATCAAATCACATCAATTTTGACTTGGATTCGGACGTCGGTAGCCCAAAATACTGGATCTTGAGATCGCTTGTTGCATCATATTCATGGTAGGGACCACATGCAAAAGATAAAAGTTTTGTAATACAGGCAAAAAAGAGACTGACGCTTGGTCACGTGCTCCGATACGGGGAATCGAACCCCGGTCTCCACGGTTCTCAACTTGAGAGCGTGATGTGATAGCCCCTACACTATATCGGACTGGTGAAGGTCGGGCTGGGTTGGGGGTATCAGAGAGAGAAATAGGAGCGGTTCTGGCGATTCTTTTGAGCTTTGCGGACTCTTTGAGTAGCCTGGGAGCCGAAAACATCATCATGATGCATTCAACTGATCTATGGGTGTCTCATAAGGAGCTGTTCTACCAAAGAAGACACTCTCAGTTGGAGTGCAAGATTGTTAGGTTTAGTTTAGTACAGTATTGACTACACTTTCGACAACTGGGTTACATTTTAGAGAGGGTTTTGTTGAAGCCTGCTTAACGACATCAACTGTGAGGCTGAGAGTGCCGGTTATTAATCACTGTGAATCAAAAAACAGTAATTCTTGGTTCATTTCAGTTCCGGATGTCGCAATACCGTGCTCAAAAACTCCTCCACTTGAGTCGATCTCCAAGTTCAGAGTTACAAAAAGAGTTTAGCAGATAGACTAAAAATACGAGCCATGAACTTTACGAGAGATCTTGTCCAGCAATTATGGCCCGTCAAGCCGACTTCAAAAATCATCACTTCCAATTGCAAAAAAGTAACACCGACAACTGCAGGATTCGAACCTGCGCGGGCGAAGCCCAACAGATAGTACGATGATTCGAATCTGTCCCGTTAACCACTCCGGCAAGTTGCCTGGGTGTCTGAGTAGGACCTCAGAACTACACATAGGCTGTTCTAGGCTTAGTCATCAGTTGAAAATGCATTACATGCCAACAATTCGATCTGAGGCAGTAGGTTTATACAAATACTGTACTCACCAATCTCGAGATTTTGACTTCAAGTGAAGCGGTGCAGTGGAATCAACCGACCTGTAAAGATATGATTTGAGCAAACAATCGAAATAGAAAAATCCTGCGGCCGAACATCGACCATTTCCACATCATAGTGCAACTCGACCACACCCAATTCACTTACTTTTATGTGGTAGTCATTCAATTGGTTACGACTTCCATCAGGCAGCGTTGTAGTAATTACACAATTCTAGAGTGTATCTCATCTCGAGCCGGCACACAATTTTGAAGGCTATGGAATGAGCTGAGGGGTAAAACAGACACCTTCCCCTGAATGCTTCTATAGAACTCACCAGCTGAAACAACAGTCAATGAAACTTTTTCAACTTTTACATCACACTGATTGAGTTCAGATAATGCACCTCTGTCAACCCTATCTACATCTTATTGTTCAAGTGGGTCTCTGACACTATTTATTCGAATATAAGTAACAAACGGATGATCACGTGACTATTTCAGTTAATAGTGAGATTAATTCGTACTATTCTCAATTCGTTAGTCTTGTCTTTCTGTATAAGGAGCTAGTTTCGACTTACCTCGATATAATTACAGCCAAACACCAATCGGGTCAGAGACAGCGTACAACATGCAAAAAGACAGCCCACTCGCTACGCTCATGAGCTCAAAAACAATTGCAGCACCCAGGATTCTCGTATGGTCTCCCACTACAATACTAACTGGGCTCTCTGGTGCTTGACTATGGCTGATCGGACGGGAAGCCGTATTTTCACCAGGATATGGCCGCAACTGACAAAAGCGGGTGCTGAAACTGTTTCCCCAGAAATACTGGCCACGTGACCGCAAAATCTGGTTGTCAAATTATGTTGGAAGTCGTTTTCCTTATAGAACAACTGAAATCGATCAACCGGAGCATAATCATGACTAAGCATCTGAAGATGGGGGCACAAAAAGATACTCAACTGCAAGGCATTTGAAGTGTATGACAACCGAGAGATTCGAACTCTCGCCTCCGAAGAGACCAGGATGTTATGTTAAGGTGTGACCTTAACCTGGCGCCTTAGACCGCTCGGCCAGGTTGCCTGTGATTTTCAGACATCTGCTGGAGTTATTTGGCCGAAGAATAACGCAATTGTAGCCGTTATAATGAATTGAATTGTATGAGAAAAAAAAAAAAAAAAGCCGGGATCACGTGAACGGTGTTTCAGACTCAGGGCAAATTGTATTGCTTGGTCCAGGCTTGTCCCTGTGGTGTGTTGGTGAGCATTGTGATCTGGGGTGTACCTGGGCAGTTGAGTCGATATGGGGTACTCGTACTACTGTTACTGTAGTCCAATTACTTCAACATCAGTTTTGGACTGGCTCTCATCACCAAATTTTCAGCTTCGATCCATAGTTTTACATTCTCGTCAGTTCATACAAGTACAATGTGTCGTTGTGGTGGGACCCTGCATATGTTGGGCAGGATTTCAAGAGCATTCAAGACTGCTGGGGGTGTGTGTATATGCACACAGTTTCTGTTATATAAGAGCGGTTTCAGCTATTTCGACAATAAATGACCAAGAGACTGAAATGGTCATTTCAACTACAGCCACCCCCGCTTCAGATGTGGCCGTCATGATGTGTAGTCCGTGCTCTACTTTTGAGACCACCCACATCACGTGCTATAACAAGTTGGCAAAGCCACATACGTCACACAGTTAACCTAAGACACTCAGTTAATCAATTGAGTGTTTTAAACCTCGCTTGAGAGATGATTGGCTTGATAGCTCATCTGTATTCTCGCCCCCACACATCAGACAGCGAGGTTGCTTCGACAAGACGACAGTACAGGCTCTCCACACACACAATTGAGGTTCAGGGGGTTCAACAGACCGCACATTAAATGAGAGAGCTACTTGGAAGTTCTTACATAGCCTGGATAGCGCAGAATCGGGCAAAAAAATTCAAAATCACGCTTTTCACAGTCCAGTGGCCACTTCGCCCAAGTTCAGAAAATCCCGCCCGTTTAGCTTAGGGGTAGAGCGTTGCACTTGTATTTCAGTTTGAGATGCAAAGGTCACTGGTTCGATTCCAGTATCGGGCAGATTATCTTTTTGCTGTGTCAAGCAATAGCTAGTCTCGATTTATGAACGAAACCAAGATGGATGTTAATTTTTTGCCCAGATTTCGTAGTTCCCGCTCCTTCCGTTCCATAGCTTACGCTATAAATGCATGATCTTCTGTTCGAAAATCTTTCTACAATTTCGAGCATGTGTCATTAACCTTAATAAAATGGTTGGGAGTTTATATCTACCAGTCAACTGAACTTGATATACTCAACAAAAATGAGCCAACCAGGCACCTCGAAGTGCAATGCAGAAAGATGCAAGTTCAACATGATGCAAGAAACTTGACATAAGTGGGGTACACTGGGGAGCAAAAAAGACGACCGCGGAGAGGGTCGAACTCTCGATCTTACGATAACAGAAACCGGGTGCTTCTAACAGTCGTACGCCTTAACCAACTTGGCCACGCAGTCTCAGATGTTTGCTGGAGCAGTGAATAGGCGATTTGACAGCAGAAAAAGGCGAAAATTTCGGAGATATGGACCTTCTAACACTCTGATATCTTTCTTTAGATTGTCTTTAGCTTGATTAAAATCATGGTAGCTTGCCGTTCAAAATATCAGGTCAACATTCAAGCTCAAACAAAACATCTCAGGACAGTATTGTAGAGATACCAATTCAGAGCTGCTTCAAGCCATCTGTATGCTTTATCATCAGTTAATCTCATTTCTTTTGAACCATTTGACTTCCCACCCCATGGGTTTCAACGTGTTGCCTCATTTTCATGAGGATCTGGGCCACTATGAGCCTGGTCAGTGGAAACAAGGCAGTGGCCATGGCAGAGATGTCGTCAACAGTTGATATTAGCCTTTTCTCATCCCTCGGTCCCACATCGAAAGTCACGCCTCAATGGTCTGTCTTCCCAGCCATGTGCCATACCCGATTCTCCTGATAGGTGCCCGTGTCGAGTTTGCACCTGACAGAGGGGACATATTTTTCCAGTAGCGGGGCAAAAGGCTGTTGGCAGTACCGAAGAGACCAACAGTGTCTTACAACTGGAAGGCTTGCTCCTGTTCACATTGATTCGCACAATTACTTCCCCAGAGCTATGAGATAGAAAGAGCATGGACTCCTCCTTTGAAGCTTTTCGCGATACCACTATCCACAGCTGTCGAGAACATTGTGGCTACAGTACAGTGTCTATGAATCATACAGTATGTACAGTACGAATGTTCTAGAGACTTCACATTTAGTACCCAAACAGATATTTATCGAAAGGATTCGGGGACTTTCACAGCCGAGTCAGAGTCATCGGTTCCAGCCGTTTGAGAACTACGTTATGCCAGCTGCTGTAATGCGATCACTCAATCAGGGTCGTCATTTGTTCTCGAATGTCACACACTCGCATCATCTGACTCTAGCTCCACACTCTACAGTAACCACTCATTCTCACACAGTGTTAGGACAGAAGACAACTGCAGCCAACTAATACTGTACTGTACTGTACTTGACATGTTGCACCAAGCATATAACCGCAAACGCGTCACAACGCAAACAAGGCGATGGTTTAGTAGCCACTGAAATACACTTTACACAGTGGTGGAACTTGCGACACAAAGATGATCAACACAACAGGAAACAAAAGATACAAAACAGGAAAGCCTGCCTGCCTACAAAAAGTTTCAACACCTCGCTTGAGGTGCAAAAGATTACACCACCCAGAGATCAGAGCAGTATCATCCTGTCCAAAGACTATCTTCAAATGCTACATGAACTATTTGGTAGAATTAGTTAAGCAGCTACGGTAGAATACTTGGCTGAGATAGTGTGCATAATGAATATATTGGGTTTAATTTAACTGTCCTATACGACAAACCTTAGGTTTTGACTTTACTTCCTCTGTACCATTTTATTCGATTTTTAAAGTGTTCAGTTGCAGTCAAACCGAATGGTTTGGACGGGTGCCTCTGATGACCTCTGTCCACATCTCAAAGCACTCGCTCCTGTCTCCTTCTCGGTTCCGCGCCAAAACTCAAGCAATTCGTGAAACTCTGCTCTTCTCGTTAGTATAATGATCGATATGCTAGTGAAAGCGCTAATGCAACAGACGATAGATTCGAAAGTCAAACAACCCCATCTGAGAACTATTGGACCCAACGATTTCCTCCTTTTTTGCAGCATCAGAATTGGACCAGTGGTGCGACTTCCACAGATTTTGGGCGGCTTCATGGGATGCTGACATCGTAGTGCAAAGGCTGAGAGGCAGAATCTGACTGCCATGAACAGAAAGACAAACGACGCCAACTGAAATCACTTGAGCTCTGACTTGTTATGGGAAATGACCGACTAAATCAAGATCAACACTTGAGCCTGATTCGGTTACATCACAGTTGATAAAGGCTAAGGAGAGCTAGCGACCACTTAGTAGGGGGCAGTTAGTAATTAGCTATGAGCATAATCACCGTGGGACAAAGCGCCAGGACGATAACCCCCGAAAGTCCAAATCTTCTGAACTGCAGTGATATTTCCATAGCGGAGACCTACACCTCCTAAAGACTTAGCTTACATTGAAGACCATTCTTTTTGACCTATTGAAACCCACCCACAGTTTCGCGTATGTGTCCGCAAAGCGAGTAAAGCTGTGATAGTTCGCTCGGAATTGTACGTGGTGCTGGAATAGATGTAAATTAGTATTTGGAGGCCATGTATGGGCGGGAAGACTAAGGACAAGAATTGAGTTTCTTTAAGAGTGTTTCAGACACAATGAAGTGTAGCCACCAAAACTCCTGAGCGCTATGTATCATTTTCGGCCGATTACATAAGCACTCCTCAGATATTATCGATCCGCGAGTTTTTTTAGCCTCAGAGCAAAATTGGCATCCTGGCCGAGCGGTTAAGGCGAGAGATTAGAAATCTCTTGGGGTTTCCCCGCGTAGGTTCGAATCCTGCGGATGTCGCCATCTTTTTTGTTTTCTGACGTCGCAATTTTTGGGGTTCTTTTGATTATGTCTATTCTATCTATCACTCTAACGTACTCTGGCTCGTGGAATGACTTGCCGAGTAGTCGTTTGCCACTCTTTTCTTTTCTCCTCCGGTTTCCTCCACCAGCTCGACCGACTCGCTCGACGACTCGCCCACTCCATCGACCACGTCCACTGTGGTTTTGGGACCCGTGTACCATCTGTGTGCAAACAGAAAGTAGTAGGTCAAGCAGCCTCCCCAGACTCCCGCCAGAATCACACAGGTGTAGTTCATGGACAGCTTGTCGGGGTGAGCTGTGGTTCCAGGGAACTGCAAGAGAATTATGGCGAAGAAGAGATATGTGGAAGCAAAGGTTCCAATGGCGATGGAGAGTCGCTTGCCGAGATAAAAGGGGCCTGGTGTCAGTTTGTTTTGTCCGAAGACCAGCTTCAGAGTCAGGGGAATGAACCAGGCCAAATAGTTGCCTCCTGCCGACAGAGAGAAGATGGCAGCAGCAGCTGTGGCGTCGATCATACAGATGGAACCGAGCGCCAGAGCCAGAAGCGCGTTTCCCCACACGCATCTGATGGGGTTTGAGTACTTGTGGTTGACGACCTTGAGGAAATTGGAGAAGGGCAGAGCTCCGTCTCTGGAGAAGGCCCAGGACTGTCTGGACGCTCCAATCACGTTGGATAAACCCATAGTCCACTGCAGACAGAAGAAGATGCACATGATTCCAATGGTCCAGTTTTTGCCGAGACAATCGTAGACCAGCTGGGCCATGGGTTGCTGAAACTTGGTGTTGAGCAGAGGAGCGATATCGTGGGGCATGACTGCTGCGAACACGATATTGAGACAGAAGCCCAGAATCCAGCAGGCTCCAATGGACGAGATGATGCCAAAGGGCACTGCTCGCGATGCATCAGCGGCCTCCTCGGCCATGTGGACGCACGAGTCGAACGCTCCAATCGTCCAGATGGGCGACAACCAGGTGAGAAAAAAGACCCAGCCGTCGGGCCAGCCGATGGTCATGTTGTCAATGTGGGAGAACATGTATTCTCCGGTGTTGAGTCTGTTTCTGGCGCCAATGGGCAGAGCGATCATGACCACCAGAATCACGGCAAAGTTGATGAAGATGCACATTGTCTGGAACTTGGCCATATGATGGGTTCCCAGCGATCCCACGCATCCATGGGACACCACGCAGGCTGCAAAAATGCCGTAGACGGTGTACTTGGACGGGTTCCAGCGTCCGTCTGTCGCCACGATGATCACACTGGTGAAGATCTGGGCAAATCCGTAGTCGATCGACATGACTCCTCCTGTTAGTCCGAGGGTGTTGGAGTAGCCCACCAGAAAAGACAGAGGTCGTTTGAGCTTGTCTGGAGCGAAATAAAAGGTCCACCAATACAGACCGCCCGAAGTGGGCAGAGCTGAGCCCAGTTCGGACATTGTGAGCCCCACACTCATGACGCAGAAGGCACACACAAACCAGCCCCACACCATTCCGTAGGGACCTGCGGGAAGCGTATATGAGAGAGTTGTGGCGATGGAGGGTAACAAGCCCATGATGGAGAAGGCGATTCCGAACATCTGCAGCTTGGAAAAGTTGCGCTTCAGCTCGGGCTTGTATCCGATGTCTGCCAGGACCTGGTTGTCCAGAGTGTCGGGGGGTTTGGCCTCGGGGTCATTCATGATGGTTGAGAAGCGGGAAAGGAGATGATGAGGGGGGGAATGAGAAAAGAGAAATCGACGACAAAATGCCGACGACTGTGAGTGATTTAGATGTCGAAATTTCCGATTCCACTTATATACCGTCGCTCAAACACTAACACTAAAGACCGTGTTAGCTTTGGGGATGCCCCGGCGTGAAGTGGATCATGGAGGCAGGGGTGAATGGGTGGGCGAAAAAAAGCGGTTTCTTCTCTTGCCGCTTCTCCGCCAAGCCTGCCAAGACGAAAAAAGCGAGCTTAACGCCTTATCGCGCGTTATCGGCCCTTGTTCTCCGGTGGACACGTCGGAGGTTGCGTGCGTCGCTATCTAGATAAGACAGAGTTCTGTTTCAAACTGTTTTTCAGAAAGACAAGTTTGGACGGCGCGAAGCTTGATAGAATTCGCCAATGGCAGAGGGGCCAAGTCGAAGTGACCGTGGACCGTTGGGGAGGTTTCGTTTCGATTTTCGGGCGGTTTGGAACCGTAAAAAGTCGAAATAGTCGTGTCCAGTGAAAATCAACCGGCTGTCGACCTGATTCCTCGGTGCACACATGCGCGATAACGCGGCGGATGATGCACCAGAGCCGCAGCCAAGCCACACGTGTTGTGGAGAAGGAGATACGGACCGGGCATTCCTGTCTCGTTTAGGTTGACCAAAGAGAGAGACGAGGAAATGAGATGAAAAAGCAAGCGAGGTCGGCAGATCCTTCGATACCCGAATCCGAGATTAACAGATTAACGGGTCATGTGATGAAAGCTGGGGAAATGTGGTAGTAGGCCGTGGATCGATAGGGGGTGGGATATGGGTTAGAGCAGTCTCAGGGACTGTGAAGCAGTTTGACGCTGTTTCATCATTTTCGCGTCTAACTGTCATATCCAAGTTGCTCTTTCATCCCCACGTATCTCACTTTCTCACTAACTCACTCCTCATCATGGAGTCCAAGAATGGAACGAATACGAGCTTTCATTTTAGCTATTCATAGAAGAGCACGGAGGTTCGAAACCTTGACAGAGAAGAAGAGAAGAAAACAGGCTATGCTGTGTGTAAGAGTGGGTGGGTCGGTGGAGGACGAAAAAAGGGCGGTCTCCTCATTTTTGCATCGGTAACAATTGTGACGATTTGGCAGTGTTTTTGGTCAATTGTTTCCATATTTTGCCACATTTTTGGTCATCAATTGAAGGGACAAAAATGTTCTCTCATTTGTCGTCGTGCCTTGAGTTAGAACAGCCATAAACCCTCAGTATGCTTACCAGAGCTACAGTGTACGTACCGGGTAGAGCTATATTGGTTCGTAAAATGCGGGTTATCTCCAATTTATGACGAGTTCACACATTTTCCCATTTTCCCACTGTGCACGGTATCGTAGATACATCTGGACTCCCTTTACCCCCACTCTGCCCCATCCTTCTCATGTCGCGTAGAGCCCTTTATCCCAACTAAACCCCAACTAAACCACAACTAAACCTCCCACTACCTCCCACTACCATCCCACCATCATCCCACCCACACCAAACTCTACCCAGCCACGCAGTTTAGAGCTCCCAAACGACAAGAACGGAAAGTCGTACAAAGCGCGTAGAAACGGGCGAAAAGCAAAATGCCACCATTAATCACCACCAAAAAGTCAACACGGAACTCCCTTTTTCCCCCACTCTCGTCCAAACCCCTTAACCACCCTAGTCCAAACACATGGCCCAAGGTTCCATCTCGTGACCCTAACCCTTAACCCCACCAACCATGTGCTTATACGGACCTCACCACCCAGACTCGACCTCCAACTAGCTACAACAATGTCGTCCTCCATGCCGTACGACCCGTACGCCGGCGAGAGCCATGCGCAGACCCACCACACGGGCAACCACAAAACGGCCGCCATCCAGGCCCAGATCGACGATACCGTGGGTATCATGCGAGAGAACATCAACAAGGTGGCGGAGCGAGGAGAACGACTGGACTCGCTTCAGGATAAGACGGACAACCTGGCTGTGTCTGCGCAGGGGTTCCGGCGGGGCGCCAACCGGGTCCGCAAGGCCATGTGGCTCAAGGACTTCAAAATGAAGATCTGTCTGGTCATTGGAGTCATCATTCTCATTGTGGTGATTGTGGTTCCTATTGCAGTTCACTTTTCCGGAAGGTAGAGGGTGGCCTGGGGACCGGCTGCTAGAGAAGACGAGAGAGAAGACAAGGGCTCTGGTACAGAGACAGGAACTCTGCTAGAGTGGATAGACGGAATTTGGCTGGGTTTTTTAACGACTATACGAGAATAAATGCTAACTGTGTGAGTGAGGGAGGGGGGGAAGGAGGTGTAGGGGTACCAGTACAGTGGTTTGTGGGTAGTGGGAGATGGATTTATGGGTGGGTTGTACGAGGCGATACTAATCTCTTCTTCTGTGCTGTTGTGAACCACCTGTGCACTTTTGAACATGCAAACAAGTTGTTACAGGGGTCTTCAAGGAGCTAGCGATCGTTTAGTACAATCTGGTCGTGCAGGTGGATGATACTGTCACATACCAGGAGCAAATGGAATGTTAGTTTCCTTGAAGAGTCTCAGTTGTAACAGCAATCAATGAGGATCCATAGTATGAGAAGACCTTCAGCTGATGGCCGTACGGACCCTGGGGGAGAAACGAAGAGCATGATAGACTAGGAGATTCTGAATTCAGCTTACTATACAGTAGTCCTAATCCCTGAAACTCCATACTGAAGGCCTTGAATACCGAACATCTCGTACAATGTTTGATGCCTGGAATAGACAATACTCCAGAGTCTCAATCAGCAGCGATAAAACCACCTATCGGATAAATACTGTCAATCATCACTGGTATTCAGATGGATAGCGTCGAACATCTTTCTCTAGATACTTGCAAACTTCCAAAACCCACACCCCCCTTCAACTCCTTCGGGTACATCGGAGACGTGCAGATCTGCACATTATGACGTCTGACTGCATATCTGAAGCACACACTGCCACACGGCTGTGCGATACGAGCTCGTGTGGAATTTGAAAGCAGTGAATATCGCGAGTAGGACGAGGTCGAAGGGGCATTTATTATCACTTGCTGACCCCCACTTCTTATCTTATCAATCCGCAACCTTAATATGAGAGAGCCTTTGGGGGTCTAGACCTCGAGGATTAAGCGTACAAGATTGTTGAGAGTGTGAACGAGAGCGTAGGATATTCTCTCAAATGGGTTGCGTATTTTCCGGTTACTGAAAACAAAGACACCGAAAGAAGGCAGACAAAATGGTACCCATACTATGTCTCGACTCGTCTCATTCTATTCTCTACTGTGTGATATCTTGTCATCTTCAAGTCAATTATACGTCAAGTCTGACCTCGAATTATACGTCAACCCAGTCACCTCAAAACACCAGTCCATTCAATACAAATATAACATACATCAATCAAAGCAAAGACACAAACTCTCCCTTTCTGCTCTTCAGCACAAGCACCATTGCGCCAGTGAAAACGACTCCGGCAATCATGAACGCCATATTGACCCAGGCGGCCTTGACAAACAGAGGAGCAGCAGTAGCCACCCAGGTTCGCAGAACAACCACTCCGTACCAGTTGGTGATAAAGGTGAAGATGGCAAAGCTCATCAGCCGTCTGTTTCTGCCCTGGACGTTGCTTCCGAGCCAGCAGGCCAACGTGGGCATGGCAGACACCATGTTTGGAATGATGAACCAAGCGCCTCCGTACTTGATCCAAAAGTTCTTGTGGCTCGGTGTGCACAAAACTAGCGCCCATCCAATGATTGCAAACAGGTAGTTGGCGAGCAGGAACGGGTAGTTGGTTCTGTACTTGGTGGAGAACCAGTTTTGAACCAGACAGTAGATGCAGCTCCACACAAGAATGGGCCAGATGATACACTGTCCCAGAGCAGGCGAGTACTTGAGCACGTGCAAAGTCACGGTCATGAGTTCTCCGTAGCACGAAAAGATGCCGTTGTAAACGAACAGACCCATGGCTCCCGCAATCCAGACAATGGGGTCTCTGAGAGCCATGAAGAAGCCCTGAGTGACAGTCTCAACAGGTTCGATCGGATTTCCTCCGGCGTAGTGCTCTTCGGTGATCTTTTTGAACAACTGGTAACCGTCTTCACCGTGCTTTCTGATCCATCTGGGGTGGTAAAAGTAGTCTGGCAGGAGTCTCCAAACCAGAGGAGCCTGGAGACAACCACAGATACCGGTGATGAAGAACATCCAAGCCCAGCCAGGTTTTCCATCTTTTATCAGACCAAGGGCAATGGCAATGAGTGCAAACAGAGGCACCATGAACCACGATACTGCCCAGGAACAGGCAATGATGAACTGGCCCTCGAATCGTCCATGACACTCGTAGGTAACTTGAAGAATAATGGGCAGAGCACAGCTCATGACAGCTCCCATGATCACTCGGTCAGCGGTGAGACCCGCAAAGTTGACACAGATTCCCAGCAGAGTGCAACACACGCCCCAGATGAACATCTGAACACCTGCAAACACTCGCGGGTTCGATTTGGCAAATAGGAAGACCATAGGGATCACAAATGCAGCATAAGTGAAGTACAGAGCTGCTTGTGACCATTCAAATTCCGAGGGAGTGAGTTTCAGAAAAGGCTCAATGCCTCCAGTAACAGTCACTCCAATAACGTCTCTTGACACGATATGAGAAGCCAGAAAGACTTGGAATTGACATCCGACGGCTATGCTTCTGTGTAGCTTCAGGTGACGCTCTCGCTTCCTTGAAATTGGAACGTCAGACACTTGCCCCGAGTTGATGCTCTGTTGGACATAGAGATCGTCAGTCTTGGCGTCTTCGAGATGCTCAACCGACGGCTTGGCGTCTTCGAGGTGTTCAACGGAGTGCTTGGCGTCTTCGAGGTGCTCAATTGAGCTCTTGGGATAGGTGGAGTCGGTCATGTTTGCTTCTCTACACACTGGACACGCTCTATGGCTATATAGGGAACGAGTACAAGGAGCTCAGGAAACTCAGAAGATTCAGCGGAAGTCCTCATTAGGTTGAAATGTGGGGAACCAGATTCCGCTGTGGGGTATGTGGGGTACTTGTGAGGTGTTATTGAGATGGAAGTCGATTCTTGGACATTGTTAGGCGTCATGGTGATGCCAGCACAACGCAGATGTAGGTGAATCGCTGGCTAATAAATGCGTTCTTGAACTGATTGACATCTCGAAAACCCCAAAGGACCCACCCAAGGCTAATTGTATCCTTGCTGCTACATGGTTACAGTTGGAAATAAACAATCTAGCCGTGTCAGGTGCGCGGCACGGGAGAGGTGTACTACATGTGCGTTAAAATAGAATCTGTACCAACGCAGAGTCGGCCGAGTTCTGTCTGACAATGAAATAGTCGTGTATTTCCGGTCTTGGCACTCGTCTCCCTTTTTTATCGGCTTCTACGATTTTCCGGACCTCCGTGAACCCCCACTTTTCGTTGTCTCACTTGAGGTTGGGCAACTCAAATGACAGTGTTACATTGAAGACGAGAAGGAAGGCAAGAGAGAAGAAATCTGTCAGCTTTAATCATGAGACTAACCAATCTGCTATTTCCCATTGTAGTTCTTTTTTTTCCTCTCAATGCCCCTTTTATCGTCCTTTCCCCTCGTCTTAACGAGAACCCTGTTCCTCACTAACTTCAATTCTACCCCACACAACTGCAACGGATGGAACATACAGATGGGGGTGTGAACATTAATCGACTTTGAACTGGCCACATTGTTGAACGAGAGGGGGGCGCATGGGAAGCGTTCTCTAGGGTTATTTGGGTGCAGACAGTTGACGAGTGTTTTGTACATACACTGAGCACATACACCATGACCACAACCACAATGACTAAGCTGAAGAGGTCATCATCCGTTACCTCCCACTAACAATAGCAACCGTTTGAATCTGTTGGGTCGATCGTTAGGTTCATCAACCCCATATCAGTCCCGAGATCTTCCCTTAGACCCACTATATCTGGCTGCTAAACCTAGAGCCCCTCATATTGGAGTCCAAAACGATATAGCAAGGGGCAAGTGCACCTATATTGAGGTATCAAAGATCGCGACTGGCAAAAACAAAGCTAGCAGATAGCCAGCCTAGCAAAACAACAAATATCCGGCCCCATTTAAAAAACGGGCCGAGCAGGGATTTGAACCCTGGACCTCTCACACCCAAAGCGAGAATCATAGCTACTAGACCACACGGCCGAAAATCTTAAAATCACGTGAATTTTAGCCATCAAGAGGTTAAAAAAAGTGATTTTGAAATTTGCCAATAACCCGGCTTACTAGGTATATAGCTGTAATGTATCTTTAGAATAAAAAAAAATTTTCGATTTTGACGGTGTTGTGGGGGAGCTGGGACATTTTCAATAGTTGAAATGGGTTCCTTGTGCTCCAAAGTATCATCTGGATTGGTTTCCTCTCTTCTCAGATCGAAATTGATGAAATGAGGTAGTGTCGAATTTCCACTTTTTGGCAGATTTCTGGGAATGGCGGTAACTCGAGTTATAGCGGATAAGAAGCGGTGTATCGCTATCAGGAGTTGAGGATGTAAGCTGGTAATAACATTATGAGAGACTACAGTAGAGAGAGATATCTATTCTTGAGTATATGCTATAAGGAGTCGATGATGGTGTTGTGCAGGGATTGGAGCACCGATGAGCTAATGAAGCGATCATTGAGAAGGCCCAATTGTTCATATGAATTCTTACGGCGTTTAATTGTAATCTTCTGATCTTCCTTCTTGTTCATTCACCCTCTTTTTCATGTTTTCAGGTCCACTCACAATTCACTCTGTCCAAGCTCAGAAGCATGATCCAGTTAGAAGTGGACAATAGAGCTAAGACGAAGGTAAAGTGGCTTGTTATAGAGAGCTGAGACATTAAAGGTATCAATTGGTACTTCGCACTCTGTTGTTTTTGTTCACTTCTCTCACATCGAAGAACTGCTCTCAAAACTGGGTCTCTTAGAGAGTGCCCGTGTTCTTCTCGTTGGATCGATCCTCACTTACTCGACGACTGATTAAAGTTCAAGTGTTTAGTTGAAACTTATGTCAAGTAAAAATACCAATTACTTAACCCCTCGAATGGTCACCCTTCGCCCAAAACACTCAATCACAGCTCAATTCATCTAAAATATGCCTCAGCATTCTCAAACACTGCCACTCACTCCTACAGCTCCCCATACGACCATTTTCTCTGTCCGCAACCAAGTGGGCTTATCTCCGAGTGAGTGCATAAACAGGCTGAAGAGCAGATAACGAGTGTTCAAGTTGGTCATAAGAGGAGGAAGAAGCTCAAACAGAGCGTCACGTGATCACACACTGCCAATCATTAATAATTGGCATTTTTCCCGAATTTCTCCTGTCTCCCCTGCCTCAATAACTCCCCAGTTCGCTCTCTCCCTCCTCCAATAAAGTTCTGACTAACCAAGGATATTAACGCAGTGGTACAGCACAATCTCCACGTTGACATACACCCAAGACACAGCCCAACACAGTCTACCAAACCCGCTTTCAAAATGCTCATGCTCCAGTACCAAAACCTGCTGCTGCAATCGGTGCTCAGCGAGCGTCTGGACCCCAAAACCCCGCCATTGGGCATCGACCAGGTGGTGTCCGATTTCGACAATGTCACCTTCCACATCTCCAACCCCGACCCCAAGGACAAGTCGGTCATCATGGTGTCCATGTACATCAAGTGTTTTGCGGATCTGGTCAAGTGCGGCGCCAAGAAGATTCTCGAGCGGGAGTATGGCCCCTATCTGACCGAGCCCGAGCCCGGATACGACGTTTCGTTGCTGCTCAATCTGGCCGACGGCTCCATTCCCTCGGACCCCGAGCAGCGAGACGAGCTGGTCAACAAGATTGCGCTGCTCAAGCGAAACACGTTTGCCGCGCCGTTCGAAAAGGCGTTCGACAAGTTTGACCAGCTCGCCGAGGAGGCTGCCGCCGAGGGCAAGGACCTGTACGCTCCCCAAAAGTCCGACAACGAGGTCATGGCGATCCACTACCGAGACGAGGAGTCCATCTACGTGCGACCGAGCTACGACCGAGTGACCGTCATCTTCTCGACGATTTTCAAGGACGAGACGGACCGAATTTTCGGAAAGGTGTTTCTGCAGGAGTTTGTGGACGCCCGACGACGAGCGATCCAAAACGCGCCCCAGGTGCTGTACACGCAAAAGGAGCCGCCGCTGGAGATCCGAGACGTGGTCAAGCCGTCGTCCAACGCCGACAACATGGGCTACGTGACGTTTGTGCTGTTCCCCCGACACCTGGTGGCCTCGCGACGAGAAAACTGCATCTCGCACATTCAGATTTTCCGAGACTACTTCCACTACCATATCAAGTGCTCCAAGGCGTACATGCACTCGCGAATGCGGTTCCGAGTCAGCGAGTTCCTCAAGGTGCTGAACCGAGCAAAGCAGGAGAATGTGGTCAAGGAGAAGAAGACGGCCAGTGGACGAACCTTCAAGCACCCCAATTAGGCGACCGCTGGAGAATTGGTCTTCATCTAACGGTCCTAACTGCATCGGTATGTCCAAATGTACCATTGTAATGAATATGATATGAATAACTGACTGTACTGTAGGCGGGAAAGAATGGAGCAGAGGGATGAGTGGTGACGGAATGAGTACGGCGACAGTTCGAGTACGGTGGCAATGCGCATACCGGTCATCTCTAGTGGGTTTGGTCATCAATTGAAGCACTATCTCAATGAGGGCAGTAAGATGTCGGTGGCAGAAGAACAATGTAGGTCATGTACATACTTTGTATTCAAAAAGACATACTTGAGGTGACTAATTAACACGGTATATCTCTCAACTGGCAATCTATAAGATGTTGTTATTCCTCAATTGCTATGCAAGTACGTGTCAGGAGCCAACAGCATTACACCATTACACCAGTGTCTAACCAGAGAGATGAAAGTAGGCGGGATTGCTGCAACGACTGAGGTTGTAACTGAATCTCGTCATCCAATGGACGCCAGTGGCGACAGTAGCCAAAGATCCTCAAGTTGCACTCCCAGCACAACCAGTATAGATGAAGTGTCCAAGTACTTGCATCCTTCATCAGTCTTAGAACCAGAATTCATTGACAATTCTGACAGAATACAACTCGATTCGGATCTTTTTTCTAATTCGAACGATAAACCACAAGCAGCTTTGCTACAGTTATCTATGGATAGATCTGGTTTCGGCTCGAAACTTCACGATAATACCATCGTCTACCTCAAGCTACACAAGGCAACTGATAGTGCCATCGAGTACCACTGGCAAAGAGACGCATTCCCATGAGTATTCACCACTGACGACTCAACAAATGTGCCAGCTCACTGGCCCCTTCTCTCCACTACTTCGACCACTCCTTTCCAAAGTCCCTCAGATCCACTCTACAGTCCTTCTAATTCACTCCACATCCATCATAACAGCTCACGATAACGCTCGCTGACGCTCCATTACTATATACATTATGCGCCGGGAGCAGCGGGCTTCTTGGTTCCGTACTTGGATCGCGAGTTGACTCGGTTGGGCACAGCTCCCAAATCTCCAGAGCCTCGGATCAGATGGTACTTGACACCGGGAGTATCCTGGGCTCGGCCTCCTCGCACGTACACCACACTATGCTCCTGGGCGTTGTGGCCCTCTCCGGGAATGTAGGCGGTGACGACTCTGCCGTTGGTGAGACGCACTCGGGCGGCCTTTCGCTGGGCAGAGTTGGGCTTCTTGGGCTTGAGAATCAGCACTCGAAGAACAACGCCTTTTCGCTGCGGACACTCCTCCAGATCCGGCGACTTCTTTCGTCGGTAGGGCACTGGTCGACCTCCGTCTCTCATGGTCTGGTTGATGGTCTTGTGTCGCACGTTGAGAGCAGCCAGAGTGGGGCTCATTGTGGGTTTAGGGAGCGCGGTGGCGGTCCAAGGCAGACGAGCCATGCCCATTCGGGCGTTTGTGAGGGCAGCTCCCAGAGATCGAAGCATTTTTGTGTATTTCGAGATCGCGAGTTTCAAGCTTTGAGATACTGGCTCTGCATGCAAATTTCAGTGTTACCCGGCCGGCAGTCTGGTGGACGTATTCCTCCAAAGTCCCAAGGAGCAAAATGTGTGTGTAGAAATGGTGGGTGTGACAGCCGGGTAACCCCGACGCCAGAAATGTAAAAGTTCAGTCAGCCAAAAGACCCCTTCATACATCTTATTCAGACACGAAAAATGGCTGACGAAGAATACAGTGAGTAATTGATACCTGGAGACGCACGGGACGGAGCACGCGCACGCACACAAGCAACAGCACACACGATGTGATACCTTTTGGTGAAGATACAATCGACGAGACACGACCCCATTTTGAAGAGCGACAGAGAATCAGGGCAATACACACACACACACACAATTTGATCTGTGGACACAGACGAGGACATCAACGGGTCAGATCAACGATGGCCATTCAGGACACGTGTCTTTAGCGACGGATCTGTCCTCGACAACATTGTCTGCTGTTTGCTACATGCGTCTGTGCCTTGCTCTGTGTGCATACATGCCCCACCACTGCGCGCTTGTAATTAGCACACCCACTAACACAGACCGTCGTTCGGCTTCCCCCGAACAGACCTACGAGAGACGAAGCGTGTCTCCCCGTCGAGATGACGACGAGGCCGGCGCTCCTGCCGAGCACGCCCACGACGACCGAGAGCTCGACGACCGAGATCACACCATGCGAGACCGTGACGACCTCGACCGACGAGACGACCGGGACGACGAGCCCAGAGACCACCGAGACGACCTGGACCGACGGGACGACCGGGATGACCTCGACCGACGAGATGACCGACGAGACGACCGTCGTGACTTTGATAGAGACGACCGGGACATGGACCGACGGTCCAAGGAGCCCCTGAACGACGACGACGACGTGGACGCCCAGAACGAGGGCACCAACCTCTTCGTCACCGGCGTGTCGCGATACGTCAACGAGACCGAGCTCGAGGACCTGTTCAAGCCCTGCGGCGAGGTTCTCAAGTGCCAGATCATGATGGACCCCCACTCGGGCGAGTCGCGAGGCTTTGGCTTCGTCATGATGGCCGATGTCAACGGCGCCGACGAGGCTCTGAGCAAGCTCAACGGCCACGAGCTTGCTGGCAAGACTCTTGCCATTGAGAAGGCCAAGCGAAAGCGGGCCCGAACCCCCACTCCCGGCCGGTACTTTGGACCCCCCAAGACCCGACGGGGAGGCCGAGGCGGAGGAGGCCGATACGGCGACGATCGATACTCCCGAGACCGATACGACTACCGACGACCTCCCCCCTCTCGATACGACGACCGTCGATACGAAGAGGACTACTACCGACGACCTCCTCCTCCCCGGTACGACGACCGAGACCGATTCCCCGGAAGCGGCGCCCCTGGTGGTGCCGGCGGATACCGAGGAGAGCGAGGTGGCTACGGTGGTGGTGCCGGCGGAGGCCGGTACGACGACCGGGACCGAGAGCGATACCCTCCCTCCCGGGACTTCCGAGGACCTCCTCCTCCTCGAGACTCTCGTGACATGCGAGAGCCCCGGGACTCTTACCGAGACCGAAGCGACCGTGGAGGCGAGCGGTACAGCCGACCTCCCCCACGAGAGCGGGAGTTCCGAGGTGAGTACGGAGCTGGCGACGACTACCGATCCTAAGCGGTGCGTCGTGGCTGCCGCTGCTGACTCACACCCCCCAACACAGACACAGACACAGATTTACGAAAGTCCGCCTGAAGCTGTTTATCACACCCGAATTACATCCAACTTGTACGTCCGACGTCCTCCGTTCGACTATCATTCGATTACTACTCCACTCGATTCCATTCGATTCGACCCCCTTTGCCCTGCCTGCACTCCTTTTTCCTACGATGAAATAGTTTACGCCCAAAATGTATCACCAATGATTTTACCCGACGAGCAGCCGACCCCTGCTGGAGCGACCCAGTAGATTGCGACCTTTTGCGAGCAAGCAAGAATTTGACGAGACAGACCACAAAACACGAACACGAGAGGCCCTTCGAGACCCGCCGCCTTGCCACGTCCACTTCAGTCCATGCGCGCGACCCGATGGAAGCAAACAGAGCGACCTTTTCTGACAGCAGAACGAATCCTAGCGGCTTGTTTCCATGTTTGAATGCTTCACCCTGTTCGACGTTACGCCTCTCCTTCCGTATTGTGATACCCCACCCCTCTTGTACTTGTAGTGTAGTCCCCTCCCACGTAGATCTCATAGCCACTAAGTAGTCTCCTGTCCGGATTCATGTTTAAAAAAACAGCTAGATTCGATGACTACAAGTACCCACTCATATCGTCATTCGATGACTACTCATTCATCCGATCTATACGTGATCATATCGTCATTAAATTGTGTGCGTGTGTTCGCTCTAGTTACTATTATCTCCTCAGAACGTATCCCTTGATCTTTGCGAGGCCGTGGTTGATGTAGTCTCCGGCCTGATTGAGCAGCTGCCACACTCGCTCTTCGAGCTGCTCGTTGTATTGTTGTGTTTGCAGTCGAGTGTGGTGATTGTGTTGTCGTTCGGTGATGAACTGGTATTTGAGCACGTCCTTTCGAGAGATGAGACCCACCAGACGTCCCTCCTTGACGACTAGCACCACCTTGGGGCCCATCTGCAGGAAGATGGACGTCACGTTTTCCAGCGGTGCTAGTGGTGCCACTGTGAGCGGGCATGTGTTGATGCTGGGTCTCATGTCGATGAATGCTTGCGAGGACTGTCTGGCAGACTCGGGAATCTCCCCAAAGTAACACTGGACCTGTCCGAGCTCCGAGGAGTGAATGTCTCGGTTGAGCGTCTTGAATTTCGCAATCAGCCGGACAATCTCCTCCTTGGCAATGTATCCCACCAGCATGGGAGGGTCCTCCTTGTTGGACTCGACCACGGGGTAGCCCTGGAAGGGGTTCGACTCGAGCAGAGTCTCCACCTCCTTGAGAGTAATGCTGTCGTAGGTGAAGTAGACAGCGTTGGTCTGCATAGCCTTTGAGACGGGAGCGTTGAAGGCGTGCTCCTCCTTGTTGTCGATGAAGGGGAAGCCGTTGAACCAGATCATCTGGTCAGCAATACCTCCCTTTCCGTACCGATCAGAGATGGCCTTGGTGATTCCAACAACAATCATGGTGGGCAGAATGTACGTCAATGCACCGGTCAGCTCGAACATGATGACCACCACAGTCACGAAAATGTTGGTGATACCAGAAAGCGCCGCCGCAGCTCCCAGGAACGCGTAAGCTCCAGGAGTGATGCAGGGCTGGTCAACGACGCACTGGCTGAAGATCATGGAGTCGGGCCGAGCCTGCTGCCAGTACTGCACAATGTTTCCAATCAGCCGTCCAAAGGTGGCTCCAACGGCCATGGAGGGCACAAAAATACCAGCAGGCACCTTGCAGCCGTAGGAGATGATGACGAGGAAGGTTCGGATGATGCAAGCAGCCAGAAGAGACAGCAGCATGGTCATTCCCTGCCGGTCGGGCTGACAAAGATCGTGATACTTTTCCCATCCATTCTCGCATTCATGGAACAGGTTTTCCATAGCGGCAGTCATATCCAGACGCAGAAACTCATTCGAGTAGCAGATGAGAGCAGTCAGAGATGCCAGCAGAGTGGCTTCCTTGACTGCGTACTTGCCGAGATACCGCTTTCGAAACGACTGGACTCTCAGGTTCCACTTGCTGACAAAGATTCCGTACAGTCCCCCAAAGACTCCAATGATGGAGAAGAAGATGATTTCGAAAAAGTGCCAGTCTCGGTCGTATTTGACCTGGAACATGACGAGCTGGCCGGTTCGGAAGGGGTTGAACGCGGCCAGCACACCTGTAGCTACCAGAGCACAAAAGTACGATCTCCACATGGTTTTCATCTGGAAGTTGCTCGTGATTTCCTCCAGAGAGAAGAGCACGCCTCCAATGGGCGAGCCAAACGCCACAGCCACTCCTGCAGCCGTGCAGGCCGAGTAGATTTCTCTCATTTTCGACTTGGACGTCCGGTACCGTCCAAACAGCGAGGCGATCACGTGACCGGCACAGACGGCGTAGTGGACGCTGGGTCCCTCTTTTCCGACCGAGAGGCCCGAGGCAATGGCCAGAGGCAGGCCGATTGATTTGAGCAGCAAGGTCCAGGGTCCCAGGAAGCCCTGCATGACGAAACCAGCAACAATGCATTTGATTTCAGAGATACCCGAGCCGGCAGCGTAGGGTGCGTAAGTTTTGACGAGGAAGGCGGCCAGGGCGGCAAACCCAGCGGCAAATCCCACGTAGACAAAGTAATTGAGCAGTCCGAACCCCGTCCACGACTGCCATGCTGGACAGTGGTCTCCCTCGGTGCCCCAGCAGCAAAAGTCTTCGTTCAGGTAGAAACCTGTCGAGCAGTAGCCCGTTTTGAGGTCAGCCAGCCACTCTGTGGAAATGTTGAGCACGGCTGCAATGGCTCCAATGGCCATGCCGATGAGCGCCAGAACGAGCCACGACTGAGCTGCGGTATAGACCTCGTAGAGCTTGTGTCGAATGCGTCCCCGGGTGTCGCTGGACCCCGCTGCGACTCGAGACGCTGGCCGGAACTTTTCAATTGTCAGACATCGCAGCATGTTTTCTCTGGCAGCCACGTCCACCCAGTCGATGGTCGAGAAGTCTTCATATCTTCGGACCTCCGTCACGTCCGAGATGTTCACCGAACGTCTGTGTTAGTTTGCGTCGGGGAGCGGGTCCCAGGAGCCGGTACTCACCTTCTGGTCATTTTGGCCGTGATAGTCGAACTTGTAGATTGATAGTTGTCTATGCATGAACTTTGATGTGGTGGCTGAAACGTTGAGACAGACTGAGACTGGAAGAGTGTAAGTGAAGCGGAGATGGTGGAGTTGCTTTGAAACTTGTATATACCTCATTGTCGCGACATGAGTTGTGTCGTGAATTGGTCTTGGTCACACAAATACGTTTCCGAATATATATATTTATCAGATCTCCCACTTGCAACTTGTCTTGAACAAGTCCCATTTGCACGCCAACACGTCATGCAGCACGACTTGCCATAAAGTCAAACGCTTCGATTCACGCTACGACCACTACGAAAATGAGCCAGGACGTGGAAATGAGAGACAGCGCGGAGGTGGAGACCGTGGAGGAGACCGTCGACGCCCAGGAGGACCAGCAGGAAGAAAACGACGCGCAAATCGAAGAAACTGAAGCCCCTACGGAAACACCATCCACCGACAAGACAGCTCCAGCTGCCGCTGCAGACAAGACTCCAAACATCAAGCTGCCTCTGGCTCGAACCAAGCGAATCGTCAACCAGGACGATGACGTGTCGCTCGTGTCTGTGGCCGCCTACGCCGCCATCAACGCGGCCACCCAGGACTTTGTGCGGTATCTGTCTGAACAGGCAGGTCTAATGGCTCGAATGGACCAGCGAAAGACGCTGGCATACAAGGACGTGGCCGAGGCGATAGCCAAGAACCCCAAGCTGGAGTTTTTGCAGGACATTATCCCTAAGACCATTCCTGCGCGATCGCTCCAGTCACGAGGCGTCCAGGTGCCCAAGGAGCCCACGGGCAACGTTTCGCTCACCAACTTCTTCAAGCCCAGTGGTGCGGGAGCAACAGGAGGATCTAATGCTGGCACTGGAAACTCGACGCCAGTGAGAGCCAGCACGGCTACTAGTACTCCTGTTCCCGAGGACTCGGTGGACGGATCTGCCGAGGCCATTGAGATTGATTAGTGGGAGAGAGCGTGTCACGTGACTGGCACCAGAATGGTGCACGTGGAGAGGACGGAATGACGTTTCCGGTATATAGACATTATTATTGGCATTTGTTTGGGTGTTGTAGGGTGAGTGGGTGTGGGTCTGGAGTGGGGGGAGTAATTTATGATGGAGAGTTGTTTGTAGCCTCACGTGATATGTTCTGGGTGATTTTAGAAACAACGAGTTCACTGTTTTGTTTGTATTGTAGTAGCGAGGGTTGCAATTGTGACGAGCAGCTCATAGTCTCCAACGACGGCTGTGTCAAGTAACTTCGGCCGCATTAGTTGAATCAAAGGCAGGTAAATGAGCCGCTTCTTTAGTGAAAGTCAGTTCACCTCGGACTAGAGCGTGTTGGTAGAATTTCAAGAGGGTGAGCATTGAGAGTCACGTGGTTCATCCCACGCGGGGTCTATCACTTCATGTTCTTTGCTTCTCACTGTCTCTTCATTTTCGTGCACACATCCCAGTTCTCAAAAGCCGTGTGCTGCAGTTGAGTTTCATTAAGCCGTTTCAGTACATACGAATCCAGTTCAGGGTGTCCAACAGGAGATAATCAGAGGATGACGTTTTTTTTTGACATCTTGACGTCATAAATCAATTCGACGCGAGCGGTTGCGACGGATTGCGCTCCAACTATTTTCTCTGAAGCTCTGCTACACGAGTAATACGATCCCTGATTTCCTGAACATCACTCCCCGGCTAAATTAAGTTGCTTCTAAAGTGACGAGTCAACGTCGTAATCTTGATACCCGAAGGTGAAGTAATCACATGTAGTGAGGTCATTGAGAGGTATTTCGAATCGATGAATATCATTGAACAACAATTGTCGGTCTTGCCCACCCCGAGAACGCGATTTCACACGGCTGAAGTGCTTCAACTCTCAGTCTCACCATAGCTCATCTCCTTGCTGTTGTTCCGAAACTCTATTCGGCATGCAATCTCTCAGTGACCAATGGTTCTCGAGACGCAACTCTGAATCAGCATGTCATGGGTGACGTCAGCAGGGACGTTGCGGTGATGGCGGTAGAGATGAATTTTTGACAGTGCACAGAACATAAAAAGAGGATGTAAGAGCAGCCCAGCTCCCTCTTATATATTCCCATCCCCACACACCACAAACACACCCCTCTTGTGACCACCCACGGCCATTAATAATCCAACATCTACACCTCCCATAATAACCACACCAACATAGCCTTACCTGATACCGTGAGATAACGAATCTTCTCCATCAGAGTCACTACAGGTTCCACAATTGCACACGTGACGCTCCTTCACATGCCACCCATCTTTCCTGCTCGCTTGTCCTTGTCGTCGTGTTATCTACATGTGTCCAGTGCACACCCGTGGCCGACTCGTGCCACGCACCGGCCGTCACTCGTTCGATTATAAATTTATTACACTCTCGTGCATGCACTTTTATATCCCTTAACCAATGACCAGAGTCTCGGCGTCAGCAAAGTCGTACTCGGGAATCTCGAGGTTGAGAGGAGCGGGACCTCGTCGGATTCGTCCGGAAATGTCGTAATGGGATCCGTGGCAGGGGCAGAACCAGCCGCCGAAGTCTCCAGCCTCACCAATGGGCACACAACCCAGATGGGTGCAGACTCCGATCATGACCAGCCACTCGGGCTTCTGCACTCGCTCGTCGTCAGTCTGGGGGTCTCGCAGAGAAGCAACGTTGACCTCGTTAGCCTCCTCAATCTCCTCAGAGGTTCGGTGTCGGATGAAAATGGGCTTTCCTCGCCACTTGATGATGACGTTCTTGCCGAGAGGAATGGCGCCCAGCTTGACCTCGACCTTGGCCATGGCCAGAACGTCGGCGGAAGCAGACATGTTGGAAAGGAAGTCCTGGACGGTGGCCTTGGCGCCGGCGGCGGAGAGCATGCCGAAGGATCCAATCATGAAGTAGGAGAAGAGACGGTTGGCATCTGTGTTTCGGTCCTTCTTGAGGTAGGGAGTGAAGTCGGGGATCTTGTATGTGGACTTGCCACCAATGGGCTGTGAAGAGACAGATCGGGTCTGAGCAAAGGCGTTAGCGGCCACAAGAGGGGTGTAAGCCTTGGGGGCCTTAACGGCCTGGGCGGCGGTTCGAAGCAGGCTCATTGTTCAGGTCGAGGGGGAGTGTCAAGAGAGGTTGAAGTGTGGTGTGTGCTTGACTTGGGACCTTACGTGCAAATGTTAGCTTTTGCAAAAACTCCCTCGCAGCGCATATTTCGCCGCTGTGATTGGTCCAAACAAGCCCCTACCCTGGAAACCTTAATTTGTTTGGCCATTGGGAGAACTCCAAAAGCCATTGGGAGGTAAGGCCATCTTGAAAGCTGCAGTGTATGTATTGGATGGGAAATCAGGAGTCGTCCAACAACGGGTCTAGATGCACAAAACATGAGTAGGTGAGCTTATGCAATCGAGCGCAATGAGCCAATTAATCGATTCAACTATTCAAAAACCCGATATTACCCGAATTGACCGAATTGAATCCTCACTGCACCTCGACCCCGAGACTCCCTCGGCCGCATTATCGTTTCGCTTTTGGTTGGCTGATTTCACAGTGCATTGCTGCCTGCTTTGTTCCGACCCCATACAATGCAACTACCTTAAACGCGTCCCAACGACTGTGTGTTCGATTCCGACGGAGCGAGTTTAATTACTTATTATTACAGAACCAAATACTGACAACCACAATCGTTCCAATTCTACATAAATTATCTAGCAATCATCATGACAGTCAAAGTCGTCGGGAATAGCACCGTCTTCGTCACTGCCACTTCCACTGCCAGACCCACTGGAATCGTCTTCATCTTCAGTTCTCTCAAACGGTCGGTATCCTTCAACCAGTCTCATTCTCCAAGCTACACTCCAATGGAACTTGGCACCAGAAGGAATGGTACGCGGCCGTCCGTAGTTTGGAACTGCCACCCTGGTCCATTTTTCGTCTTCGTTCTCGACCCGGTAAGCGACCGGCATGGTTTCGAGGAACCACCAAAACCACGGTCTCCACCAGGGGTCTTCTCCTCGCCCATTTTCTCCCTGACGTTGGAAGAGGCTCAGAGAGTCATGCATGGGTGCAGCAAGACACTCCTCGGGATCGTGGTTGGCTCGAAAGTCGTCAATCACCCCCTCCTTGAAGATGACCTTGAACTTGACACTTTCTGAAAGAATCCAGGCCAGGGGAATGTCAGAGAGCAGATGCGGGGACCCTCGAGGCAGCCATCCTCCTCCCACATCACCGTGATCACCAGGAAACCACAACTCCACGAGGTCTTCTGATCGCTCGGGCCGATGTCGTGTGGTCTGAGCCCCGATCATGTGAGACAGCTCAGAATGGGCAGTGAATATGTGGGCCAATTCTGAGCGAGAGCTGCAAGGAAATCGACGTCCTGAAGCTGTCGTTCTAATAGACGCTCCACTAGCCAGAACTGGCGTGCTTGAGCTGATGGGGACTGTGGGAGAGACGGGGTGTCGCATTCTGATCATCGAGCCTCTAGGTGTATTTTGTCGACTTTCAACAGGGCTGACGCGAACGCTGGAAGTGATGCTGGTCTGTGGACTTGTTTGAGGGGTCATTTCGGGACTCTGTCGTTCGGCAAATACTCCCGAAGGACCAAAGAGAGTGGGGTTGTAGCAATGGGGAACAAAGAGGTTCTGTTTGAACTTGGCTCGTCGTTCGTCAATGCCCACAGCATGTCGAATGTGGTGAACAATACCGGTCGAAGAGGTGTATGGAAACGAGCGGTCCAGGATGATGCCGCTGCTGTTGATGGAGTCCCACAAACCCATGAAGTAGACACATACTGAAGGGACGCTGAATGTGGATTTGAACGAGCACGCCAGATTCGACGTCCTGTCTTCCAGAGGCTGACCGGCAGCCTCCCACGTTTTGTAGGTTTCCCAGGCACAGGGTACCAGCTCGTTTTGGCCTGGAGACAGAAGTCCGACTCGATCTAGCATACCTGCGAGGATTCGGGCGGTGAAGGCACCTCTAGAGAAGCCGTAGAGATAAATGCGGTCACCGTGGCAGTGGTGTTTCATCAAAAACATGTATGCGGCGATAATGTGGGCATCTAGAGACCAGGCTATTCCAATGTCGACGATTTTTTCGGCGTATGAGTAGGCTGCTGACCAGACGGTTTTGGGGACGTCGACGGTAATGTGGGTGCCGATCCCGGGCTGGTAATAGACGAGTTGGTCGGACGAGTCTTTTTCGAGCATGCGGAATAGTTTGAGAACGTTGGTTTCGGGACCTGCTCCGAAACTGTTGGAAGTTCCATCCAGGCAGAGAATGATGTTTTTTCCCATACCAGGTTGTGTTTGTGGCTATCAGTGACCTGTGTCCACCCAGTGAAGAGCACTGAAAGTGGTGTGGATGAGGAGATGGGGTAGCTGTCAGACTGTGTTATGGTGTTGAGTGTGTGTATCTCCTCAGGTGAGGGCAAAAAGGTGAGAGGTGAGTGTCAGTTGGAAGATCACCAGAAACACCAGAAACAGACTAAAACAAACGTGACGCAGTAGATGATGGCGAGAACAAACAAACCCATTCTGGGGTATCGAGGTGGGTATTTGTGTCACTAGGTAGTGGCTGGTATCGGGAGAGTGGTATCGGCTGATGAGGTGGCTAGGTGATCATGAATCGGTAGCTGGAATGCACAGTACGACTGGTGAAGCTGGTATGACTGGGAATGGGTATGTACAGGTGTTGTGGTAGGGAGACTGAATGAGTTGGTGATGTTGACGCTGCATGCAAGTTTGGATTTACTGTAGTGGTGGAAAGACGAGTCTTCGATGGGAAGCTTTTGTGAGAAGGAAAACTGAGCAAAGACCAAAAAATGAACAAATGACGGCAGATTTTACTCAATAGACGTGACTCAGAATCGGTTGAATCATCACCTATGGATTTATTCAGTCTCTCTAAAACACTCCAAATACAGTCTCCCTAAAGTTACTGACAAATCCAAAGCCTAACTCTACCACACTATCTCGGTGCATGACATGAATATTCCCATCCAACATCCAGCACGCCAGAAATGATTGAAATCACGTGCAACGATCGGTGAGTATTTCTGTTTGCCATTTTCCGACACAACTAACACAGTGTGGGCAAAAAGGTGCGCGTCAAGTGTCTGCCTGAAGACACCATTGGGGACTTCAAGAAGCTGCTGGCTGCCCAGATCGGAACTGCTCCAGAGAAGATTGTGCTCAAGAAAGGCTACCAGACCTTCAAGGATCACATCACCTTGGACGATTACGAGATCCATAACGGATCAAATTTGGAATTGTGAGTACTAGCTATGTGTGAAAGATGAGGCGAGGAAGAGGTGGCTAACTCAGGTACTACGCTTAAGCGGAAGGGGAGGATGACGGGCAAGGCTGTTCTGATGCGATGGATCGAAGACTGCATTGAACGCGACTTCCAGATGGTATTCGGCGCAGATCACAGTTTTTCACTTGACAGGAGCATGACTTTCGTGCACGTTGAATGAAAACTGCCCGAGAGCTCCACTGGACCAGCTTGAAGCAGCCCATGAGCTCAAGCATGGTGTCTCAGGGACGTCAAACCAACAATCAAATAATAAAAGCTGACCATTTATCGAGTCCGAGTAGTATGGACAGGACCAGTACGAGTACACCACTGCTTGGCCCGCCTGTAGCTAACGGACAGTAAGTCTTCTACTCCGTCTTAATATACGTTTGCAGCTGTTGAACATGTATCGGGTTTACCGGTAGATGTAGGCACGTCAGACTACATCACTCTGTAGAGATCATCTTCTCTCTGCAACGACTTTACTGCGAACATCTTGTACGGTTAGTTATAGCACCATGAGCTGCCGCTACCACTACTTCCACCACAGCTTCCACCACCACTACCACCACCACTCACACCCCACTACTCCAACTCCATTCTCAATCATCATGAATCATGCTCAATATATACAATTTTCGTCTCCTTGTTGCCTCGACTTGTTCAGTCGTTCACCGTCCATTCCGTGTCACATGCCGACACCCGTGTAGATTCCTCTCCACACGTCTCTTACTCTCGATCGATCCAGTTCTTTCGATCGGGAGCATCCTCCTCGACAACGGGGCCGCTCTTGACGTACTCGTTCACCTTCTTGATGGTGAGCTTGGGGTCCAGAGGGCCAGTGAAGCCTCGGAAAGAGTTCTTGATGGGCTCCAGAGTGGGAGACACAAAGGGCTTGAGCTCACAGGTCTCCAGACCGACAGGAACGACAAAAGTTCGCACCTTGTCTCGGTTGATGATGAATCGACCCTTGGAGGTGGTCTTACCGACTCCACCGGCGCCGTGACCCTTGTAGAAGTTCTTGTTACCCTGCTTGGAGGTGAGAGGAAGTCGCTTGTTACCGTTTTTCGACACTCCGTAGAACAGGTTGAACATGTACCCGGAACGGTCCTTCTTCCATGGTCGCAGCAGCTGGGTCACAAACGAGGGTCTCATTGTGTGAAGATGTGTGTGTTGTGTGTTGGATGGTTTTTGATTTCGTGGTGATGATTTGGGAACCGTAAAATTTCACGCTCACGTGACGGCAGAAATTAAACTCGCTGGGAGTGATTACTAAGCGAAGTAGTGGATTTGGGGAAATGAGGATAATAAGGTTCTCGTATCGGAAACAAAGAGCGACCTTAATTTGTGCTCCGTAGAAATACCGCTTTTGCGAACGATGTAGGTACATTTTGTGATATAAAAGTGTACCATTTAAATATCCTAGCTTTTTTGATCATTTTGGTACCAATTACGATGGCTTTGGAGCGATATGAGAAATATCTAGAACAAACGTGTTGGTGATTGAGAGGTTCGGTGTGACAAGATCATAGATGGTGCTTCTCCTAAAGCTCACCTGTGCTGTCCAAAAGAGAATAGAGTGCTCTCAGTTCATTAAAATGCTATTTTCAGCCGAAATATATCCCTTTTTTCACACCTAAATACCCCCAAACCACCTGGGACCCCACCAATCAGGGCGGTTGGTGTAGTGGTAACATATCTGCCTTCCAATCAGTTGCAAGCAGGTGCCAGGGGTTCAATTCCCCTACCGCTCATTCTTTTTGTTCTTGTGCGGGCGTCTTCCTTAATTTTGGTGGTATTCCCTGTGCTGAGTCAGACAGACAGGCATGGACCATGGAGGTGTTCAAATTGGGCTTATTTTTGGTGCGATGAAAGTGAACACTATTTAGCAGTTCAATTGAGCTAGTGAGGCTGTGTGACAGTGTGCTTTTATGTCAAAAAACTGCTCGCTCTTGCCCTGCTCGTGTTGCGTTGACTGAAGGTGCAGCCGAAGGCAGATGATGGTGAACCCTCGGGCGCGACACAATTGATTGAACAAAAGAAGAGGCAGTTTTAGCAAAACTTTTCGCTTTCAACTCTGACACTCTACTTTCCATCAAATACCAGCTTGAATCACCATATTATATTTTGTTACTTACTGAGCAGAACACCGCGAGGAGCCACCAGTCCGTAGATTAAAAGACCGATGAGATATCTGTGAGTCCATATTGCCAGCAAAAGCTCATACAAGGGGCTGCACTCCTTGGGGGCTTCGGTTGTAGCATCAAGACCAGAAGTCGGCGTTTTTGAAGCTGTCACAGAAGATCGATAATTTTTCACTGCCGTTGAACTTGTACTCACGTTCACACTTTCTTGGGCACAGCTACGTTGACTTAGAAATTCTTTCCTCTTTTCCGGATCATCTCTCAACTCTCTCAGTCTAGCCCATAGAGAGCTCTCCAAGGTATCCTGAACCACATCCTTGTTGGAGAACGCTCCAAAGTCCTGAGAAGCAGCCTTTTGTCGCTGAGAGAATGGAATGTTGTTGGCAATGAAGTCTGTGTCGAAAGTGGAAGCAACGAGCTGGGTTCCCGCAAGACCCACCATGATTACTGCTCGTCGATCGTCAGGGTCAATCAGATACAGTCTGTTCTCTCTAAGATTCCAGAGCTTGCTCACAAAATAGTTGTGGTCAAACATAACTACCCAGTTCTGATCCTTGGACAGATGGACCTTGTAGACGTCGTTAAAGGGGACTTCAAAGCTCTTTGGACCAGTTTGAATGTCATAAAACGAAACCTGAAGAGAGAAGGTCTTTCCAGGTCGAATTCTGAGAATCAGACCGTCTCGCCAGATGATCTGGTCGTTATCTTCCCACTCCATAACAACGTCTTCAGTCTTTGAAGCCTTGCCCTTGCCATACACGTTCATGAAGCAGATGACCGCCTTGTTTCTCAAATACATGTTGTGCCCGTTTCTCATGTACTTGCGAAGAAAGAGAGCTCCACTGCCCTTGTCCCCACTCACAAAAGGGTAGAAGCGCATTCTGTGGTCCAGATCTCTTTGAGCCAATCCCACATCAGGCTCAGGTCCCTTGGAGTTCAGCTTCACGTTCATGTCCACCTGGAATGTTCCATCTGGATGTTCGGTAAAGGAGGAGTATCCAATAGCCGTGTCTGTCATCACCAGTCGTTGATCGGCAATGTTTCCATCTTGCAAAAAACCACTGTACATCTGGGTACCGTTTGAGGTGACAAGAAACTGCTTGTCTGCGGGCTCAACTCCAATTCGTTTGCCCATTTTGTCAGATCCAAGGTAGATGATGACAGTGTCTTTGATCTTGACACCGTTTCCACGGAGGTACTCAATCGACCCACAGCCTCTTCCTGCAGTAGCCTTGTGTCCATCGAGAAACGATTTGAAGTCTTTAGAAACAGGCACGTTCTTGCTCACAGGAAGATGGTGCGAGTCAAAAAGTTGGTAGAGATGTGGTTTGAGCTGCCACTGAGGATTTTTGAGTCTAGAAACATGTACTCTGGCACACTCTTGCCAAGAGCTTCGGTAGGTAGATTCGGGGGTGAAGCTGGGACAGTGTCGCATCATGACCAGCTGGTACACCGAGTCTGGAATTGCTGCCTGCCATTGTCGACATGATAGACCCAGAGAAACCAGCTCTTCAATGTCGAGATAACCACTGAGATGGGTCACCAGTTCCACTGGAAGCATTGTTGTTCGAGGCAAGTAAGCGGAACGCCACTTTTTTTTCGCTTATGCAGTGGTCCTCACTAATGCCAGTCTAAAGGAGGCAAATGGCGACCGTTAGGCGTGCATGTTGTTGCATATCTGTGAGTGGGTGGAAAACTATAGAAGAGAACCGGTGGGACTGTTCTACTGGACGGAGAGGTATATATCTTAGTCGTTCGAGTCGCTGGAGCAAGTTGCAGCTTTTGAGACGGCTTCTTATCGAGCGTGGTGTACTTTGCATTAAAGTGGGAGGTACAGAAGACCTGAAGAGATTGACAATGGCAGTAAAGGGACGTCTTATAGTACTTCGGTCTCCACTCACTCTCATCAGTGTCGAAATCAACCAGAAGACATTACAATTTGAGAAATGAAAATCAAGGTTCCATCTCATCTCCACCTGCATAAACATCTTGGCGCCTTTGAGCAGGTGTTGAAGAGTAGATTGTTTCTGGCCAATTTCATTCTGGCACAGTTTCAGGTTCAATTGAGATGGATCGTATTCGGTGTCTGTAGTTCCGACTAGGAAGTCTTCAAAAAAGTCGAGTGAAATGAGATTTACTTACGATTTTGAGGTCGTGCGAAGGTGTTGGTCAGGATGACGTATAAGCTGGTTTTGAGCTAGAGAGATTTCTGGTCAGGTGCACGGAGATATGACTTCAGTTAGACTGTTTCTACATGTCTATTTCCTCCTCCCTACTGTACTAAAGATGTGGTGGTATCCCATATTATCTGAAGTGAACATCTAAAGTGTCAATCCACCTTGTACTGAGAAAAAGGGGAGTGTAGCCGACAATGGTACGGTCGTGCTTGAATCAACAATCACTTCATCTTGGCGTACCTTCGCTTGCGCTACTGTCAGCCGTGAGTGTGGGTAATGACAACTTCAGGTGTTTGGAGCGGTATGTGCTGCTAGTACAAGTACTCGTACGAATGGTAAGAGGCATCTTACTGTAATCAATTCTGCTAGCCATACTGGCTCGAATTAAGCAGTTAAGAAGATCTTCTTTGTTGCTAATCACAGTCGATGTGATCTGTTCCATTTCTCAGACTCCTTTGCCAACACCATCAACCGACTGTGCTAGGACTGCTCCACGATCACGAGCCTAACGATTACTTTATACAAATCACTGGGTAACTATTACTTGTGCTGTATTAGCATATTCCATCACCTCCGAAACAGCTCGGCAGTCGGTAATTCTCTCAATTCCCCCGAAGCCGAGGCAATGCAGTTGATACCATGTCATCTCGGGCAATGCGTCTGTCATGAACAGTTGTACTGTAATTAGCAAGATTGAAACATTCTGACGAACGTCATTGTCCGAACGACTTTTCCGAACGACTCAATTCTGAGCCATCCGTCTACCGGTACCGGTACTTGGATTCGCCCTTCTCTGCTGAGACGGAGCTGTCATTCGTTTACCCATGCTACAACCAATTGCACCAGAAAAAATCGTGCAACTACGAGTAGCTCAAATTCCCATAATAAAGCCATCCGCAGATAAATCTCATCAACCGTCCCCTGAACGAGCCTACAGTGACCCCCTCATCAAGGGCTGACTGTAAGATGACACTCGTACTGCAAACTGATACACAATGGTCTAGGCAACCAAACGGTTGAGAGTACCAAGCTCGTACCACAAAAGTAGTGAACCCAACCATCCTGAAAGGCACTAAAAATCGCAGTAGTCAGGCACTACAACTAAACTAAGGAGGTCTACCGGGATAGGAGCTTTTTCATTCGAGTTTTTGTCATTGTCTTGTACATCTGAAACTCCCAAAAGCTTATATAAGCCAATCATTTGCTTCACTTAGCTCGTAAAACTCGAATGAAAAAGCTCCTATCCCGGTAGACCTCCTTAGACGCTCTGCTCTTTCCTCCTTCCCGAAAACTCAATTAACGATGAGCTGTCCGCATCTCGAAAATGTCTAAATGCCTGGCCGTTGACAGGGTATGGGTAGACCCCCACGGTGAGCGTTTTGTGACCGACGAGATGTGAGTACATACACCTCGTACTCGTACGCTCTCACCCCGCTGACGTAATCTTCCCCCTTTCCCCTGTTACATAATCACGCGTTTGATGAGCACGAGATGAGCACGATGAGCACAATGAGCATGTGATCGCACAGCATGATAGCACAATGACACACGCCAGCACGTCCACGCCGCGAACACGTGACCTGACTAATGGCACGTGACTCCACCACTCTCCACCTCCTCAACAACGAAAAAGCAATTCCCAATTCCCAGGGTATTTACCTCCAAATTTAGTTTGTGGGGGTGTTAGTGGGGGCCACACTCTATTTCGGCGTGTATTAAAGTAGAGACTATAATCTCTTGCAACTCCCTAACACACCCCTCTCACCATGAACACGGACAAAGTCAACTCGATAGTGTCGTTTCTGCGGCCGCTGATCTCGGCCCATCGCTCGGCGTCCGCCAACGTGCCGTTTGTGCTCGGTTTCTCGGGTCCCCAGGGCTGTGGAAAGTCGACCTTGGTGGCCGAGCTCTCTGCCGCTCTCAGACAGGCTCCCTTCAACTACAAGGTCATTGAGCTGTCGCTGGACGATCTGTATCTGACGCACGAGGGCCAGGAGCGGCTGTCCGAGGAGTTCCCCAACAACAAGCTGTATCGGCACCGAGGCGAGCCCGGTACTCACGATGTTGCGCTGGGCGAAAAGACCCTCAAGAGCCTGGTGCAGAACAAGACGACACCCGTTCCGCGGTACGACAAGAGCAAGTTCCAGGGCCAGGGCGACCGCGTGCCCGAGGCCGAGTGGCCCGTCATGACGCCCCCCTTCGACGTGGTGCTGTTCGAGGGCTGGTGTGCCGGCTTCCGGGCCATTTCCATCGACGAGCTCGAGGCTCTGTACGCGCAGAGCACGAGCCTGGCACGTGACGAGACCGATCCCGACGCGGCGCCGGCAGTGGACCCCGCGAATCTGCAGGCGACTTCCATCGACCAGCTCAAGCAGCCTGTTCCCACGACGCTGGCGCACCACCAGTTTTCGGATCTGCAGCAGGTCAACCACGAGCTGAAAAAGCTGCAGGTGCTGTGGAAGTACTTTGACGCGTTTGTGCACCTCGACTCGCTGGACATCAACTTCACCTACAAGTGGCGTCTGCAGCAGGAACACGCGCTGATCCAGAAGCGGGGCTCGGGCATGACCGACCAGCAGGTGAAAAAGTTCATTGACGGGTACATGCCTGCGTATGAAATGTACATTCCGGGGCTGCGGGAACAAACGCTGTTGACCCGGCCTAATCGGCAGTTGAGATTGGTGTTGGATGAGGAGAGAAAGGTGAAGTTTGAGCGGGTCAAGTAAATCGGGAGCGCAGCGACCGATTTCGCAACTAGGAGCGAAGCGACTAGTTAGGATTGACGGATCCCGTTATTTGGCGGCTTCTATCTAATTGGAGTCTAATGTTCGATTTGATTGCTTAATAAGACGGTGGAAGTTGGCCAAGGCTTCCGTTTCATACAAGGGTGGGGTGGTACTGGGTCACACCAGAGGGCTCAAGATACACCCATATACTACTGAGAAAGAGCGAAACACAGCCAAGAGCCGGGCTGAGGTTTCAGCCATCGATATACAGATAAAGGATACATTTTGATAGGTGGGGGTGGTGGAAGCGGGACCAAATAGGTGTACAGCTGTAGAGGGGGTGATTGTGGGAAGGGTAAGGTCCGTATTTTTCTCGCTCCTATAGAAACGAGTACTGTACACTCTGAAGAGAGTCTGGCTGTTGATCTAGGACGTTTAAAGCGATACCATCATCCACCAAGCTGTGTAAAGTGGCTTCTGAGAGCCTTCAACTACATTTTGATGGGCACCAATAGAGGTCTGTAGCGCGAGAAAACGCGTTCCAGCTGGCTTTCAACTGATGAATGTCGCTTGACAGACGTGGGCCGTGACAGCCTTGACAGTTTACGACACCCAACCTATAAACATACTTGTAATTGACCACTCGCAAATTGTAGCCGAAGTGTCACTCAGTAAGACCTCAGATTGACCATTCTCGGTGTTCATTTGGTTATACCCAGCTTTACTAACCACATGCTCTACCTGCGCCTTCATGGAATACTAAGCAAGAATACTACGAATACTGTGCCGCTAAACCAAACATAGGCTCAGCTGCAAGTACTCTTGTTCAGCACTCATATTGTTCAAGGACGTCCACAGATCACACTGTCGTCTTGACTCTGCAGTGCACATTTCAACTGTCTTCGTAGACACTGGGACTACCTCATCTTGTACCCTCATCTGCAGATAACGTCCTCCCCTTGCTAGATGTTGGCCCAGAGACAGTCGCACTGAGCAGGGAGACGCAGGCAACTCGTGCTTGTATACCGAGCTGTCTTCTCTTTATCTTCTGTCTAGCGAAGAGTGAGGTCGAAAACATTAGGACGGGTACAATACAAGTCCTCCATCTACAGACTACAACCGTCTTCATGCCGGTATTGGGTCGGAAACATTCGGACTACGTCCTCAATCTTCAAACTACGAGCACAACCGTAATCCTGGCGGTTTCGGGTCGGAGACATTCGGACTACGTCCTCATATCTCCTCCTACTGTTGGGTCGGAAACATTCGGACTTCGTCCTCATACTTCCTCCTCCTGCTCTTTTCTAACATTTCTTACATACTCGAGCTTCCTCTTCTCCGCTCTCCTTTTTATCATGCCTACTCCTTGGCGGCAAACCGCTCGACGTCATAAGTGAAGTCAAAGTAGGAGGGGTCAAAGTGGTGGATTCGAATGTATCCCTCCTCTCCTCCCGAGGCGTAGGAACCGCCGTTGGGGTGGGCCACGACGCAGTTGAGGGGGCCGAAATGGCCCTTGACTCGGCCAACCTCGTCCTCAAAGATCTTGTGGTAGAACCGGGCCTCGAACTTACCGTCTCGAGAAGAGGTGGTAGTGACGTCCTTGGCATCCTGTCCTCCGCCCAGAATGACAAAGTCCTTCTTGCTGGTGATGCATGCCGAGTTCATGGAGGTGTCCGTCTTGTACGTCTTGAGCAGCTTGAGCGAGTCAATGTCCGTGAGCCGGGCCGTCTTGTCCTTGGAACTGGTGATGACGTACGTCTTGTCTGGCGAGGGCTGCAGATCCGTGATGGGGAACTTTTCCTCGTGGATCTGTGTGGCGCCCAGGAACTCTCCGGTGGCTCCGTCGTACTTGGACAGCGAGCCGTCGGCGTGGGCTGTGATGATGTACTTGCCGCCGTACGACCACACCGCAAACGAAAACTTGTCGGCTCCCTCCTCGGGCTTGATATCCAGCGCGGGCTCCGTCTCCTGGGTGGCGTTGACGTCGGCCTTGACGTTGAACACGGAAATGCCGCCGGGGTAACCCATCATCTTCTCCGACAGCACAATGAGCTTGGAGCCATCGGGCGAAAACTCCACACGCTTGACGGTGGTCTTGAAGTTCCAGCTGTGAATCGTCTTGCCGGTCTTGATGTCCCACAGACGCGCAGTCTGGTCGGCGGAGCCGGTCGCCACAATCGTGGTGGTGGGATCAGCGTCCACAGAGAAGTTGGCTCCTCCGGAACCCTCCAGAGTGCCGAGTCGTTCTCCGTTGTGAGAGTACCAAACACAGATGGTCTTGTCTCGGGCGACGGAGAAGAGCAGATCGCCCTCCCGGTTGTACTTGAGCTGGGTCAGGGGTCGCTCGTGGCCTTGCAGTAGAATAGGTCGCATTGTGATGGGGTGTTGGTAAGAGATTTTTCACAGCTTTTTTTATGTCAGTGTTGGAAGCTTATTTGAGATGACTAAGCGCGAACCCTGAGCAACTCAGAGCAACTCAGAGCGGAGCGATGAGTTGCATGGCGAGAAAAACAGAGCCAACAGGTACACATTAGCAAGATTTGTTTTGGTTGGTTGTTGTTTTTCTGTCATCAAACGTCAACACCTTGATGATCCTCATAGACGTCTTTTCACTATGATGTGTACCTCAAACTCTGCTGTATGCCAGGAGGTGAGAATACGTTTACTGTGAAATGGGAGAATTTGGGAGTTGAGGGCTGAAAGCTGAGATGTGAGCTGATAATGTCGATTTCAGTGCTACATCCAAAGTCCAGCCAGATCGGATCATATTTAAGAGACTTTTACCGTGTCTTAAGAGTTTTGTGACTAAACAAAACGTCAACTGGAACTTTGTCTTTATGTAACCATGAACGCTTAATTAGTTGAGAAAGTTGTATTACAGCAAGGAAGCCAGAGGTGATCGATACAATCACGAGTACGGCACAAGTAGCTGGGAAGATAACGATTAATCTAATTCACGTACTTGTACACCACACCTTCAACTTTCATTCACATCTCCGAATCGCTACATGCTGGAGTCAAACGCCTGGTGCTGTACAGACGAGCGTTTGAACGTCTCTAGACCAGATAACGGGGTAGGTTCTAGTAACAACTACAACGTTCTAGTTCTAAGGCTCTGCTGACATAGTCATGAAGCGGCTTCAAGCTGAAACACCTGTTGCGTCTGCCAACTTCTGTCAGTATGCTCTAACGTTCCTCGATGACTGAGCCTTCTGTCAACAGCCAAAGACGGGCTAGCACGTCTAACACGAGTTATGTCTGCGAACAGACTACATACTTAAGAACGAAGAGTACAGTACAGTACTTGCATTGATCTCAGAATAATTCTTCGGTACCCTCAACTAGGCTCCAACGATCCTTGTACCTTATGGACATCTCGTGAACACACTGAACAAGTCTACCAACGACATCAGTCAGCAGATATGGACAAGTCTAAAAACGACAATAACATCAGCAGATTCAATTAGTACTCCCACACTCTCTCCACCTAAGACCGAGTAGCCACAACAACATGAGTGCCTCGCTCGGCCACAAGTTTCCCTTCAGCATCTCGCTCTTCCTTGGGAGCCTTTTTGACGACACCCTCGATGAACTCCTTCACTTTATTCTTCTCAGACTCATCCAGAGCAGTAATGTAGCTGCGGGACTCCCAGTAGTTCCACATGTCTTCGTCCGAGTAGCTCAGCTGGTAGGGCAGAATCTTTTCCTGGTAGGGTACCTTGAACCAGCTCTGGTTCTTGAATGAGTCCTGCCACTTGTCGTGACGGTACTGGGGCACATTTACATCAAAAGACCACACTTTTTCGGTGGTGATCTTCTGCCAGTGCGACGGAGGCAGCTGGTCAATCACCTCAATGTTCCAGATAAAGACGAGCTTTCCGCCGGGCTTGAGAATCCGATGCAGCTCCTCCAGCGACTTGTGGTCCGCGAACCAGTGGTACGCCTGCGCCACAATGACCGCGTCGGCCCACTGGTCGTCAATTCCCGTCTCGTAGGACGATCCAATCTTGGCCTCGATGGCGGGGAAGTTCTTCTTGAACGAAGTCAGCATTCCCTCGCTGGGCTCAACAGCCACAAGCTCGTAGCCGTTGTCGACAATCGACTTGGTGAACTTGCCCGTGCCAACAGCCAGCTCCACGACCTTGGAGCCCTTGTGCAGGCCAGCAGTGTCAATCAGCCACTTGACAGCATCCTGCTGGAACGACGGTCGAGCCTTGTCGTAGAGCTCGTGGTTGGCGTTGAAAGAAGATAGTGACGTGGCGTTGACGGACATGGATGAGGGGATGAAAGGGAGTAATAGGCGGGGAGCTAACCCTTATATCGTGGCTTGTGGTGTTAGTTCCGATGAGATGATCCGACGGATTAACTTTGGAGATACATACAGTTGCGGGGTCGTGCATTGACGGGTGTATATCTCGTGATGTGGAGGGGTTACGGAGATTCTGAAAAGTGCATTTTTCTGAGAGGAGTCAGGTCATGACATATATAGGGAATTGGATACATTGGTCTTTTAAAAGGTTTCGCTCAATCATCCATCTTTTCTTCCCTTTGCTCAACAAACTTACCGTTCGGAAAGCCGTGTATGACGGTTGGGAGAAGGTTTAATTTGAAATATCTGGTGTTTTACAGATTTACGGATTTAGTTGAAAATAAATCAGAGAAAATCAGGGAAAATAAGCAGCAAATACAGGCGACCTGGGAATTAGATGCATGTCTGTCTGACGTTTCAAAGCCAGTTCCTTGCCCTCCAATATGTTGCAAACACCAACATGACTCTACATTGAGTTCATCGGAGTCCATAGTGTCTCTCCGAGTCGCATATCTCTGTCAACTCTCTGTTAGCACTCGATGCACGCGACCTACACGAGTTAAGCGATAGACTCAGTCGGGCGAGTTAAGCGACGGACTTGATTGGGCAGATGAAGCACTCACCACAGTCACAAGTTAGACGATCTACAGCACGCGCTTCCCGTCATCCTCAGCTGAGTCTCACTTACTCAAGTCAACCATACTTCTTCCCCATACAAGTCTCTCTCTCTTATCCAGTTTTCATAACTTATCTATATGCAACCACTTAGTGGAAAGTTCGGCAAGGGTAGTCCTTGGGGTACATGGCAGCCTCGCCCTCAATGAGCTTCCACTGCTTGGGGGCCAGAGTGGGGGCGACGGGAGGCAGGCCGTTGACGGTCAGAACCTCGCCGTAGATAACGTCCTTGGGGGACTTGCCGAGAGCCTGGGTGAAAGAAACACCACCGTTAGCAATGTTGGCCAGAGCCTGGGTTCCGGCGTCGCCGTTGGCGATTCGTGGAGTGGCCTCCGAGCCGAGCTCCAGCAGACCGGTCACCGTCTTCTGGTCGAAAAACGCCGTCTGGGGGTATGCTCGTCGGTGGTCTCGCTTCCAGTAGGGGTTCTCGGCAATGTCGTTGGTGGGGTACGAGGAGGGGTCCTGGTAGACATTGGCCTCGGGTCGAGAGCCGGGGGTGGGCACTCGGTAGAGAGGCACAATGGGGTTACCGGAAGATCGGTTAGGGGCAATGGCCAGGAGAACACGGAGCTTCTCCCAGATACCCTTAGAGCCGACTGTGTATTTCTGCGTTAGAATGGTGCGTCGGGAAACAGGTACATTTCACATTGGTGATTTTGGAGGTGTTCGATGATTGACAGGCTGTAAGAGGTCGTAGGAGATTGTAGGAATATCGCTTACTGTGGAATAGTCGGTATCGCCCTTTAAACGGCTGCTAAGGTGCATCTGTGCCGTTCTTGTAGTCGATTGTGAAGTTCAAGGTCGCGTCATGGTATCAGTCTGTGCTCTTGTTGTTTGTATCGTGTGAGCTGTGTCGAAGGAATCTGTTTGTGTCGAAGAAATCCTGTATCTGTCGCAGTAATTCCATGTCGCTCCATATCATCTCCGTGTCGCTTCATCTGTTGCATCCATCTCCTCCTTTCCATCTTCATCACGAAATCATGGCTCATCTTGGGCATGTCATGACTTCCACAAAACGCCGAAAAACGCCGGGATTTCTTCCTGGAGTTCTCAAACACCGTCACAACACCTCCAGCATCTCTCCTCGCTCGTACTCACCTTGAAAACAGGGACGGGACCGCCAGGCAACATTTTGGTGTCTTGTTACTAAGGTGTGGATTTCGCTGCAATGTTGGCCTACTCTAATATCGGTTGGCCAATGAACGCTAGGGTTTTGGAGACGGGCCGGCCGGGTAACCTGATTATATGGGACTGTCCCAATTGGCATTTGGGTGGTCGTGTGTTCGATTCCGGGTGGGAGTGTGTGAGCTAAATAGACTTTTCGACACCCAATTTAAGCTCACCAACAAGGTTGCAGGATGTCGATTGAGCAGAGTGATTAATGGGCGGAAAATCGCAATAAATCGGTGTAAATGTGATAAATATGGGATATATACGGGAGAACTAACCAGAGCTAGCGTCGTCTCGCTATCCATCATATGTCGACCTATAAAGTCATACACCTACCCCTCAAGCAATCTCGTAGCGAATACGACGCTCTACGACGCTCTATGACGCTCAACAACGCTCAACAATGCTCCACATCTCTCACGCCACTCCGTCCCTTTGTTGACCGTTATTATCGCGACTGTCGTAGCTGTCGCTCCGCAGTCTGAGACAAAGCAGACACGCTTCGCACGCTTCTGACGTTCTTCTGAGACGCTTCTGACTCACTTCCCCACACGGCGCCGACCCCAGTCAACGCCCAATAGCGTCGGAGGGGGAGGGGGAAAGCCAGGTGGCATGGACTGGAGAACTACAGGCGATACGGAGAGCCTGGAAGCGTCGAAAATGTCCGTTTTTTTTCTCTCGATAGACGACACACGCTAGGCTCGTACTCACGCTCACAGTTGCCCCATTGATCGCGGCGTTTCTACCTGCCGTTATGGAGATGCAGTAAACACGTGCACCAGCAGTTGCCGCATTAGCGTGAGCTAGTACAACGTCGTCGGAGAGGAGATTCCGAATGTTGGGGAGGTGTGGGGGTGGAGACTGGCGGTGGGTTTTCTCACAATATGCTTAGTAAGCGGAAACGATGGACATTACCGTCTCAATATGTCCACATTCCACCTCCTCAGCATCTTCTCACACCAGCTTATCTGATCACAAGCACAACTGCAGGCTTCAACGTCAACCATAAAGCTGGGGAATAAGCTTGCACTTATAGCACGAGCAAAAGTAGCGTGTCCTTCGCTGCAAGAGAAAAAAAAAAAAGTCGACGGTTTCCTTCTGTGTCTTTTCAAATCTGTCCAGAAACGACTTTTGTTCTTCCTCTCCACCTCCGTTCAGCCGCCACAGACTCTCCACAGACTCTCCCCAACAACTCGGCTTTATCTCTTTATTCCCCACATATCGTGCATGCCACACGCACAGGCGCAACATCGGTAGAGCAACATCGAATACCTCAGACAGACAAGACGACTAGAAGACTTCCGACGACACACGCAGGCCACAAAAACCACTCTGGCAACACAGACAGGATCATAGACGGCGACACAAAACCGAAAATACAACCACAAAAACGTCCAGACGACGACTAGCATCCTTTTGACCTTTTTCTTTTGCATCTCTCACAACCATGCCCAACCTCCGAAACTTGCAGGTACGAAAGGGCATTGCAAAGGGAGTGGTTCTGCTCTTCTACATTGCCATTTTCCACATTTTCGTCAACACGTCGAGCGGATCGATCGAGCAGTATCTCAGCGCCTCGCCGCCACATCTTTATCTCAAGCATCTGGCCGAACATGTGTCGTGGTTGCCCACAGATAGCAATCTCTGGCTGACGGTGCTGTTTGTGACGGTGCTTATCAACTCGATGGTGCTGCTTACGTGGGTCATCACCCAGGTCATCTTCCTGGTTCTGTGCATGGAAATCCTCACCAAACGGCGATGGTCCGGAGTCATGAATCTCCTCGCAGAGCTCTTTTAGACATGTATATATTATTTATTGATGGGTGGGACGATGGAAGTGGGTGTAGGGGATTCACGTAGGGGTAGAAGCTGCTTGGAAATCTGTAGAGCTGTCTGGTTTGATCCCATTTAAATGTTTTTTTTTCAATTTCTCCGATTTCTTCGATTTATCTATTATTTTCGATTTGCTCTTTTTTCTCGATTTACAGCAAGTCGCATCAATGACATCAATGCACGGAAATGTCACTTGTCCAGCGGCTAAATGACGCCAAGAGTGGATCCGGTGCATGCTCGCACACGACTGGACCGAGATAGCACCTCCAACGAGCCCAAAAAAACACCAACCACTCAAGAGCGTCTTTTTACCCCATGTTCGAGAATGGACCCCCACATGACCCCGCTTCGAGACCTTTCGAGACGACCCCCGCTTTTCAAAACTTTACTGTGATTTCGACCCGCGAAAAAGAGCATTCAAGTCGCCAGATGGAGTGACTTGGATGAAGAATTTGCTGAAGGGAACAACAGCAGTATGATAGGCTTTGGACATAAAACTCTCCCCTGGAAAAGACAGCTGGGGGACTCGTCAGATGGACTCGTCTGAAGTCCACCTGTGAGGGGTGCATGATGGCGCGTTGACAAGTGCACGGAGGTTGAGCAGGTATAAAGAGAATTAGATGGGTGAGAAATACTTGAACAGAAAACAATAGAGCAGGTTATTCGCGGAGGATGCGCCGGGGTTGAACTTCTTGAGAGCGTTTACCTTCGAGACTCATGGTGATCTATACATCATGACGGAGAGACTGGATCTCAGATCAGACCTTCAGGACTCGGTTATCGACCTGGAGTGACTTTCGAGACTATCTCCGTGGCGATTCAACTGTCAACTAACGCCAACGTCAACTCTGTTCTTTCAACGGCTTCAACGAGGAGGTACCGGTACAGGCCGCTACAGGTAGAACAGCATGTATAGTTGTCGGTGGGGGTTCAAGGATGGAATACGAGCAGTTGTTGCCAATACAGAGTTGTTTGAATGTAAGACACGTGTAGCACGCTCCACAGGACAAACTTCAAGTCTAGCTAAACTAAAGATTGGCTCGTATAGGATTCGTATGTCGAATGATACGATCACCTCGAATGACATACGATATCAGCGATTGGAGTACAGATGAATAATCAAATCAAATGCACGACTGTTGAGCAGCTCAAGAAATGATAGCGGCTATTTCCAGCCCCTCTTGAACTCCAGTTCCGAGCAATCCTTTGTCTCCCAACTATCAGTATGCTTACCTGTGGGAGCGTTTTCCAGGTATTTGTGGAAACACCACAGAACGCGTTTGAGATGTGGTGGAGAGGAAGTGAGCAGATTTATGGAAAGCAGACACTCCAAAGTCTTCAATTGAGTATTTTCAACCGAGTTACTATCTTGTATCACCACTTAACCCGTCATTCGTCACCGGCAGGCCTGCATAATCTCTGCACCGCGGCTAAATATACTCGAACCTTGATAACCCCCGCTTGATAACGCGTTTCCGAGAGTGATATAAATAGGGCGTGATGTACGAGTGACTGAGAGTTCAACAGCTATCAACACTCACTAGCTTCAACAACATGGACGGAACTGTTCAGACACAAACATACTTGCAGGCGCAGACCAACGGCCAGCGGTACTGGGACTCGATCCACGAGTCGTGTCAATGGGGAGCCACGGACGACGGCGGAATGAACCGGCTGACTCTCAACGACGACGACAAGCAGGTGCGGCTGTGGTTCATTTCCGAGGCCGAGGCTCTAGGCTGCAAAGTGACCGTTGACTCCATGGGCAACATTTTCGCGGTTCGTCCGGGCAAGAACAACGACATTCCTCCGATTGGAATGGGCTCGCATCTCGATACTCAGCCTCGAGGCGGCCGATATGACGGAATTGCCGGAGTCATTGCCGGTCTCGAGGTCATCCGAGCTCTCCATGAAGCCAACCATACCACTTATGCTCCCATTGCCGTCATTGACTGGACCAACGAGGAGGGAGCTCGGTTCCCCAAGGCCATGGTTTCTTCCGGAGTTTGGGCCGGAAAGATTCCCCAGGAACACGCCTACGATCTGCGAGACGTGAACGAGCCCGATACCAGGTTTGTGAGCGAGCTGGAGCGGATCGGATTCAAGGGAACCACTCCGGCCAGCTACAAGGATCTGCCTCCGTCGGCCCACTTTGAGCTGCATATCGAGCAGGGTCCGATTCTCGAGGCCGAGGAGAAGGATGTGGGCATCGTCACCGGAATCCAGGGAATGCGATGGTACGACGCCGAGGTGATTGGCCGAGAAGCCCACACTGGAACCACGCCCATGAACCGACGATGCGACGCTCTGGTGGCTGCTGCAACAATGATCCAGGCCATTGAAGAGACGGCAGTTTCGCTCGGAGGTCTGGGAACCGTGGGAATCATCAACTCGCTGCCGCAGTCCACAAACACCATCCCTGGCGAGGTCAACTTCTCCATCGACCTTCGACACACGGACGAAAGCAAGGTGGACGAGCTGGAAAAGGCCGTGTTCGACAAGCTGGAGGAAATCGCCAAAAAACGAGACGTCACCTTCTCCCACTCCATGAAATGGACCTCGCCAGCTCTGCACTTTGACCCCGAGTGCCAGAAGGCTCTGGAGCTGTCAGCCAAGCACGAAAAGATGTCCTATCGACGACTCCAGTCGGGTGCAGGCCATGACTCGGGCTACACGTCGTACGTGTGTCCCACAGCCATGCTCTTCATTCCCTGCAGGGACGGAATCTCACACAACCCGGCCGAGTACTCCACGCAAGAACAGTGCTCCAAGGGAGCCTCTGTGCTGCTCGGCGGTATTCTCAGGTACGACGATATGCTCGCCGAGAAGAATGGTCAGTGATTTGGCAGTAGCCTTTTATAATCGGACTCAATAGTTCAATGACGATAATTAGTTCAAAGCAATAGTTCAATGATCGTAGTTCAACCATGCGACTACGGGAGGCTCAATGGCTCCCATTACTACATACCTGTCCTCGTAATACAAACACCCCTATTTTCTCCCAATATCAATAGCTCGCTGAGTCTGCTCAATCCAATTAGCTCAGTAGTGTCACCAGCTCAAAAGCCCAGTAGTTTAATAACACCACTCAAAGGTCAAGTCTCCCTACTGTAGTAGCTACTACTTTACTGTACATACTTCTCACACAGTGGTGTTTACCACTCAACAATGTCAATAGTTTATCGTAGTCACTTCAATAACGCCAGTCCAATGTCGTCAACCACCAATACCAACCACCAACACCAGCAATCCAATAATGTCTATACTATATACAGTTAGTCCTTCTATGATTCCTTCTTTATCCCGTTCTGCCACTACCATCTCACTCCTCCTCCTCCTCGTCCGAATCTCCCTCCTCATCTTCGCTCTCCTCATCTTCCATGCTGACCTTGATCCACGAAGGCCAGGCGATTTCAGCCTTCAACAACGACCGAATCTTGTCGACAATGAACCGGTCCACTTTTCCCACATTTCGAAGCGCCGCTCCGTTGGTATCGTGGTGTCCAATCTCGCTGTCAATCTTCACGTCGCGAATAATGTCCAGCCGTTCTCGTCCTGTTCGAGCCACCGCATGGTCTGAGTCGTCCAAATCGCAAATCACGCTCAGATAAATGGACTTTTTGATGTACGCCATAATCGCCAGCGAGTTGATGTTGATGTGCGACAAGTGGAGCTTCATGGGGAGCAGCACCACGTCGTCCGAGGGATAGTTGAGCCGCAGAGTCGCCTCCACTCCAATGCGAATGTCTCCGGTGTATTTGACTCGAAACAGCACCTGGAGATCGTCTTCTCGGCCCTCGGGCACCGGCTGCTGCTCGCGTTCCTCCGGCGTGCGTGGAGCGGTGGATTCGCGCACAGACTCGACGATTTCGGCTTCAATTGGCGTGTTCAACGGCAGCCGACTGCTGGTTCGAGTGTGTCCGTTTGTGGCCCAAGATGGAATGTTGAGCGGCGTTCTGAGTCCCGACATGAGCGGTGCGCTGCCCAGCGGGTGGAAATACGACGCTATTCCCCTGTCAATCGGGTTTGTGTGGATGTGGGGAGTGCTGGGGGCGGATCTGCGTTGTTGAGGAGGATGTAATGGCGGCAAGTAGTGCGAATCGGATGCGGCTTCTTCCTCGGCGTAAAACTCGGGGAACGGGTCACTGATATGCTTGATTTCGAGCTCGGGGGGAATCGTGCCGAGACTCAGAGTGGTGATGGACACGGACCGAATGTTCCGAGGCAGATCGAGTTGCTGGAACTGCTTGTCCAGAACCGACCGAAGCCATTCGGCCACGTCAATCTCGTCGCTGTTGATCATTCCATCCCAGTCGAGATCGATAGACATGGTCGAAGGGGTTGGTGTGTTGGGGGTGTTGGTGGTGGTTGGTGTTGGTTTTGAGATTTATTTATCAGTGCATGAACAGTTGGAGTTAGTTGTCATGGTTGACGGTCCGAAATATAGTTGGCATTTTAGAGTTACTTGATCAACAATTGGGACGTTACTCAACTCTTCTCTGCCCATCAACCTCCCACATTTCATCCAATCATGCATATATTGCGCCGTGACAAAAAGCTTCCAGACATCTAACATTGAGCAACATCAGCATCAAAAAACCACCATGTTGGCCGGTTTACGCTACCGAACCACCTCCGTTCTCTCTGCATCCCGCCACTACCAATGTCGGCACTTCTTCTCCTTCCCTTCTAACGAACCCACCACTTTTTCCGTCACACAACGATTCGACTACCCCCCGAATCTCATCTATGGAGTGGTTTCCGACGTCCAACACTACTCGGAGTTTGTGCCTTTTTGCGAGGGCTCGACAATCACGAAAACCGACGGCGAGGGGAACCCGGTCGAGGCCGTGCTCAAGGTGGGCTGGAACCAGTTCAATGAGGAGTTTGCTAGCAAGATTGAATGTGTGAAGGATCAGAGTGTTGTTGTGAGTAAGAGACCACGTGACGAAGTCATGTGGTCGAGAGAGGTTATTAACATCACGTGACCGTGTATCTCTGTCTTATTGTTCAGGACCATCAAGCCAGCTAGTTACACTACATCCTGGATCACTGCATGGTCCGATCCAGCAACCACGTGAACCAAACAGGCTACGGAGCTCTTCAGGTCACGTGATCGGCCCAAAAGGACGTGTCTGTATCACGAGATGCGGCTCGATCTGACATCCTGGAGCGTTACAGTCTGTTGGCAACCTCCACAGGTACAAGATGAGGTTCCTACTATCTAGGTGTGCTGAGTCATGCTGGAGTTCGATCAATGTCAACCAACTCAGCGTCACATGACATTGATCACTGGTTTGAAAGCAAACACTTTTGGTCAGCCCAAAACCTCCTGTCCCTCTACCAATGCTAACACAGTCTTCCGCACCGGACCACTCCATGTTCAACGTGCTGTACTCGAAATGGACTATTTCGCCCAGCCAAATCTCGGAAAACGCATGCAACGTGAAACTGGATCTCGAGTTCCAGTTCAAAAACACAATGTACAATATGGTGTCTTCTCAGTTTGCTCCTGCCGTGAGTCAGGTCATGGTGGACGCTTTCACCAAACGGGCTCACGTCGTGGCTCTCCAGGAGAAGAGAAAGTTGAATTAGATGTACAGTACTTGTATATAGATAGAATAATAGAACGGAAACTGCTCTCCAAACAGAACGAGGGTCTGACCAAGACTGAGTGCAGTGGGAGATTCACGTTCAAGTGTGAGATGGACAGCAAGATGTCAAGAAAATCATCCGCGACACGGCTTGAATTCCGCAGGCCGCTTTCGTTTGTTAGACGGATGGCTTCGCCTTTTCAGAACTACATAAAGCCCGGCAAGCAGTGCTGTCAGTAAAGGACGTCTCTAGAAGTCTTCTGGGATTGAACATTCTTGTGAGTGAGGTTGCTGAGACTACTTTGGCTGTTCTGATCACTGGCAACAAATGATTCAACACAATTCAAATTGCTTCCGAGTGAATTACCGAAAACAATTTTATTCATTGAGAATTGTTTCCGGTAAAGAGCATGCCCGAGAGGCCATGTTAGATTCAGAAGGTGGTAGACATGAAGAAGAGGGAGGAGATACATATTGGAGTGGATTGGAACGCTCTGATACTCTACAGCTGTTTTCATCTCGTTGGTTTTCCCCATCACTAATTCTTATATATTAAAAACCATTTATAGCGAATTAATCCATCAAATCACCCATTAAATCACTTAAATACGTCTCCACGTGCAGTTATGTATTCGACTCGGAGCCAATTTGAGTTTTATGCACTCTGGGGTATCCGAGTTTTTGATAGAGAAATGATTTGAGAATTCGACAAAAAATGGAGGTAATTGACAGTGCTCAAGCCAGCAGTACAAAAAGCCTGAGATAGCATTAACCTCCTGATTAAATATTCTATCCATGTTATCGCCTGAACAATGGAGCTATGGCATCATCGTCGACTAGATCAGCGACATGTCAATGATGCAGCTGGTATGCCGTTGAATGAGACACCGTGAATGGGGGTTTCATTGCACGTGTTAGAAATAAAACATGTTCATGACGAAGCTCTCTGCAGAATGACACTTGTTATTATTTTCCCACATTTATCCCGGTTTTACTCATATTTCCACTGATTATCGCACCCCCCCCACCGCTCCATCCAACTCAAAATCTGCGGCCGACTTGGCTGACTCTTTGAGCCTAACGCTAACTGGATTTATAGATCCCCTGCCAACTCGACTTTTGATACTTTTCAAAAGGCGGTTGAAAAACGACATTCAAGATTTTCGCGCGGATCCGACACCTTTCGCGCTCGCCGGCCTCTCTGAGCATATCTCGTTCGTCTCGTTCTCTCTGTGCGTCTCGCCCTTCTCTCAGATCATCTCTCTCTCTATCTCGACCCTTCTTCACCTCCTCCGAAATGGTCAGTGAAGCTATTCCAGATCGGCCCCTGTCCAACACAGCCTCGGACTCGACCCGTTCCAAAGACGTGGTTTTCCTCAAAGACCTGCTGCTCAAAACGTTCATTGGAGTGGACGCATGGCAACGAAACGAGGCCCAGCCCGTGGAGGTGTCCATGTGGATGAAGACGAGCATTGCAAAGTCCGGAGCTCTCGACCATCTGCCCGACTCCATCAACTACGCCACCGTGTGCGAGGAAGTCACCAAACTCGTCGAAACCAACAAATTCAACTCCCTGGAACACATTGCCGACGCTATCAGCACCCGGATTCTCACCAGCGGCTGTGGAGCTGCCTGGGCCATGATCAAGGTCAGCAAACCCCGAGCGCTGCTCCGAGCCCAGTCAGCTACCATTCAAATCATCCGTGAGCTCGATCCCTACACTGGAAAGATTTCTACGCCGGTAAACCATACCGACGTGGTGAGCATCAGTGGACTGAACATTGTCACCATTATCGGTATCAATGCTGGAGAAAGAATCCACAGACAAAACATCACCATTGATCTCATCCTCTACAAGCCCCAGAACTCGCCCGTGGGCTTCGACAAGGCCTACAACTTCAGAAACGTGGTTGACGTGGTGGTGGATCACGTGGAGGCGTCCGAGTACAAGACTGTCGAGGCTCTGGTCACGTCTGTGGCTGAAGTTCTCTGCGGAAAGCTTGGAGTCGAAAAGGCAACTGTCACCGCCAAGAAACCCAGCGCTCTGACGTTTGCAAAGGCCGCTGGAGTCGAGATCACCCGTTCCAAGAACCAGCTGCAGTCCGAATACGTGCTTTCCAACGAAGATAAGCCCAAGGACGCGTCTCTGAAACACGAGGTGTACATTGCTTTCGGCTCCAACGTTGGAAACCCCTTCTACAACATTTCCGAGGCCATCAAGGAGCTCGAAAAGGCAGGTATCGAGGTCAAGGATGTTTCTCATTACTACATTTCCGAGCCCATGTTTGTGCAGGATCAGCAGCGGTTCATCAACGGTGTTCTTCGAGCGTTCACCTCTCTGGAACCCATTGCTCTGCTGGACGTGACCCAGAACATTGAGTCCGAAAAGCTCAAGCGAGTCAAGGAGGTCGAGAAGGGTCCCCGATCCATCGATCTCGACATCATTCTCTACGACGATCGAGTCTTCAAGCATCCCAGACTCACCATTCCCCACGCTGGCGTTGTCGATCGAAGTTTTGTGCTCAAGCCTCTGCTGGACGTTCTTCCTAGCGACAGACTCCATCCCGTGACCATGAAGTCGTTCAAGGAGCACCTGGGTCTGCTCCCCAAGAGCTCCAACGTGCAAAAGTCGTCCGATCTCAACGAGGTTGTTCCCGTCGGCTCTCTTGAGTCGGAAACCGGCCGATTCCTGGAGTTTGACATTGAGCAGCGAAAGAACCGACCCACGCAGCTCATGGGAATCATGAACATCACCCCGGACTCGTTCTCCGACGGCGGAAAGTTCACTGCTGAGAACGCGGTGGAAGAAGCCAAGCGAATGGTGGCTGAGGGAGCCGATATCATTGACATTGGAGGCCAGAGCACTCGTCCTGGAGCCGAGACCGTCAGCGTGGAAGAGGAGCTGAAGCGGGTCATTCCTGTTGTCGAAAAGATGAGATCGTGCGAGGAGCTCAAGGACGTCATTCTCTCTATCGACACCTTCTACGCCCAGGTCGCTGAAGAGGCCATCAAGGCTGGTGCCGATATCATCAACGACGTGACTGCTGGCTCCTACGATGCCAAGATGCTTCCCACAGTTGCCAAGCTCGGCGTTCCCATCATTCTCAACCACAGCAGAGAAGACGTCAAGAACAACAAATACGAGCTTCCAGCCAGCGAAAAGTCCACTCACGCAAACATCACCGACGAGGAGGAGTTTGTGGCCGTTCTGGCACGTGAGATGCAGGACGTGGTCAAGAAGGCTCGTGACTCGGGTCTTCGCAGCCACCAGATCATTCTCGATCCCGGTGTGGGTTTCGCCAAGAACCTGAAACAGAATCTCTGGACGCTCAAGAACCAGGATCTCATTCGAACCAAGGGCAACCTCAACAACTACGCCTGGCTGGTTGGAACCAGTCGAAAGAAGTTCATTGGCACCATTACTGACCAGGAGGTTGCTGCTGACCGTCTTCTGGGCACTGCTGCCACCGTGACTGCTGCCATTCAGCAGGGAGCGGACATTGTGCGTGTCCACGATGTCAAGGATATCAAGCAGACCATCAAAATGTCGGATGCCATCTACAAGCAGCTTTATTAGAAGAGAAGGAGACAAAACAGGACTGACCACCTTAATTTACATAGTCAACGAAAACATTGGAATCTTTATAATCAGCAACGCTACGCGGATTGGAGGTGGATGGTGGTAACCGTAGGAGCGAGACGAGCATTTTGACACCCATCAAGATAGCTTTGTGGTCACAAACGCATTCTTCATGAACATTATGATGACGCAAAAATGCGAGCCATCACAAATACTCATATTCGAACATTCACATGACAACACCGGCATCTCGTATACGTCCACTCCGTCATAAATCGCAGCTATGAACTCTGATAGCCTTACCTTGGCGAGATCGTCATTAAACTAAAAACACTAACACAAAAGTGCACGCCACGGCAAATATTTCAATCGGACTCATATTACGCTATAAATATACGCCTGGGGGGAAGAGACTAGCAACTTATTTGCTGCCGCCGAGGAAAGACTGTGTTAGTAAGCTGGGGTAGGGGGTTGGGGAAAAAACAAATATACATACTCCGATCTGATCTTTAAGCTGGTTCTCCATCTGCTTCTGGCCCTGCTTAGCAATAGCTCCAGCAATGAATCCAGTGACCTTGTCCTGAAGGCCACCTTCGCTTCCATTGTTGTTGGAGTTATTGCTGTTGTTGTTGTTGTTGTTGTTGTTGTTATTTTTGTTGTTGCCGGCCATAGCACCAGAAATGAAGCCCTAAAACCATTAATATTCGCTCTCTCGAAATCAGGGGAAATTAGATACTCACGCCAAGCTTGTCCTGAAGGCTATCAGCTCCACTGTTGTTGTTGTTGTTGGAGTTGTTGTTGCTGGAGTTGGAGTTTCCAGACAGCTGGCCGGCAATGAAGCCCTGGGTTAGTAATGGTCAATTGAGCATTAGCTCGTGTGTTTGTGGGACTGAATTGAATCAATCTCTCACGCTAGTACTCACGCCAATTCCGCCAGCAGAAGAGTTGTTGTTGGAGTTGTTGCTGTTGTTGTTGTTGTTGGAGAAGTTGTTTCCAGAGTTGGAAGAGCCCTTGTTTCCGCTGATCTTGGAGGTGATGAACTCGCCAACCTTCTGGTCGTACTTTCGCTCGTTGGCAGACTCGTTCTTCTGGTCCATGCCGAAGAGCTTCTCCTCGACCATGTTGATACCCTTGGCAACGTAGGGGTTGACGTTGGAGTTGGAAGAGGTGTTGGAGTTGGAGTTGTTGTTGGAGTTGTTGGAGTTGTTGGAGTTGGATCCGTAAGACTCGTTGTTGTTGTTGTTACCACCGTGGTTGGAGTTGTTGTTGTTGTTGTTGTTGTTGTTGGATCCGTAAGAATCGTTGGAGTTGGAGTTGCCACCGAATCCAGAGTTGGAGTTGGAGTTGTTGTTGGAGTTGGAGCCGTAGTTGGAGTTGTTGTTTCCGTAGGACTCGTTTCGGCCCTCGTTTCGGCCCTCGTTGCCGTAGGAGTCGTTTCGGTTGTCGTTCTGGTTCATTGTGAGTGTCTGGGGATGTGTGAGTGTCTGCAAGAGGGGAAGGAGGAGGCACGCTTATATACCATGCGTGGTCGACGTGACAATTGTCGTTGTTACTAGCGCGCGCGAGTTTGAGTTTGGAAACAGAGTTTGGTAACAATGGCCATTGTTTGGCAAAAGAAATGCCAGCGGTTGGAGAGTGGAGATGTAGACGGTGAATGGAAAGTCACGTGGGTAGAATCGCTTATTAATCGACTTCAGCGTACGTCGCGTGACCAATGTTTGTCAAAAAGACACCACCTCCCCCCACCAACTCCCCCTCCTGAAACGTCTCCACTCCTCCGTTGCCGGCACAACACAGCCTACAACTTACGTTCAACTTACTCCGTGTGGACACGTCAAGACGCACGCTAGTCATCTGAGCGTTTTCGGCAATACGAGGGGCAATTGAAGCGAGGCAAGTCACGTGGCTCGCTGCGAGAATAATTCACGTGATCTGGACCATGTTAAAATATCCACTCTCCACCCTCGTGGGCGTTTTTTACCGAAAAGTGGGCACGATTCTTTTCACACCTTGAGACTAATCGAATCGTGTTTTAAGTTGGTCCGAACGCTTCTTCCAATCAGGCACTAATGACCGTGTCGTTTGAGGCACACGGAGCTAGCCGGTGTTTGATTGGTTGGAGGGAGGTGGGGGGAACAGGGAGCGAGCGTCGATCACCAGATCTGGTCTCTGGTTCTGGTAATAATCACGTGACTCGGGTATCAATGGCCCTCCCTCCACACTCTCACTCCTGGTTGCTTCCCCTGCACCAACTGCAGCGTGCAACCCAAACGCCCTAAAGCTCGAGTGCAGCTGTCCAAGCACCGAACGTCTCAGAAAGTCTCTGTCGGACAACGTTGACGAGCGATGACAAGAAGGACGGTGTAAGCGAGGTGAGACGGTGGGTTGGAGGTTGGCCAGGTACACAAACACAGAGCCAATCCCCAATTGTTCGTATTAGTAATCGAGCCGGATCTGGAATTTAACTCGATTGAATACGAACGTCGACTATTGTTCAGTGCATGGAGTGCCCCACATGCTGCGCCTCTTATGGCCCAACAGCTTGGGTGGAGAACTTGGCGGAGGTGAATGTGGAGAAAAGGGGATGATTCTACGAGAACCAGTACGAGAACCAGTACGGATTACGATAGAGAATGGATGTTAGATGGAAGCGGCTGGGTGATGGCTGCATTATGATTAGTTGCTGGGCTCACTTCTCGTTGCGTTCGTGTTTCATGATGGAGCGGTAGAGACAACAGTAGAGCGTGTTGGCAAAGTTGAGAGGCCCAAACACCGGTACAAGTATTAAAAAGCCACCAACAATCGCGATATTTTCACACATGCATTCTCGCTCATGTCAGCTCTGTAATCCGATTCGAATGGTGTATTTTGCAGCAAAATACGTCGTCAATCTGGTCTCAGAGGACGTGAGAGGTGTGGGAACTTGAATCGAAAGACGAAATGATGTGGTGACCAGAAGGCTGTAATTTGGCAGGAGATGTACGGCAGTTAATTAGAGAGAAATATACAGCAGCCAACGATAGCAGGATAAGAGTGATGGAGAGTCACAGAGAGAATAACTGAGTACAACCAGACGCTTTCGTTGACACCAAATACACGCTAAGTCGTCGCTGGAGCGATTCAGGGGTCCATGACGTCATGTCTCAGTGTGTCGTGCTAACCAGCAGCAAATTGAAATGATTTATTACAGCACAAGCTACTGTAAAGTGTTAGACCGTCTCCAGAACGAGATTGAGAGGGTCGCTTCTGATGAAAATAATATCATTCAATTCGAAATTCTCCCTCAATTGATTCAATTTGCTTTTGACAGCTACAGCACGGTTTTCTGTTGACTTGTGTGGCTCACTTCCAATCTGCATCGCTTGTCCAGTGTCAGGGAACGCTTAATGAACCAGCCAAGCCAAACATTGCATCTTCAGCGAAAAATGTCTGGCGAGCGGTGGATCTTTTTATTCGCATCGGCTAAATGAGGTATTTCGAATAAGCTGGTAATATCTCTCTCCGCTTGCCTCATTTATTTAGCCGGTTATAAACGCCGTTTTATCACATAATTAGAAGTAGCTACAGTCAAGCACTCCAGATTGAAATGACGAGAGAGAGACCTATACAAACACAACCACGAATACAGCTCCATAGACCCATAATGAAAAAGCAATAGAATCGCCACTGACTGCTAAACACCATCTCAAAACCAGCAACACCCTCCTCTACCAACCCTAACCACCCGTCCTTCTCACTCAATCAATGCACTTTTAGGGCACGGCTAACCTCTAAGCTAGCGGCTTGGCACCCCTGGGTTCCGAGCGTGTTACGATTAAGAGGTCCCTTGCAGCTGCCAGAAGAGTCGATGGGGCGCCAAAAATAAAAAGATCGAAAAGCGACAGTTTGAAGAGCGGTGGGTGGCATTTTCCGGCAGCTGGAGAGCCCCGGTGGCGAATACAGACCGTCTTGGTGTGGCGTCCAGCAAGCATGTGGGGTGTACGAGTGGTAGGAGTGGATTCAGGACGGATTCTGTAATGATTAGAAGTCGATTGGTAAGAGGAATTGATTATATAAGGCCTGCTGACCCGTTTCAATACCCCCTCATGCCCGCCCATCCCACACGTGTATTTATAACTGTTTATTAGCCCCCAGACCACATGTCCAAACACGCCAAAAAGTTAACTTTCTGATACACCCAGGCCGCAGGGTGGTGCATGAGTGTCGACAATTCAGCTGAAGAGATAACAAGACTGTTGAGAAGATAACAGCCACCTAATTTGAAGTTGCATCGACCCGAAATCGACTTTTTGACACCAAACTTGTCACACAAACGCATCCACACCCACAAACTTCATCATCAAGGTTGCTACAAACCTCTTCACACAGTCGGTAGGGACACATGTCACCCACTAAGAAACCGACGAGGCCGACGAGTGGAGGCTCAAACGGAGCAGTCTCCAACGGCGAGGGAGACAGGCTGTTCAAATCCGGTTACGACCGTCTTGCCAGTCTCGATCTGGAAGCGTCTCAATCGGCAGAGTACGCAGAGGAGGGAATAAGCAACAACGAGACCCACAGAGCTCTGGGGAACCAGGCGGGACGTCTGTCGGTGGTCACCAAGGATCTCATACCCTCGCCACAGATGCCCAACGCCTCCGATCTGTCTCCCCGCACTTCTACACCGGTGCATCAATGGGGGACTCCAGGCACGCAACTGGTCCCCAACGAGTTCAAAACGCCCGACCAGCTGACCCACTTTGTGGATCTCGAGTCCAACCAGCAAAACTCGGACAGAGACTCGCTTGCCTCGGGATCGTCCACCTGGATGGGCGTTTTCTCGCGAATCGGACGAAAACTATCCACCGCATTTCCTGTTCGACGACCAGGTCGGAATGCAGCCCAGGAACGGGCCGTCGAAATCTACTACTCGGTTTTCAAGAACCTGCCCGAGTTTGAGTCTCGACAACTTCTCGACACCTCCGAGGAAGACTACGATTCGGCCGTGCATTTCGGAGAGGTCATTGAGTCGGTTATCGAGGCCATTTCGCACGGAATCTTCCCCAGACTCATTGCACAGGGCTCCAGCGGCAGCTACTTTGCCTACAACGAACACCACGAGGTTGTGGGCGTGTTCAAACCCAAGGACGAAGAACCCTACGGACCTCTGTCGCCCAAATGGACCAAATGGTTGCACAGAAACCTGTTTCCGTGCTGCTTTGGACGCTCCTGTCTCATTCCAAACACAGGATACATTTGCGAGGCCGCAGCGTCGTTGTTGGACCGCAGACTGCAGACAGGAATCGTGCCCCATACTGAGATTGTCTATCTGTCTTCGCCAACGTTCTACTACCGGTACTTTGAGCGTCGACGGGCCAAAAACGACGCCCGTTTGTTGCCCAGAAAGCCAGGCTCGTTCCAGCTGTTTCTTCACAACTACGAGGAGGCCGACGTGTTCTTCAGAAAGCACCCCTGGCCCGATAAGCGACGTCAACAGTACGGAGCAGCCTCCGAGTCGGACATTTGGACTCCTGCAGTTCAAAAACAGTTTCGTCTGGAGCTCGAGAAGCTCGTTATTCTCGACTACATTATGCGAAACACAGACCGAGGTCTCGACAACTGGATGATCAAGCTGGAGTGGGTGGATGCTGCCTCGGCCCATCATCAGTACCACCCTCAGGGTTCTCCATCTCGAGGAGCCACCCCTCACTCTTCTCATTCGCCCATCAAAGTGCCTCGTCTCAAGATTGGAGCCATTGACTCGGGTCTTTCTTGGCCCTGGAAGCACCCAGACGAGTGGAGATCGTATCCTTTCGGATGGCTCTTTCTTCCGTTGGATCTGATTGGCCAGCCGTTTTCCAGAGAAACACGGGAGCACTTTCTGCCGCTCCTGACGTCTCCCAGATGGTGGGAACAGACGTACGTGGAGTTCAGAGACCTTTTCAGCGTCGATCCGGACTTTCGGGAGCGAATGTGGAAGAAGCAGTGGGCCGTGATGAAGGGCCAAGCATTCAATGTCGTCGAGACGCTCAAGTCCCATGATCAGGGCCCTCTCGAGCTTGCCAGAAGAGACAAGGTGCTGATCTGGGACGGCGAGATGGACATTCCTGTCCGAATCCCCATCGAGACGCTCAACTCGGCCATTGGAACTCCTCTTCTCAACAGAGCTTCCACTCCATCCAACATGCATTCCCGACAGGGCAGCGTGGACGAGAACATGCTGTTGCCTGCTCTCAACTCGCTGTCTGTGTCGCCCAGCAAGCACCAGGGTTTCAACGGTGATCAGGTTCCACTCTTGTCTTCTTACAACACTCCTTCTTCGTCAGCAGGACCCTCAACTGCACCTGCAGCGGTTCCTAATCAGAAACTACGCCCTTCCAAGGGATCTTCTCTAAGTCTCGAGGCCAGATACAGAGAGCTTGAGAGCTCAAGTCCCACCAAGAAGAGTGCAGGAGCAGCTGCCAAACGCCATGGAAGACGCCAGAGTTTGTGGGACGAGCTCATCAGTGAGAATGCCACCAGTGGTCCGATGAAGGTGGCCGACAACAAGAACACAGACTCGCATATCAACGATGTCGGGTTTTCGCATGCCGAGTCATCTTATCAGGCCACCAGAAAGGTCATTGTTGAGCGTCTTCAGATTGCCACTAGAAAGGCTCCGTTTTTCACTTGGTGTTAGAAGGTGGAAACCGTCATTGTTTACATAGATACATTAATATTGCATTTTATTGGTTAGAGGTGTAGTAGGAGATCTTGAGTCTGGCAAGTGAGAAAATTTCTGGCTGCCAGCTGATCTTCAGTATCGTATAATTGTCTTTTAGTCTGTCACTTCAGTCCACCCAACTCCTCACTTCCGTGCGGCTCGTTAATTGGCATATAAGGTTTCGTGTGCATGTACAGTGACGGGATATCATTGCGAATCACTCCTCCTCCATATCATCATGGAACTCGTCCAAAAACTGAGCAGGGCGCTTCTGACTGCGTGAGTACTTTTCACGACACCTTATGACTTCACTAACTCAGAGATCAGGTCGAAATCGGCCCTTCCGAGCTCCCTGAAGAGGTGCCTTCCGACGACAGATTCAAGCCGTTTCAACTGGTGAACGACAACAACATCACCATCGCATGTGTGCCCAAAAAAGACATGGTGAAGGCGGCTCTTGTGGCCCAGCAGACGTTTCGAAGTGCCATTGAAGCGTCGCCCGTTTCGGAGACGGTGTTGGATCTCTCAAACGTGCTTCTCCTGGCTGCTTACGAGCATCATTCGGCCACCAACGTCCGCTACAAGTTGGTGGAGCAGGGCTTTCAAAGTGAGAAGGCAGAGCTGCGGCTCCTTGATCTGCTGCTCACGTCCAAGCTCAAAAAGCAGAGCAAGAGCCCGACTCTGTGGAACTACAGAAGAGCGTTTGTAAGGTCGGCTTCGAGAGATCTGTTCACGTCCAAGCAGCTGTTCGCTGAGACTACGTTTCTCGCCAAGACGAATGAACGACTGGGGAAACACTTCTACGACATTTCCGGTCTGGATGCATTTCTGGAACACGAACTCGACGTCATTTTGAGATCGGCTCAGGTCCACAAACACAACTATTATGCATGGGGATACGCCAGGTGGGTCACCGATCTGGCGGTCAAGGGGGATAAAGATCTGCTGAGAAAGCTGCTGGCCCTGACGCTTCTGTGGGTCTCAAAACATCCGTCAGATACTTCAGGGTGGTCTTTCTTCACGTACTTGGGTATGAAACTGGATGAAGAGGATAGAAAAACGATACTGGACACTCTGAGGGTGGTCCAGAGCGACTTTGTTGGCTCAGAGGCCTTCTATGTGTGCCTCAGGACTTTGCTGACCTCTGTATCGGACGAAGTTGCTCGAGAATGGCTTAATCGACTTGAGAGTCAGGAGGAACAGGAGAAAAAGGAGAATGAACCGGGCCCGGAGAGTAGACGAGCTCTAAACACTCTCCAATCAGTGATGGAAGCTACGAAGGAGAGGGATGCCTATCTTCAGAAGCAGGCTCTCAACTTCTATTACAGGAGAGAGCCGAGAGTGGAAGTGTGATGGAGAAGAGGTATTTATATAGACGGTAACTGGTGCATTATAACAGCATGAAAATAATATGTTGTTTTTGGTAGAAGTTCATTCTGACCTTTCCATGGCATCTCGCCAGTACGAGATGTACGCGTTATGCGTGTAAATGCACGCCTTGCATATCTGGATTACATGCAAGTGGAATTGTATCTGGTATTGTACCGGTACATACAAGTACTGTACTCAGCTTCACGCAAACAATGTCGGGCTTCGCATTTCCTCAAAACCCGCCAGCTGCACTCGGAGAAAAGACGCCAGCGGCACTCGGAGAAAAGATTATGCCGGGACCTTCTCTTTCCGTCCACTATAAAGGCTGGATCACAGCCTTTGCCAGCGTTTCAAACGACACCTTGACCTTCAGTATCCAGCAAGGGTTCCCCACAGCTACACACAGCAGCAATAAGTGCACAATTGCCCTGAAGAAACCGTTTCAATTCGGTGGCTCTGAAGGTGCTTATGGCGGAGCCACACCCGGCCCTTTTGGAACAATTCCAGCCCCGGCGCCTTCTTTTTCCTTCCCCCAAGTGACATGGAAGTACTTCATTCGTTCCACTGATCTTTACATCCACTTGCTCTACAAAGATGAGTCGTGGTACGCAAAGATAGATACGAGCGGGAGTGTTCCTTCTGGCGGGCTGATTTCTGGGGAGACTTACAATATGTGTCTTGAGAAGCCAGAGGTGAAGAAGAAGGCTCCAAAGCGATCAGGTCACAATCTTTCTAAGATTCGAAAAATGTCTGACGACGCAGACTTTCACATTGAGTGTCAGGACGAGGTCCGCGTTCCCGTCCACAGTCTCGTTCTCAAGACATACTGGCCCTTCTTCAAAACCATGATGCAGAACGACTGTGCCGAGTCCAACGACAAGGTCCTCAAACTGGACTACCCGGCGGACTGGATCGAAGTGCTGGTGTCCTTCATCTACGGAGAAGACGTGAAGATGAGCTTTGACCAGGCTACCGGTTCTCTGGTGGTGGCAGAAATGTACCAGCTTCCTGAGCTCGTCAAAATGGCTGCGGAAGAGATTGTAAACATGCCCAGAGGCTCAATTGACCTGAAAGCAGCTCTCAAGGGCTGGAAGCGGGCTTTTGAAGCCCAGAATGACCAGGTCAAGTCGTTTTTGGCCGCAGAAATAGCTGCCAAACAGTCTCAATTCGGACAGAGTGACGAAGAGCAGGAGGCTTTTGCCCAGCTGTCTGCAGATGAGGCTCTCGGCTTGTACTTTGACACGCTCAAGATTTCCACCTTGAAAAAGTGACGTGCCAGCCACTACCAGGGTAGATATATTAACTTATACATTTGCATTGCTTTATACCACCATAGCCACAGCAATAAGAACAGGGTGTCATCATAAACTGGACATACTGTGCTGGACATACTGTACTGGTATTATTGTAACAATCGAGTCGTGCCTGCTACAATTCACCTCTCTCGGTTAAGAATCTCTATCAAACTATATATAGTCACTTGCAACCTCCATACAAAAACATGTGGAAACACTACGTGCTGACGTTGTACAACACCTTTGAGCGTCAGAAAAAACACTGGGCATCATAGCGCTGATGTCAAAAACACACTGGGCATCATAACACGGGCGTCTTATGACACACCGGACATCATACACACTACTGGGCGTCGTGGAACTCGTCCTCGTCGGCGGGAAGAGCCTCGTGAAGATCCGAAGTGTTGGCCAGGGGAGTCTGGCCGTTAGCAGGGGTGGTGGGCACACCGCCGGCCTGAGGGGCAGCAGCAGTGGTGGTGGCGGTGGGGAGAGGCTCGCCGGCCTGGCCGCTCTTCTCCAGCTTGTATTTCTTCTCGCCGGACAGCTCAAAGTCCTTGGTGAACTGCTGGCCGGGCAGAATGGGGACTATGCTGAGAATCTCCTTGGTGATCTCCTCAGGGGTGCCGTGCAGATCCTTGTACAGAATGAAGTCCAGGGGCGCGGGCGCGGGCTTGAACAGCTTGGGCAGGAACTTGTTGCCGTGCTCCTCCCGCTCCTTGGCCAGCGTTCGCTGCTGGTCCTCAATCTTGAACTTCTCGTCGGTGGCAACCGTGTGGTCCCGCTTGGCCAGAGCGTCGGTAACGGGCTCCCACAGCCGTCGCGACTCGGTGGCGGCCTGCTCCGCGATAGGACGCACCCGGGGAGGGTGCAGCGCGGCCTTGGCCACGTCGAACAGCACGGACTTTTCGCCCGTCTTGAGGTTCTTGAGCTCAATGATCTCGTCCCACTTGCCGTACACGTCGTACAGCGCCTCGCCGGTCGAGATCTTCTTGATCTGGCCCTCAAAGGCGTTGTACGTGCCCGAAATGAAGCCCTTGGCCTTGAAGTCCAGGTCCAGAGTCAGGTCCAGCGCGGGACACTTGATGATCGAGTGGTCGCAGTACTCGTACTTGAGCCGGCCAAACAGAATGCCTCGGGCGTAGGCGTTGGGCGAGGTGATTTCGTACTCCTCGGGAGCGCCCTTGGCGTCGACAATGTCCAGGAACTTGAGAATGGTGGCGCCCTCCATCAGAGAGGCGGCTGAGTTGCCCAGGAAGCGGGACTTGGGGGCCAGAGTGCCGTCGACTCGAATGTTGTGCTCGGGGATCATGTAGAAGTAGGACGACTTGGGAGGGTGGTGGGACGTCTGCTCGGAAATGTAGTATCCGTGAGAGCCGTCGTCGTAATCCCAGTAGCATGTGAAGAACTCGCCGAGAATGGGGTTCAGGGGCTTCTTGACGGCCTTGGGGGTGATGTGCCAGCCGGAGTGGTACCACTTGACCACCTGGATGAACCGCTGCACGGGGTCCTTGGTGGCGTGGGCGTCAATGACATATGTGGGGTGTTGCAGCGAGTTTGTGATTCGCTCGAGCATCGACTTGCGCTCGAGAATGAACGTGGGCAGCGTGATTCGAGACAGATCCGCGCCGGGCCGCAGCTGGGCAATGATGCCCATGATGATGTTCTGGCCGTCTCCGTCGAGCTCGTCCACGTCCTCCACGTTGGCGGACGAGTCCAGAGGTCGGCCTGGAGACACGGCTCCGGAGCCGGACGCCGCTTGTGTCTGGGGCGACGTGCTCTCCTTTCGGCCTGGGGGTTAGTAATGTGGATGGTGGAGCACAAACTGCTCGTTCGGACATAACAGCTCGTTTTTCCGGCAAACAGCAGTCCGAGCGTTTATCGGGGCCGCGACGGTCCAATGGCGCACTCAATGGCTCTTGTGGAGCCTCCGCGACCGGCCATTCGACCCTCCAACTTTCCTCCGTCCATTTGTGTCCGCTATACTCACCCGAAAAGAGCGCCTTGGGGTTGAGGTGGTGGTGCATGGCTTGTGGCGTTCGGTGTGTGTGTGGTGTTTATAAACCTGGCTGTGGCAGGGAGTGTGCTTGTGGGCGAGGCGGGGCGTCTAGTTTGTCGGCTCGGGGCAATTCAGCAGTTGTACACGGGGCTGAGAGATTTCGGACGGCAGACCAACGGTATATAAAACTGGGAGGGTGCAGTGCAGGCATGGACCATTTACTTGCGCATTTAAGCTTTTTGCACCTCTATGCATGAGCACCTTGCTACGCTGCTGCTGCAATGGTGGTCCAGAGCGTGTTACAGTTGTGCAAGCTGGAGCGCAACAGTGGTATTTATGTTTGAGGGGGGGTAGAGAATTGGTGTTAGACATTACAGAACCCATGTCACACGGATTTTACCCAACAATTGAACACAAACACACCCCCAAACACATATAAACCTCCAACCCCTCCATTTCGTCTTTCTCCCACGCAATCAAAATAATCGAACCTTCTAAAACACTGCAACCGTTTGTTCGACCAAGGCAAGCCTCAATCTCAGACATAGCAATGTCCGTGTGGTGGGGAGGCGAAGAGACGACATCAAGACGATTCTTGTGAATATTCCCCCTCCAGCCCACATATCCAACTCCTCTCTCCGTCGCTCACCCTTCAATCGGCCTAACACACAACCTTAGCTCTGAGATGGCAGTGGGGAAGATTGTCGGTAAGGGCAAGTGGGTCCCACAGGTGTGCATTGCGAAACGGTGAGGCAAGCGAAAGACGACCCAGACGGCCTCGTCTCGTGACCACCCACGTCTCACAGTGGCACGCACACTCAAATCGCTTTTGGCCGCTCCCTGTGACTAACTCCTTAGTCTTCCTCTGGGCATGCGGCGTCGGTATTTAAAAACCACCCTTTCTCCCACGCCTCAAACAAACGTGTGCAGACGAAAATAAGATGTCAGATTATGCACAGGTAATCATCGGCAATACGTCCTCGCAGACCCTGGCATCCGGACCGAAATATCGGGCGATATATTTTCATGAACAAAACGGGTTCACGTGACCAAATTGCAGCCGCCAGACAACGGGCGTGGAACACCATCGCCGATCACGTGACACCACAAAAACCATCGGCACTAACCCCCCCGTCTTCCCCTCCCCCTCCCGCTAGCCCTCCTCTATTTACGCCGTGTCTCCTGGTATGTGAATCTCCGCCAGCTAGTGCCATATAGGGCTGCTGAAGCGGGGTATCGGCGGAGAAGCCATTTTCGACCGCCACTATCGGTGTCGTATTGTTGTCTGACGGGCGACATTGGCATTAATTGGCGCTCTTTAGCTCCTCCTTTAGCAGCCCTCTTGGCCCCCCAATCTTTCTTATTTTTAGCCGCTTTTTGCCACAGTTTATTTGGCTGAGAGATAAGCCAGGAGGGGTGGCAGAAGACACATTATGTTACAGCGGGAGTCCTCATAATCTGTGTCTACAGTGTGAGAAGACCTCTGGAGCGGCGTCCACATGCCGCCATCGGCTTCGGTTACCGGCTCGCTCTTGTCGCCGTTGTCATTGGTGCATGAGCAATGTATTAATCCGGTCAAACTGTATTGCTGTTTAGTAAGCCACGATAACAGGAACTTAAAGTGGTCATAATCTGTGTTCCAGCCTGGTAATTACCACTTTGTCAGCCACCATTAACCTCCATATCGCTTTTAGCAGAAACGCCTATGAAATTCCTTGTACGCAATATTACACAATATCTCTGGTTCTGTGGCTTATTACACGCTCCAACGTCCCAATTATCGTCAGTCGTCAATTTGGGACATTTTCGTGAAGGTTTCAATATCGCCAAAAGTTTGGAAAAGCCAACACTGGGACGCAAAAAATGGGCGACGGAGATTTCGAAAAGGACATCAAAAAGCTGCGGCAGACGGAGATTGTGCTCAAGTGGACGGAGCTGGAAAAAATCTCGGACTGGGTCGCAGCCGTCAGAGACACGGCTCTCAAGGTGGAAAACGCATACTGGCTGCTCAAGTTTGGGGTCGGAGCAGTCTCGGCCCTCATAGACCACGTCGGCTGGTGTGGGCTGATTGATCGGGTGCATCTGTTCAACAAGTGGAGCTCGGACGACGACATTTACGACTACGTGCGGTCCACCCAGCCGTTCATCATCCAGGGAGATCTTACGACCGACAATCTCCTGTACTACCGACAGCCGGCCCATTACTCTCAGATGCTGCTCAAAATGATGTGGCTGAGCGTGGACAGCGAGATCCAGACGCACATTCGGGCTCTGCAACCGACGGAGGCCTCGGAACTGCTCCATTTCATCATCAACGTCAAGAGTTTCAAGGGCATCTACATTTGCAAGGCCAAGGCCCAGCTGGCCAGAAGATGCAAAAACGTGCTGAGAGGATCCGAGTACCACCAGGATCTCGCGGACCTGACGGACTACGCGTCCAAGTTGTGGCACAGACACAAGGACGAACCAGATCTGTTTGGAACGGCTATCAGAGATACTCTTCTCCAGGCACATAGATTCAAGCCTGCCAACGGAGGAGCTTCTGCGGATAACGACAAGTCTCTGGCCCAATTCGAGCGGCTCTTGGACGATAAACACGCAATGGAGACGTCGTTCATTGTGTCGGGACAGGCGACAGTGGACAACAAGGTGGAAAAGGCCATTTTCGCAGCCAAATACAGATTGGCCTACAGAGAACTGCTGGGCCTGTTCCCGCCGGTGGTGGTCCGATACAGCGTTACCGAGGGCCAGCCAGCAACGATTTTGCCTGGACCGGTCGAGACCTCCTTCAGATTCTGCTGCAACGATTCTCAAGGCTCAAAAGACCTTTCGTGGGGTGTGGAGCCCATCGCCAAGACAAACTACCCGGTGTCCATCTGCAACAACAAAGACATGATCCACGAGCTCAGAGACGTGAAAGAGCCCACCCAGATCTGCTGCGAGAACCTCTACTTTGATGTCGAGTCGGTGGGAAAGGTCTACGTGGGAGACGACGACGCTGGATCGCCCTTGTGGATCGAGGATGTTTATTACGTGCCTGGGATCCCACTAAACGTAATTGTCTACTACCACGACGGGCCGTGGATCGTGCGTGAAATCACAGACGATAATCTGGCCTACAGACCGCTACTGACTTCAGGAACCAAGACGAACGAAGACTGCCACCAGATCCAGTACGACTTTGCGGGATGTCCCAGAATCACTTTTCCAGCGTACAAGCCCGTATGGCAACCCCAGCAGCTCAGTCGAGAAGAAACGGCCGAGTGGAAGGACAAACTGAGAGCATCGAAACAAAAGGTGGACTATTTGGCTGCCAGAGGTCTCCTGGGAGCAGGACTGGTGGTGTAGCAGGGCTAGGATGAAACAGTACATAGACTTATTTATACATAATACACTGGCAGGCCGTGTCGGAGCATTCGCACTTTTTTGAATCAGGTTACATTAGTTGGGATTATTTGAAATCTAAAAATAGCACTTGGGCTTTAATTTACCAGGGATTATTTGGCGAATGAGGCCACTTTCCAAGGTCAAACTAAAGCGACTGAGCAGAATGAACACCTCTCATACACCACACACCTTCCCGAATCATAACTACCTGTTATTAAACTACTTAATACCTTAATGCTCCAGAATACTGAGAGATCCTGTAATGACGACGTTCTCCAACACAGAGCCGTTGGGGATGTCAATCTTCTTGCCCTCCTCGCAGACACAGATGACGGTGCCCTTGAGAGTGACACCCTTGCCGAGCATGACGTTTCCAGTGATGGTCAGATGGTCAAGCTCCAGAATCTTGGGCATGTGGGGGATTCGCTTCTGGAAGTCGCTGACCTTCTTGTAGTGGCCACCGAGCTTGATGAGAGGAGAACCGCCGAATCGGCTGGGGTCCATCTCGAGTCGGCCGGCGTTGAGCGTGTAGAGATCGGACTTGACGAGCAGAAGATCGGAGCAGGTCTTGACGGGCAGGAATCGACGTCGGGGGACGTTGATACCCATGCAGCCCTTGAAGTGTCGAATGGCGGCTCCGACGGCGGTCTCGAGCTGCAGAACGGGAATGTCGTTCTTGCCAATGGTGATGCTCTTCTCGTTGGGGATGATCTCGCTGTCGAGCTCGTTGCTCTCGACAACTCGCTTGATGGCCTTGAGGTTGATCCACAGGTTGTTAGTGTTGAAGTACTTGAACTTCTTGATGGACTTGAACTCCTCGGTGTGCTCCTTGGGGACCTGGGCAATCTCCAGAAGTCGGACCTGTCCGTCGTAGTCAATGAGGGTTCCTCCCTTGACATCGGCTCGGGTCTTGTCGGTCAGCTCCATGATGTACTCGGAGCCGGTGGTAGACATGTGCTTGAGAATGCTGAGATCCACAACGGCACCAAGGTTATCAACGTTGGAGACGAAGATGATCTCCTTGCCCTCGGCGATGAGCTCGTCGAGAACGCCAGAGTTGTGCAGAGACTCGAACAGATCTCCGTGTCCGGGAGGGTACCAGGCGTCGATTCGGTCGTCGAAGCTCTTGGGCACGGGCAGGTTGGAGTCCTTGAAGACTCGGGGGAATCGCGACTGGTTGAAGGTCTTGATGTTGATCTTGTGGCCCTGGTACTTCTTGATGATGGTCTGGGTGTCCTCGTCGGTGTTGAAGGAGTTCATGAGAATGAAGGGGACGTCAACGTTGTACTGTCGGTTAAGGTGCTCAATCTGTCGCACAGACAGATCGAGGAAAGACTTGCCGTCTCGCACCTCGATGACGGACTTGGGGCCGACGCAACCCATGGAGGTACCGAGACCACCGTTGAGCTTGAGAACAGCAAGCTTGTTGAGGAACTCGGCGCCGACGTCCTGGTCAATGTCCTTGTAGTCAATGACCTGCTCAGCCTTCGGGGGCTTGATTCGGTCCCAGTCGAGAGCGTTGCCCTTGGCCTTGTCGACCAGGTATCGTCGGAAGAGGGAGAAGAAGTTGTCCATCTCGTTCTCAAATCGTCGCTTCTGGGCGGGGTCCTCGACGGAGTCGGAGAGCTTGTTTAGGGCGTTTCGCATCTGCGAAGCAGCCACGGTGGTGGCGGAGTTGTCGAATGCCTGGGTTAGAATGATTAAAGCGGGGGGGTTGAAAGTCGAACGGACGAAAGGAAGGCTGACTTGGAAGAAAGCCAACATGAAGCCTGTCGTGGCACAATCGCGTGACTGGGATCACGAGTCAGCTGCGGCAGACCATATGACTTGGACCAAGGTTCTGCACCTTGGCAGTGGGCAGCAACCTGCAATTGACCCGAGACGGATCATAACGGACACGCAGGGGACGGTTGGTGACACGGTGGTTGACACGGGCAGTTAACTAGGCCGAAAGATGGACACGTCACGGCCACACAGCCCACGCTTCCATGGAATTGTGAGTCGAGACACGCCATTGTGACACGCAAATCGCAATTTCGTGTTCACGACACGGATCATGTCACAGGAGGACTGTGTAGCAACGGAGCCAGTTCCCGCGGATTGCCGCCGTGTTGGTGCCTCCGAGTCTGTCTGTGTCTGTCTGGACTCCCTCAATGAGCGCAATGTGTCTGTGTTCATGTCATCGCCCGCGCATTGCCCGTGTCACTCTCCGTGTCACTCTCCGTGTAACGTGGACATCAGCTCATCCGTGGCTCGGTTCGTGTAGCGAGTTGCACACGCGCTGCGCAGCTCCGTTCTCCTCAATGATACTCACGACGGCACTCTGGGTCTTCAGGTGGTGCTTGGACATGTTTGGTGCTGTGGTTGAAGTGAACAAGTTCAAGTTCCAAAGTTAGGCGAGAGGGGTTGTCTCTATTATGCTTGCTGAGGCTGTCTGTGTTCCGTGCTGCAACCTGGAAAATAGACTTCAGTGTTAGAGTTCACACAAAAGACACTTTTGGGACCAACAAGATTTTTTTTCCGAATTGTACATTTACCCGTAATACAAGCGCAGCTCACAGCACATACATGGAGCACCGTGGAATAGGGGTTTTTAGGAGACAGCAAATCGGTGCTAGAACCGGCCAACGTGCATGCTTGGAGCGCCAGGACGACTTGGGGCGTGCGCTAGACGTGCGTCCGCAGCGAGAGTCTGAAACCGACCAGAAACAGGAGTCGAGACAGGTCTGTTTTTTCGCAACACGTGTCCGAATTCAAATGTGGGGACAAGTGACTTCGTTAGCCAGGGGACATACGAGTTGCGAGTTGTTGGGCTTGTCAATGATTAGTAACAAACGAGTCGTTTGTGTGACTAAGCAGACACATCTGTTGGAACTACTCTTAGTAATAGCACCGCTGTTATTGCACCCTCGTCCCCAAGTAGCTACTTCCACCTTGCCCTGCTGTCGTTCTTCTCAACATGCATATCCGCTGAGCACCCGAACTCTGATGTGGTCGAGCCCGAAACGGAAATGAAAATCATAGCCCAGCTTTGCAAAGTGAAAAAGTCGCGGAATGGCAAACACGACCAGTCGGGCAGCGGAGGAGCTTAGAGAGCGAAAATGTACACTGTCTACGCGGCGGTATTTTTGTTGAGCTCGCTCGACTCGTCGCTTGCTCCCAAAGGCCCAAACACGCTCAGGCAGGGCTAGCTGTACCGACGCCAAATTCGGCCCATTGAGATAATTGAAGCGTGCATGGGATGCGTCGGATGCATTTTAAATGTGCAGTCGAAATTCCGCCACGCGTTGCAACTCAATTGCGGATCAACATAACAGACCTTGAGATTGACGGATGTGAAGAATGAACGGTCGGGGCGCAAAAGAGAACGCTAGTGGTTCCAGCAATGTCATTTCTGCCACCCTAAACGTCTCTCTTCGTCCACAATGGCTCACAAACTCCACCTCGGTAGTGGGTCCACCTGCCAACCTTATTGCGCGTATCGAGCTCCAAAATTGTGGGAATATGACCCGATTTTCGAAGAGCCGAGGAGACTGGAAAATGGTGTAGGAAGGGTTGTGGAGGAGAGCCGAATAGGTTGGGAGTAGCAGACAACTGAAGGCTTTCGGTAGCGGAGTGGAATGTCGGAAAAATTGAAACCCCGCAGTTTTGAAGGGTCCCTCCCTTCTCCCATATTCCAGCCATAACGCTTAGGTTAAGATGCGACTTAAACGAGATAAGTGGGGTGTCTATGGACAGTCACAAGACGTGCTAAAAAAGGTCACAGAAGAGGAAACTCTTTGTGAGCTGATTCCACGAGAAATACGAATGGTTCTGGAAGGGGTTTGACTGCGATTTCCTTTCGTACATGTAGATACGGTGTCTCGAGTATGTGGTGTGTTGGAAGGTATAAGACGACAGACTTGGTGGCATCGTGGGTTTCTGTAAGGGGAAGATGATACTTGTAACCGTAACAATTGATGATAGTGCTGTCAGTTCCCCACTTATTGAACTGAAAAAAAATTCCTTTCAAAGCTGGAAAGAATGTCTGTCTCGCTCATGAAGAATCCAAGCCCATGCCGGTCTTTAGAATCAGCTTGGTGAACGATCAATTGATACAACCTGTAATCAGAGTCATACCAACACTCTGACACCCAACAGTAATAGTCTCTACAAGTACATACGGTTCTCTCAAACCACAACCTGTACACCTAGTGGGAATTATTAAAATGAATTGAGATAAATAAATTAATGGCCCCTCCAATGTGGAGCAGACGAATGGGCTCCAATAAACGAGCACACTCCTGAAACGCAGTATGAGCCTGGCTCACTCCTGCAACTCAGTACTCACCTACTGACCTCTACCAATGACCTCGAAACCCTTGGGCGCAAGGGGATCTTCTTCAGGCTTGATCCACGTCTTGGGCTGGAAGAGCTTGCGCTCATGCTTGTTGATCACTTCGTCAGCAGACCGAGTTTTGGAAATGAGATGCGAGGTTGATTTGTGGAGCGCGTCGTGGCTTCCAATGCTGCCCAAATCATAGTCTTCACACATCGTAGAGCTTCGTTTGTAAATGTCAGCCTCTCGCTGAGTGTAGTCCACGTGAGGAGATGGAAGCACGGGAATATCGGGAGTCTGGGGAGTGGCTGTGCTGGTACGGTCCTCCGATCGACGTCGAGGAGGTCTGTAGTATGTGTGAGGAGACACCACCACTCTGTCGCCCACTGTTTTCAGCGCGGGAGGGTGGGGTAGCGCCGGCGAGGGATTAGTATGTGATTTGACAAGACCAGAGGTGTCGATGGTGAGCGACTTTCGGTGTCCCGACACGGAGCTTCGTCGACGACGATCCTGTCTTCGCTCAAAGAGATCCGAGGTCGGTCTCGAAGCAGTGAACGATCCAGACAGCGTTCGATCATGTCCAGACGCAGATCTCTCGTGGCCAGAGACGGGTCTCTGATTTTTGGGCCGTTCGTCATCGAAATCAAAGTCCAAGTCGGCGAGTCCGAGGTCCTGGGGAGATTCGAGATCCGCGGCCTGACTCTTGAGATGATCCTGGAGTCCAGACATGGACCGATCCGCGGAATGACTATTGAGATGATCCTGGAGTCCAGACATGGACCGTTCGTACATTTCCGGCTGGAAACGGATGCTTTCTCGAATGGCGGCGCGTTTTTCCGACTGCGAATTGAGATCGTCGTTGTACTGGCCCAGCAGAGTGTCTCCGTTGACGGGGGAGACGGACTTGGAGTTGAGGTTGTCGAACGATGACGACGAGCTGGTGGGTGTAGTCTGGGATCTGAATCGGGGTCTGAAGATCAGCAGGCCGGCGAAAAAGAGGAACGACAAACAGACCACCAGATGGATGACCATGATGACAATGCCCATGATGATCTTGAGCGACACAGAGGTGTCCAGGCTGCGAATATATACAATGGACAGCAGGGAGATGATCATTCTGAACAGCGCAATGAGGGCACTCAGACGACTGAAGACGTAGGGAGCGACAATCAGGGTGATTGCAAAGTACAGAAACTCCAGCGTGCCCAGAAACGCGACCTGGGCGACTCCCGAAGACTGCAGAACGCCGATACACACGCCCAAAAGGTAGACGTGGGCCAGTTCGACGCAGACAATGGATGCTCGGAAGGCAGACGAAGTGCTCGGTTTCATGCATCCTGTGAAGCACCCCAGGTCTCCGTTTCGTCCGCGAGACACGCTCCAGCAGAAGTAGAGTGCTCCAAGTGCCCAGAAGCCGACCACCAGGCCACTGAGCACCTTGGCGACCGTCAGAGTGCCTCCTGCTTGGAGCTGGTAGAAGCTGAGAGCCAACAGAGGCAGAGCCAGCAGCGAGTAGACGACTGTGACTGTAGTCTTGGCGAGACCCGACAGAAGCGAGGCGAAACTCGTTCTGCCGGCCAGACACTGCGACACGCACATGGCGATGATGGTGGCGCCGAAAATGACGAGAAACCAGATGATGAACCCGGGCCAAATGTCGCTGTTGTCGTGCAGCCCGACTATCGTTGCCATGGCGGGCATTCCGGGTTTGTGGAAGTTGTAGAGCCCGTTTGCGGGGTCCGCAGACTCAATCACGTCGCTGGTGAAGCTCTTTCCAAACGTGAGAGCGGCCCATCCAAAGCCAGAGGCCACGGCCTGGTACGATCCGGCGTAGTTGAGATTCAGACACGCCACGAAAAATGCAAACTGCCAGTACGCCACCAGGCCCGTGAACTGCGCCAGAATGGACGCCTTCATGGTCGCGTGGGGCGAAGAGGAGCCCTCAAGTTCGGTTTCCGAACCTGTGTTGAGTCTGCTCCAAGTCGACAGAGACTGGACTCCGAAAGTCGCCACAAAGACGACTATGCTCACGCCGAGCGTCGAGAAGATGACGGCGTATATCGTGCCCTTGTCTATCACCGGACTGCTCTGGATCTCCACACATCCCACCACCAACCCGTCTCCGTTGTCCACCGGGCTGATGATTTTGAAAACCGTCTGGATGTCCGAAATCCGCCTCGCCGCCTCGGGCACCTCCACTGTGTATGCAAACGACGCCTCCTGTCCCGGCTGTATGGGACAGGTTTCCGGTCTCGAGTCCTTGGCCACCTCCTCGCAGAACCGGGTGTAATTGTCCAGAAACAGCCCCTTCATGCTGCGGGCCTGGCTGTTGAGCGTCGTGTACTTGTTTTCCGTCTCGTTGAGGTCGCTGAGAACCGCCCCCGACACCGAGCCCGTCACAGACAAGTGTAGACGGCCATCGGTCTTGTCATAGTCGGCGAAAATGCTGTTTGGCGTCCACGAAAGCCCCAAGGGGTTGTGGCGCTGGTGCAGACAGTCGGAAAAGTAGATGGCGGCAGCCGGGGCGAGCCACACGGCAAATTGCGCGAGTTTCATGGCCTTGAGCGATGGTGAGATGGGCTCTCAAAGGTCGCACTAACAAGTATAGGGACGGCTGCATAACCTACCTGCATGTGGGCTTTGGGTTTGGCTAAAAATATATATGGGGTGGAGGGGAAGCGAGCTGGATAGGTGGGTGTGGGGGGAGAAAATTGACGAAAATTGCAGTGAGTTTGAAGCGCCACTGAGGCATCCGATTTCCGTTGTCAGTTTTCAAATCCACCCAGTATGAGCCTTCCTGACAGACATGTTCCTCGCATCTTTCACGCTGCACTTTCTGCACTTTCTCTGCACTTTGGCTTAGACTTCAACTCATGCAGAAAACGAGCAGATGAGAAAGGAGGCTGTGAAGAAGAAGACGGTGGTTGTGAGAGGGAGTTGTTGCTACTTGAATTGAAGGCACGTGACTGAATGCAGACGGGAATGTTTGCGTCAGTGGCCAAAGCTTTCAAACACCTTCGCCCATTACTCCCCGGAACACAACAGACGTTCAGATGTCTCACTGTTCGCCGCTTAACTATTTCAATCTCCAAAAATAGCGCTAACATTAGCTAGTGACCGTGAATACACCTCGGTGGGTCCGTATTGTAGCCCGGGCCCTAGCCCGGATCACTGGATCGCGGGGTAGGTTTAGGGCGTTGGCGTGTCCGTGGAACTGTTTCATCAGGGGTCTTACATCATGGTGCAGGCGGATAACGGGTGGAGGGGGATGACCGAAAGTTCCGGCACAAGTAGAATACATAACAGGAGATTCTTTACCTTGTCCACAAGGAGGAAGATAGGAAATGGCGGATTGTGCACAGCTGAAACTCTCTATCTATGACAACAACAAAAGTGTGGACTAGCCGGTATCAGCCATTGAGATGGTGTGGTGAAACACTCATCCGCACTGCGATATTATTATGCATGGGTGGGTGAGACAGGAAGGGTGTGTTCCGTCTGGTGAACAATGTGTAACTGGGGTAACGACGTCTTCCAATATAAACACATCAGTCACCATTGCGTTTAATATTCTCACCGTATTTTGGTGTTCATCGTGTTTCGTCTCAACTGAGACATCAACAATGGCTCTTGAGGAAGTCACCGAGGATGAGGAATTCAGGTGTTTTGCTCAAAAATGGATTTTCCAAGATGATGAGAATATAAATTATACCATTCGGCTCAGAATTGTCCAATAATTGTGATGATAATATTCTTGCCCTCACCCGTGGATTATTAGGTCGATTTGGCTGATTCTCTAAAATTCAGCCTGGAGCATCTCGTCCTAGGGAACCATACCAAGATCCCGAGTGTTAGGAACTCATTCGCGTCAATCGTACCTATCTAATAAGGAAGGCTTTCGATAGGACACCTGTCACAGCTCCAGAAGACGACTAATGGAACTTCTTAAAGCCGTGGGAGACTTTGCAAGTACACACTTGAGTCCGTGACCTCACCTGCATTTGCTCAGCTCGTTTTAACCAGTCTCTTATCTCTCCTAGATGTCTCACATTCTGAACGGTTTGAATAGCCATCAGTGAGACTGCAAACGCCTCGACGGCGACCAGTGAGACTGACGTACTTGTACTATTTCAATAGCCACCACCGTTACAATACACAATCGTCAAGTGTCTACAGTCTCGATTCCTCAGAACACCCTTTATCTTCTCCATGGGATTGTCAAATACAGCGTCTTCTCAGCATTAATGGTTGATTAGTAAGTACAAATAAATACACCACACTCGTTCACTCGCCCAGCAAAGGCGACGTGACCGTGCGGTTCAGCGGCTGTCTGGCAGGCTGTGGTGGGCCCAGACTAAAGTCCAACATTGGGGTTGGAGGGGGTTCATTGTGGGGAGGAGGAGTTGCGTCCTGAGCTGGAGGCTGTGGAGCAGGAGGGGGGATATTCACCTGCATGGGCGGAGGAGGCATGGGCGGATGGTACATTTCGTTCACCTTTTTGGACTGGATCGCGTGCAGCTCATAAATGCCAAACTGGTTGCCCTCCGTGGAAGGCCGAGGAGACGACCCGTTGATTGTGTTGGACGGATCAGTGTCCGGATGGTTGGGGTTGGGGTCGTCGTCCAGCTGCGCCAGAAACTCGTAGCACACTTCTCCGTGCTGGTGGGTGTCGGGCCCCAGACTTTCGGCCTCGGGGTCCATGCGAAGATGCAGTCCTGGGATTCTGTCTATGATGAAGAGCAGGACTAGAGACACAAAGAAGGTGTATCCGGCGACGGAAAACACCTCCGCGCACTGGTAGCCCAGCTGCGCGTAGTGCTGGTTGACCCAGCCGCCCTTGATGTCTCTGTTGCCGTCGAGTCGAGCGACCTCCTTTTCGGCAAACAGCCCGACCAGCAGCGAGCCGACCATGCCGCCAACGCCGTGGATCGCAAACACGTCCAGCGGGTCCTCCACGTGGATGAAGAACTTGAGCTGCGTGGCGAGATTGCAAGCTATGGAGCCCACAATGGCGCACACGATGGCTGCCCAGGGCGCAACGTAGCCTGAGGAAGGCGACAGAGACACGAGTCCCGACACGGCTCCGGAGCAGAAGCCGATCATGGACAGTTTGCGCTCGATCCGGAAGTCCAGCACCGCCCACGCCAGGCCTCCAAACGCCCCTCCAATCATGGTGTTGGACGAGGCCATGAGAGCCATGAGGTTGGCTCCGAAGGCGCCGCCAGATGCAAACCCGAGCCACCCGGTCCACAGCAGCCCCGTCCCAATCATCACCAGCATCGCCGAGTGCGGATAATGCGGTTCAGGGGCCGCCATCGGGGTGTGGCCCAGTTTCCTCCCCTTGCTCCATCTGAGCATGATGCCGTAAGCGAGCCCCGTGAAGCCCGCGTTGATGTGCACGGGCGAGCCTCCGGCAAAGTCCAGCGCGCCCATGTCGCCACTCCAGCCGTTGGGGCCCCACACCCAGCATGCGACGGGGCAGTAGACCACCGTGGCCCAGCAGAAGATGAAGAGCACAAAGGGCACGACGCGACCCCGTCCCACAATGCTGCCCGTCAAAATGACCGCCGTGATGCACAGAAACATGCCCTCGAACATGGCCACCGCGAGCCCTGGCAGCCGTCCAAACGCAATGGGATGCGGTTCCAGAGCAACGTGGTGGAAGCCCGCGTGGCGCAAATTGCCCATGAACTTGCCGCCCGTCGGACTCAGTGCCAGCGAGTACCCCCAAACCACCCACTGCAACACGGCCATCGACAGAGCCGCGAGATTCATGCCTGCCATGGAGAGGGCCGAAGTGTGTGGAGAAAGCCCCGAGTAGAGCATTCCGAGAGCCGGACACATGAGCATCATGGCCATGGTGCTGTGGATCACCGAGAGCAGGTCGCCCGGATGATACGCCTCCATGGATAGTATAGAGTAGTGTTGTAGCTGTAGGTGTTGTGATTACTTTTTTTCTCAGCCTGATCTGGCAGACATGGCGATCTGGGGAAACAAGGTTTGACCGAGGCTCCACTGCACTGGTTGGGAGAAGACACAAGGTTAGTTGAAGATCGACCTGCATATCCCGCATGCGACCGGGAGACGATAATGGGAGGGGGAAGATGAGGCGATGTGGTGGTGGAGGAGGGGAAGAGACCGGGATTGCGTCTTTAATTCTAGTGATGCTGTCGTACTTGTAGTTATGAACAAGTAGGAGCTTTGTGTTAGCCCGCAAACCCACCAAACAATCCTCACCCTCCCTGTCAAAGATCGTCTGTTCTCAAACGTCAGAAACAAACTCGAATGGCTGCTTTGGGAGTCAAATTGAGCGAAAGAGTGACTTCATTTTGGGCTCTTCCGAAGGAGTATTTGTACGTCTGAAACTATCTCATAGTACTATACGGTCACGTGACCCATTTGCAAAGACGTCCTCCTCTCTATCTCCACCGTTGGACCCGTGAGACACTTTTCTGAGTCAAGATGACTCACCGCGCGGCAAGGTTCGAAAACGGTGAAATGAAATGCACCAAGTGGGGCAGGCGGGAAAAATCCGCTAAAAGTCGGATAAAAGAGATATGAGCTAGCGCTAAGCCAAATGCTATAGATGGACACTCATTGTGTGTGTAAAAAATCGGCATTGCAATTTGAGCTTTCCATCTCACAATATTCAGAGACACCTTCACTCAGACATTGAGTTATGGTGAGACAAGAACAGCTGAGATGCATGGTTTCATGTGCCTGCTTGAGATATTGGCATGTGACTTTTGACGCTTGCAGAGACCGTTTATTGGTGGATGACGGGTGAAGGGAAGCGGGTTTGATTGGCCGAGATTCGGAAGCTGAGTGATTGCGTCACTTGAATCACGTGATCTCGTGGATTGGTAAGACAGTTAAGATGGTACATTGAGAGTGTTGACATGAAGTTTTGTTGATCCATTCGCTTCAATTGGAGGTCAGGAATTGGTCTCACCGAAATGTACTGAATGATGTATTGTTCAGAACCAACACTGTCTCTAGGGTCACTACTTGTCATCACCATAGGATGATATCATCTCGCTTATACTACTGTTTCATTTCGGCTGCGTCGAATATCACATCTCGTTAGGTTACACCTTCTCAGCGCCCTCCCCCTCATCCAGGACATACCTGCCACTGTCCCACTTTACCGCCACCAACATGCCTCGAACCACATCGTAAATAAACGACTTGCTCTTTCTGCCCTTGACCAGAATGTACTTGCTGTCGAGAGTATCGCTTTTAACAAGTCTTTTCTGTCCACGAACAAGCAAGGGACTTTTTGTGATGGCTTGAGGTGCGACACCCCACGTATCCTCCAGAGTGCACGAGTAGGCGTAGAACTTGTCCTTGAGAAAGTACTGAAACAGCCCGTCGTAGCATACAAGAGTAAGATCCTTGTACTCGCCTTCTTCGTCCAAGAGAGGGCAAATGCCCTCGTCTTTCGACAAGTAGTAGAGCTTCCATTCGACACTGCCGCCTCCACAGTCGCAAGAAGAGCAGACAAAAAACACATGTCTGCCTAGAAGCTCGACTCTGGGCAGCTCAAAAGTCGCAAAGCCATCATCAAGATCGGCCGTGAGACCCTTGGAGCCCTTGTACTTGATCAGCACAGAGGTGTTGAGAATACAGCATCCTTCGTTGTTGAACCTGACCAAAATGACAACCAAATGGGGTAAAGAGACCACTTTTGCTTCGGGAAACATGCGAGGAATGTCCTTGTCTCTGCGAGTCGCCTTGATGTTCTTCACTACAGAAGAAAGATCAATCTTGATTCCGTGTTTGCTGGTGTAAACAGGACATTTGATCAGCTCATCTTGATCGAGCACTTCAATCTTGGCTTTGTACAGCTTCTGAGGCTTTTCTTCAACTCCACAAAGCCCCGGTTTGTTCTCCAGCTCTCCAAATTCGTCCATCTTCACCAGTCTTGGAGTAGAAGCGAAGTTGACTCCATGGCCTCGTTTGACAAACTCGGAGGCGCATTCCTGCCACGTTTCTCGATGAGAATACCGCGGTTCGAACCAGGGACAAACAGCCTGCATTTTGTCCTCAAACACCTCGTCTGGAATCGAGTCGTCTGTCTCAGCCAGAGTGCAGAGAGACGCCAGATCGTGGCTTTCGTAGCTCACAGTGTCAGATGTAGACATTTTGTGTGCAGAGTCAGATGTAGACATTTTCTGTATAGATTCGTAAGAAGTCATTGTGTGTAGTGCTACTGAGAACAAACCAGCTCCTCCTCATACTTATATCACCCCTCATTCTGCCTCACCACACGGTGTGGTATTTCGGTCCTTATGCAGTGTCCATGTGTGGATACGAGACATGCATGTGTGTGTATTACACCTGTATCCAAAGTGGTGAGCATATTTTTGGTGATGAACGGGAGTCTAAGAAACGATGAAAATTGCTTGGGTTCGCTCCCGACTCTTCTGTAGGCTCTCTCAGATAGCTTTTCAGCCGTCTACTGTGCACACGCATCGGAGCACGCACCGTGACGTCATTGATGGGGCTGTAGAGACAGAAACCTGAGAAGTGTGAAATTGAGTGGACCAGAGCACAAGTAATTGAAGCCACTCATATTGGATGACATCCACAATGCTCAATCAATCAAGCATATTCTCTCAATTGACCCAGAACCTACCTTACTTTCCCGCCTCCTCGCGATCATCTCGTATGTCCTCATGTATGTACCCTGCCACAGCTAAAAATAACCAGACTTGGCGCCCATACATGAAGATTCCACAGTTGCTGTTTGGAGAATGATCGAGACGAGTTCGGGCTGGAATCAAGCCGTTCTGCCACCCGTCAATTGCTCTCAAACCAACCGTCGCTCCACTTGCCTAGTATCGTACACCTTGCCGGTGGTCCTGTCTCACGGTTCAATAATCACGACCAAACATCTCATGCCAAAGTGAGACAGATACTGAGGGTTGCTAAACAGAGCCAATGGAGGTGTGAATAAAAGAAAGGACACAGAAATGGGCACATGGTCACGTGACAACACCAACGGATCGACCCAGTCACGTGCCCCACCCTCCACTCATCCCCCGTATATTCACCCCGCTCAGAATCGAACTGACAGCTACCCCTTACACCTAGCCCCACTTTGAAATGAGTCCGTTGATGGGGTGATCGAGGGCAGATTTTTGAATGCAAAAAAGCTAGACCAGCTATATCACCGATTTCGCACAAAAAGGCCTTTTCAAAAAATCTCCACCTCTCCCCAATCCCATTCTACTCCCCCCCTCTGCCGTGCGGCTCACTATTGTTTCGTCCCAATACCCACCTCCTCGAACCTTATCATGTGTAAAAGGACACACTACACGTAACACCAGCGGTTGCCAGTCCATCTCTAACACCATGCCAGAATCGCGTCTGGACCCGAAAAACCAGGACGACCTGGCCTCCAAGCCGTCCATGATTCTCGACGAGCCCAAAGACAGCTCGTCGACCACAGAAACCCCCACCACCACAAAACACCAGTCTCTGGCCGGCTACAGCGACAGCGACAACGATGGCGACTCCATAGTGTCCACCTCGTCCGTGGGCGACATGGAGGACCAGGGCCTGACTCCGGCCATGTCGCGCATGTCTGTCGATGACACAAACACCAACCACAGCGGCTCTGTGTCTGGACCTTCGTCGTCCTCCGCAGCAGCCACTTCCACCAGCGTGGGCACCACTCTCAACGCCTCCAACTTCAACGTGGTGCCCCAGAAGAGCACCCATTTGCTGGAGGATCCCAAGCTGCAGGAAATCATGCTGTCGGACGTGGGCATTTCGTCGTTGCTGGCACGGTCCAAACAGAGCATTGTGTCGTGCAAGGAGTTTGCGCAATTCATCAAAAAACGCGGCGCGCTGGAACTCGACCACATTACACATCTCAAGAAGCTGTCGCGAAACACCCGCGACGCCATCAAGCGGCCCGAACATCGTCAGGGCACCTTCTACCGTCAGTTTGACGAGATTGCACGGGTCGGCGAACGGGTCAGCGACGTGTCGGCCACGTTTGTGACCAAGCTCAACGCCATGAACGATGAGCTGTCGGAGCTGGCGCGGACCACGGAAAAGACCCGCAAGCAGGTCAAGGAGACGCATCTGCGGCACGAAAAGAACCTGGTGGACCTGGAGCAGGCGGCCGAAAAGGCAAAGTCCAAGTACGAATCGCTCTACGACGATCTCGAGCGCGCGCGCACCGGCGACCCCACCAAGAACAAGTTTGGCTTCAAAACCACCAAAAACTCGGTCCAGCACGAGGAAGAGCTGCAGCGTAAGGTCCAGGCCGCCGACCAGGACTACCAGCAAAAGGTGTCGGCGGCCCAGCGGTCGCGGCAGGAGCTGCTGCGGGTGCGACGACCCGAGGCGTCACGTGAGCTCAAGGATCTCATCTTCGAGTGCGACAGCGGCATGTCGCTGCAGTTTCAAAAGTTTGCCAACGTGTGCGAGACTCTGGCGCTCAACAACGGCTTTGTGGTGTCTCCCTTGAAGCCCCCGGGAACGTCGACCAACGTGCGGTCGATGCGGGAAAACGCCGCGCTCATCGACAACGAGAAGGACTTCTTCGACTCGGTCATGGCGGTGCCGCGAAAACAGCGGCTCAACAGAGACGTGGTGCAGTACAAGTCGCGAGCGGGCCCCAAGTCGTCGTTCAACTACTCCAGCGGCAGCAGCACCAACAACGCCAGCAGTGCCGTGTCCAAGCCCGTCAAGGGCCCCACGCCGTTTGCAAGCTCGGCGGCCAACCCCTCGCCGTTCTCGTCGTCCACTCCTTCATCCGCAGGAGGCGGTCTGGGCCAGCGAAACGTGTCTGCGGGCACATCGAACTCGGTGCTGCCTCCCCCGGGCTCGTCGTCGATGATCACCCCGGCGCCCAGTGGTGCTGCGGGCACGATTGGAGGTATTGCGGCGTCCCGAGCGGCGTCCTCGTCGTCCACCGCGGTGGCGGCTCCGCCCATCCAGCCCACAATCTCCATGGACCAGCAGTCGGTGACGTCGTCAGTGGTGCCCACACAATTCCCGCCGGGAGTGACGGACTCCATGCCGGTGTACGGCACGCCCATTGAGGATCTGCTGGACTACGAAGGGGGAACGGTGCCCCGGGCCGTGTACCAGTGCGTGCAGGCGATTGACAACTTTGGGCTGGAGGTGGAGGGCATCTACCGGGCCAACGGCAACAACTCGCAGATCCAGGAAATCAAGCATCTGTTCGACACGGACCCGTCCAAGGTGGACCTGCTGCATCCCTCGGACAACCTCAACGACATCCACTCGGTGGCGTCCGCCCTCAAGCTCTACTTCCGCGAGCTGCCCGACTGTCTACTAACCAAGGAGCTGCATCAGGAGTTCATTGACGGCGCCATGATCGAAAACGCGATACAGCGACGGGACGCGCTGCACGGCACCGTCAACAAGCTGCCCGACGCAAACTACACAACGCTGCGGTACCTGATTTTCCATCTGTACCGGATCCAGGAGCGGGAGGCCATCAACCGAATGTCCGTGGTCAACCTGGGCATTGTTTGGGGCCCCACTCTGATGAACACGGACTATGGTAATGTGGCCGAAATGGGTTTCCAGGGCCGCGTCATCGAGACCATTCTTGTCAACGCCTACGTGATTTTTGATGCTGAGTAATGGTGGTCAGGAAACTATGTAATGAATTGCACGTATACAGTGTCGCCGGTTGAAATGGTTAGCATAAATATCATTTACCCGTATCTACAGTCGTACCTCTTGCAGCCTTATTGGCTTATATAAATATTCTATGCGACGTAATCGTAGACATCGCGTCCCTGGCGGGAAATGAAGTCGTCGGTGATGAGCTTGCTAATGTTTTTCTTCACGTCCGCCACCTCCAAAATGCCTCTGGATTTCGTCTTGTCCAGCACCTCCATCACCAGCTCGGTATGTCCCACCGTTCGTCTGGCCTTCATGATTCGAATGATGACCGCCTGAATCTCCATGTTTCTGTCCCGTTCCAGCGTATCTTTGATAGCCTTGTGGGGCAACATGATATCGTCTGCTCCTCTTGCGGCTGGAGGGACCTTGACTCGGCGAAGTTTCGAGCTAAAGTTCCAATTGAACCTGTAGCGAGTCTCGTCTCCTTCTTCCTTGAGCAGAATCTTCACCTTTGGCGTCATGAGCGAGTGCAGAGACATGGTCAGTTCTCGTTCAGAGATGCCAGTAGCGGCGTGGAGATCGGCAAAGGTCATAAACGGCCGTTTCTTCTCGTCCACAAACTGCAGCATGACCAGCGCCTGATGCAGAGACACGTCAAACTCCTTGGTGTCTTCGTTGAGATGGGCTCTAATAGTGCACGACGACAGCGCGTGTTGCCACGTGATTTTCTTCTTTGTGTTTTTCGGATCGTGGCTCAGAAACTTGGAAAAGTTGTCCAGCTGCGCGTACATTTGCGACGGCAGCCGGATGGGCGACGTGGACACCGGAAACTGCGGCCACGCGTTCTGACTCAGCATGTTGACGGTGAGATCGAAGTTGCCGCACTTTGCAAAAACGTCCGACTCGCGGTACTGCGTCATTGTGGCTGGCGAGTTGGTGCGCACGTCCTTGAGCATGGTTTCCATCGACTCTGTGAGTTCGGGCCCGAATTCGTCGCGAAGAATGGTTAGCAGTTCGCTTTCACTCTCCAGTCCAAGTGCCCGACCCACAAGAAGACGTTTACTCAGGTACCGCTTATAGTAGACTTCAAAGACGTCCTTTTCGGGGATGCACGAGAGCAGGAATGTGAGAGTGACCACGTCGGGCGTGTTTTTCAGAGAATCTCCGCCCTTGGCTCCCTTCCGTAACAGCGAGTCGGAGAACTTGGCCAGCTGTTCAGACAGATTGCGTTTGCCCTTCATGCTGTTTCTGAACCCGGCCACCCAGTCCGAGGCCTTGTTGATGAGATCCGTGTCTGCCAGAGCCTCGGTGACACGACTGCTCTTGTGGTACGACTGGATGACAATGTCGATATGCGTGAAAGTGGGGCCCAGAACGGTTTCGATCCACTGGCGGAAAATGTCGCCGATGCGGAGCTGCTGTTTGGAGCCCTCAAACGCCAGCAACGAAAGTTGGCGGATGTAGGGGAACATGAGCTCGTCGGAAAACGACTCGGTCACTCCGCGACGAATGAACTGAAGATGCGGAAGGATCATTTCTTCGGGGAGCGCAGACATGATCATGTGGACCAGAGACGAGTCGTTGACCAGCTCCTGGATGCGTTTGAGCTCTGTGACCTGGGTGTCGACTACCAGCTGGAGGTACTGCACTGGGCTCAAAATCTGCCACTTTTCGGCCTGCAGCTTGAAATACAGCCGGCTCTGCACCGCCACCGTGTCGATGATGCGCTGGTACTGCTCGCTGGACTCGCCACAGAGCTCGCGAACCACGTTTTCGCACTGCTGAAGCAGCAATGCTGAGTCAGACGCTCCTCGGACCAGACTGGCAAACACAGCCGCGAAATCCGTCTCCACCCGCTGACTAATGACCCCGTAGATTCTCTCCCGCACCAGATCCTGGCATCTCCGCAGAATGTCGCTGCCTCCATTGGCACTCTGGAGCAGAAAACTGCGGTCCAGATAAAAGTAGATATGCTGTAGTTTGAGAACGCGGCTTCTCCACATGTCGTACTCGTCCAGAAACGCCGCTGTGATCGACTTGAGGCCTGCCTGACTGATGGCTTCAATGTTCTCCAGACATTTGGCAGTCAGCGGCTCAATACACTCGCTGAACAGCGACTGCCAACATTGCGCTCCCTTGCCGTGGCGACAAAAGGTCTCGACAATGCGATATAGCTCTTCCTCGGGGACCGTCACCTGGCTTCCGTCCAGAGCAACGAGTTTCGTCTGGGCCAGAAGCACCTGCTGCTGCTGCTCGAAAAAGCGCTGGATGGCCTCGCCGTCGTTGGAGCCCTGGCGGCGCTCGACCTTGATGTTTTTCGCCGCGATTTTGCGCGTGTAGAACTTGCCCACGTGTCGTTCAATCCCTCGTTTCATTGATGTTGAAACCAAACTCTGTCTGTCGCTCTTCATGCCTGATAAGAGTTAGTCAGCGTGTGGGAAAGGAAGATGGCGGTGAAGGAAAAAAGGCTTCTGATGGTTTTTAGAATCAGGGCTTCTAATGGTTGAATTTTCGGCAGTGTGGAGAGAGATGAAACTAGTGCCGGGATGTGGGGTGATAAATTGGGTCTATAGATATGACTAGTAGATATTCTGACTAAGCTGAAGCTGATTGGGGAGGGTCCATAGATGTTTTTTTGTTTTGGCCACTGGTACAAGAGTGAGTTTTTGTCGTCTGCTTGTTCATCCTCAAATTGATCGCATCTGGTGTTTATAATTAAGTGACGTCTTTATAGCTGATTTTGGAAGGTGGAGATCTAAAGTGACATGTAACGTCCCTTGCAGGGGACTTGTTGGAGACGAGCATGTAGCAATCTACAGAAGTATCGGTACAAGTGAGGGAAAGAGAAACGGCTCACAAACAGGTTAAGAGTGCAATCTGACGTCTCCTCATCTCACCCAGTCAATTGTTTCCCTCAACCAATAACTGTCCTACCGGTACTTGTAATTCCCTGCCTTCGCTTACTAAAAATTTCCAGACTTGCATAATCTGCCGAAATTTATAATTCAATATCTGATATCAACAAGATCACCATGACGCCGACAAAACGAACCCGCGTGGAGGGAACGATCATAAAGCACGCGCCGATCAAGCTCGTGGGCCAGGCGTCGCAGGACTGTTTCTACGTGTCCAGCAAAATGGCGTTTGTGTCGGCTCTCAAAAAGGTGACCAAACTGCTCAAGCCCAGCCGCAAGCAGCCCAAGCGCCAGTACATTCGAATGATGGGTATGGGCAAGTGTGTGGACAAGACAATCAGTCTGGGACTGCGTTTCCAGCGGGAGGGATACAAGGTGGAGATTTTCACGGGTCAAACGACACTCTTTGACGAGATCAAGGTGGCTCCAGAAACGCCAGAAAAGATGGAGGTCGATGGAGACGAGGATTCTGATAGTGACGAAGAAATTGTCAAGCAGCAGCGGGTTATTAGCACGATTGAAGTTCGTGTTTATCAACGGGATCAGTGAGGAAAATTCAGGAATGAGCCTGTTCCAATAGAAGGGCTCCGGATAGCATCAATAAATATTTATACAGTTACGTGTACTGTAGATAGACAAGCACCAGCTAGAGAGCCAGACAAGTACCATCTACTCAGTTGGCACGAAATACTTGGCCGAGTCGTAAATGACTCTGATCTCGTACACGTCTCGGGCATGCTTGTTTTCCACCTCGGGGTTCTCCAGCAGCTTACTGTCGTCCACCACCTTGACGCACTCGGCGTACTTTCTCAGAAAGTAGGCTCGTTCCGCAGCGTGTCGCACGGCGTGTCTGTCCAGACGGTCCATACCGTCGATTTTCGAGTAGTCTCTTTCGAGGATAGACTGTGTTAGTGGAGGGGGGAGATGCATCGATGTGATTGTCAACGGAATGGTTGCTAGTCAGCAGACAACGTCAGGTTTGATGAACTAGCAGCTGCGGCGGATTGATTGAGTCATCAGGATGGCCTGCTAGTCAGCAGACAACGGCTGGGTTGTTAGATACTTACTGTCAACGTCTGAATGGGCGGCCCCGAGGTGTATTGATCCACCTGTCTCTGGTACTCCTCCTCGCTCTGGCCCTTACGGACTTTGCCCTTGCCCTTTTTGGGCTCTTCGTTGAGCACCTTTCGGGGCTCTGTGTCGATCGAAATAGCCGCCAGATCGTCCGTGAGCTCCATGTTTGATTTGGTTGTTGCTTTTGGAAAGATCGCGATAGAGCTTAATGCTTGGTGGAGTGCAGATTTTGAAATGTCGAGTTGGGAGGAGTTTAGTTGAGGGTGTTCAAGTGACAAGGCTTTGTTTGACCACAGTGAAGTAACTGTTGAGAAGCGATGGATGTTGCTCTAGAGACGTGAGTATAGTATTTTAAGAACACCAAAGTAAAGTCACGTGCTTCATTAAAGAGCCCAGATCGGTGTCACACAAATAACAGCACTTTGGGAGCCATTGTGAGGCACCATTATCCGTGGTCCTGTAGTTGCTTCTTAGGGTCGAGATGTTGGGCTGGAGCAGAACAACTGGGGTATAAATATTCTGATAAATTTTGTAAAATATTAATAAATAGCTAAGGTGTCTCATGACCACGGAAAAGATTTTCTCACAATTACACCAATATTTCTCGTCTCTCTACCACATTCCTTGCACCTTCACCACGCAGCTGCAAAAATAACCTCGTGATGCAGGACCCAAAAATCAAGTCAAAACACCATCAGTGCTGCACCTTGTCACATTCCATCGACATGTCCAATTCGAACGCTGGAGACGGCGGCAAGCCCCAGGAAGGCGCCGCGCCGACCTTTACGTTTGGGCAAAAGTCGCAATTCACTTTCGGCGCCACCTCCGCTTCTTCGGACGACAAGAAAGACGATACAACCAAGACGGACACTCAAACAGACGACACAGAGTCCAAGCCGGGTTTTGGCGGAGGCGGATTCACATTTGCCAAGCCCGCGGAGCCCAAGGACGGCGGCTCGGATACGAAGGACACAAAACCGGGTCTTTTCGACACACCTGCCAAACCCAAGGCTTCTCTGTTCGATACGCCCAAAGACTCGACACAGAAGCCTGCTGGAGACAAGCCGGCCTTTGGAGGGTTCAATTTGGGCGCTTCTTCTGATAAACCTGCTTTTGGAGGGTTCAATTTGAAGAAGGAGGAGAAGGGGGAGGGTGAGAAGGACAAGAAGGAGGGTGAGAAGGAGGAGAAGGAGGAGGCTGAGAAACAGGACATCAAGGAGAAACAGGACAAGGAGGATACAAAGGAGGACAAGCCTGGATTCTCACTCGGTGCCAAGGACAATGACAGCAAACCGTCTCTGTTCAGTTCCAGCAGCGACAAACCTGCATCTGGAGGGTTCCCCAAGCTGTCTTCTGGCGGTTTTGGCTCTTCTTCTGGTTTCGGCTCCTCGTCTGGTTTTGGCACTGCCGGTTCTGGAATCGGATCTTCTTCCGGTGTTGCTGCGGGCAGCTTCAGTTTTGCTGCCGAGAAGGAAAAGGGCAAGGACAAGGACGATTCCAAGCCCACCTTGTCGTTTGGAGGGTTTGGTTCCAAGCCTGAGGATAAGAAGGAGGATAAGGAGGATAAGGAGGTTAAGGAGGACAAGGGGGATAAGGAGAAGAAGGAGGAAAAGGATGACAAACCGGCTTTTTCACTGGGTGCTAAGAAGGAGGACAAGCCCGAGGAGAAGAAGACTGAGAAGCCAGCTTTCTCGTTTGGTGCCAAGTCGGACGACAAGAAGGAGGAGTCGTCTGAGGGCAAGAAGGAGGACAAGCCCACTCTGTCGTTCGGAGTGAAGGAGGAAGACAAGAAGGAAGACAAACCTGCGCTCTCGTTCGGTGCCAAGAAGGATGAAGACAAGAAAGACGAAAAGCCGGCGTTGTCTTTTGGTGTCAAGACTGAAGATAAGCCTTCTGCTTTCTCGTTTGGCGCCAAGAAGGACGACGACAAGAAGTCTGACGCCAAGCCTGCTCTTTCTTTTGGTGCTCCTGCTTCTACTTCTACTTCTACTGCTCCTTTGTTCAACTTGGGTGCTAAGAAGGACGATGAGAAGAAGGATGAGAAGAAGGATGAGAAGAAGGATGAGAAGAAGGACGACGAGAAGGACAAACCCACCCTCTCCTTCGGAGCCAAGAAGGACGATACTAAACCTGCTGCTCCCTCTTTCTCTCTTGGAGCCAAAGCGGACGAAACCAAGTCCACCGCTCCCTCGTTTTCTCTGCTTCCTAAGAAGGAGGACGACAAGCCTGCTGGGAATTCGTTCTCATTTGGAGCCAAGAAAGATGATGCCAAACCCTCTCAGCCTTTCTCTCTCGGGTCCAAAAAAGATGATGCTAAGCCTTCCCAGCCATTCTCTCTAGGAACTCAGACCGATAACAATTCCAGCTTCTCGTTTGGTGCCAAGACAGACACCAAACCTGCCGTGAGTTTCTCTTCCAAGCCCGATGAGAAGACAGCGGCTCCCTCGTTCAATCTTGGTGCCAAGACCGAGTCCAAGCCGTTCGGTCTGGGATCTACTCCTTCTCTGTTTGGAGCCAAGTCGGCGTCCGAAACTCCCTCTTCTTGCGGCTTTGGGACTGGATTCGGAGCTAACTCGTCTCCTGCTCCTGCTGCCAAGTCTGGGGGTTTCGGTTTCGGGTCCACTTCCTCTCCTGCCCCTAAGGCTGCATTTGGATTTGGTTCTAAACCGGCTGAACCTGGATCCAACTTCGGGGCCTCTTCCACTGCTTCTAAGCCTTCTGGTGGTTCTTCCGGATTTGGTTCCTCTGGTGGTTCTGGTGGCTTTGGTTCTTCCGGGGGCTCTGGTGGCTTTGGTTCTTCAGGCTTTGGTTCTTCCGGTGGTACTTCTGGTGGCTCTGGTTCTTCCGGGGGCTCTGGTGGCTTTGGTTCTTCTGGCTTTGGTTCCTCTGGCTCCTCTGGATTCGGATCTGGCCCCGGATCTGGATCTTTCAAGAACGGTGCTTCCATCGACCGAGCTGGATCTGCTCCCCCCGGTTTCGGCTCCAGCTCCAGCGCTCCCCAAAAGTCCAGCCTGTCGACAGTCTCTACAGCCTCTTCTTCCACCAGTCCTGGTCAGCGAGCTGCTTTGAAACAGAACCTCCTTTTCACAGCCATCAACGATACTCTGTACTACAGCTACATCACCGGCGCGCAGTCCCGTGAGAAGGTCGTTTCTGTCGGATTCGCCATCTCCAGCATTCTGCTGAACCCCTCGGGCACCCTTCTGGCTGTTGTTGGCGAGAAGAACGTGTCTGTTGTCCGAATCAACGACTCCGACATTGCCAAGTCGTCTGTTCAGGACGTTTCTAAGCACATTGCGGCCTCTTCGGTTCGTGCTGTGCTGTGGAACCCCGTTGCAGACCCTGATGCGACTCTCGAGGTTCTCACGGGCGATAACACGGTTGTTTCTCTCGGTGTTTCTCTGGAGAGCAACATTGAAAAGTCCGTTTTCGAGCTCGCGGAGGAGGACGACCGAATCGACACCATTGGCGAGGTTGTGTCGTTCTCGTTTGGCCACTCCTCGGAAGTCATGGGTCTTCTGACTCTGTATCTGCTCAACGAGGACGGCGACATTTTCTGTCTGTCTCCCTGGATGCCTCCCACTGCTCTGCTGACTGAGCCCGAGATCAAGGGCATCTTGGACCAGGCCATTTATCTCGAGCAGACCACCAAGGTGTCTTCTGGTCTTCCTCCGCCCGGAGTTTCCACCGCCAAAATGTTCAAGGGCAACCTGGTTTGGTGCTACGATCTGTGGAGAGAGATACCCTTGGCCAACAAGGACGTGAGACATGGCCATGAGATGGCTCTGAAGATCACCAGGCCTAAGGCGCCGTTTGGAACCGGCAAGCTCAAGTTCCAGGGCCCCTTTGTGGTGTCTCCGTACCCCAAGGAGATGTACACAGAGACCGCCAAGCAGCTTGTTGTGCTCAAGTCGCGAGGAATCGCTCTTTTCGCGGAGCTTTTTGAGTCCGGCAGAGTCAACATTCTCATGTATGCTGGAGGTCCTGTTGTGTGTTCGTGGGAGTCTCCTGATCAGGCTTGGGTCGATGAGGAGGAGGATGAGGACGGATCCAACGAGCTGGGTCTTCGAGAAATGGTTCTGCTCGAGACCATTGATCTGAAGGGCGACTCTGTGCTGTCTCAGTGTCTCCACGATGGTTTAGTACACTCGTTGGCGTCTGACTCCGTCACCCAGATTGACACTCGAAACTGGTACAGAAAGCTGGCCGGTGCTTACGTGGAGCAGGACATGCAGGTGCTGACTCAGCTTCAGAACGCCAAGCTGCGCTCGTCACGTGTGCGAATTTCTCTTGCTCCTGATCACGGAGTTTCCACCTTCACCGAGCGGCTCATTCTCGTGTCTGAGCAGGTTTACGAGTGCGATCTTTCCATCTCTGAGCACGGCGATCTGTCCCTCTCTGTGTCTGAGCTCGAGAAGGCCTCTGCCATTCCCGAGACGAGTGTCAGCGTTGACGAGTTCAAGCGGGCTGGTCTCATCACTGCCGTTTCTCCCGAGATTATCCACAAGATCAACTCGGTGAAGATCCAACCCGATCTGCCCCAGAATGCGTCGTTTTCCATGTCCGAGAAGCTGCGGCAGCATCCCGAAATGGTGCAGGTGTTCACTCAGATTGCTAACCACTTTTCGCGAGAGAATCTCAAGCTGGAGGAGGTGTCGATTCTCATGGAGCGGCGGCTGGCGATGCAGAAGAGCGAGCTGCGACGCCAGCTGGTGGACCTGGAGGCCGTCAAGGCGCGGTTCGAGAAGCTGCAGAAGCACTACGGCGACACGGACATGCTGGAGTCGCTCAAGACGCTGATTGCGCGCCAGGAGGACCACGAGAAGCGGTTCGACAAGCTGCTGACGGAGCTCAACCGCTCGCAGTCGCTGCCGCTGTCGGACGCCGAGCGCAAGTGGCACGTGGAGCTCAACCGGCTCAAGAGCAAGCTGCCCGAGTTTGAGAAGCAGGCCAAGCAGGCCCAGACGCAGGCCAAGCAGCTGGCGAGCTTTGCGCGCAACGCAGACACGTCGTTCAACTCGGCGGACGCGATCCAGGGCATCACTCGGGCCGAGCTGTCGCGAACCAGTTTTATGTTGGAGGAGGAGGACAGGGTGGCCGAGCAGGCGCGTAAGAAGCTTGAGCTGCTGTTGCAGAAGAGCCAGACCCGGTTGGCGGTGCTGAAGGCCAAGGAGGAGAAGTAATTTAACAGGCGGATGAATGAATGGAGAGTGTAGCACGCAGTTTGTGTTTTGTAAGTGATTGGCGGTGTTGTAGTAGTTGTTCTTATAGTCTAGACAGTCGAGGGGTGTAACGGGGAGGTTTCTTACTCGAGCCATGCTCTTTTGTTCTTCGTTCTTTACATTCAGTTGATTACAGCTTCGTATTGTACAAGTAGGACGATGCTTCAAGTGCAAGGTGTCTATAGTCAGCGGAAGGAGCGTGAATGAGTTGTAAAACAAAGGTGTATTCGTAATTCGTACAGGTTGAGAAATTCCAGCTGTCTGGTAGAAGCGACATTGGCAGAGTACATCTCTGATGTGAATATCATCAGTTGATGATTCGCTGCTGCTTGGAATGATAGAGAAGATTTACATATCGAGTAGCTATGGCTATGTTTCTGTGTGTCTGACTTTGGTTCTCGGGAGGTCAAGCCAGTACTTTCGACCGAATGTGTCCTGACTTGATTCACGGGAGTCGTCAAGACAAACAGTTGCTGCTCAAGTGTCAGATTTACTATCATCCATTTGTTACATTGATGTAAGGAACGAAAACTGTGAAGCTTCCGTTCTGTCTTCACTGACTTGCTGAAGTCCACTGAGTGACACTTCTCATGTGCAATCGGTATCAACCAAGAAGACTCTGGCTGTCCAAAGAATCAAATTGACAGAGCAGTTTTTGATGCGAATTATATCACTGAATTTACACATCGCTGCAGATTCAAGTGAGACCATACTAATACAGACAGATTACGACTACACAGTTACACCTGGCTTTCGTTCTCGCTGTGCTGTGTGCGCCCTCTTTGGCAAAAAGCATCTGATACACAATCCGTTCTTGCCACAATGATGATATTGTCGGCCTCTTCACGTGACAGGGCCCAACGCTCTTGAACATGCCGTTGTATATCCGATTGGCCGAGGCGCGTTAGCAGAAGCCACTCAAAGCAACGTGAATATCACACCAGTACTTTTGGAAGATATTCTAGCTGCTGAGCTTTGGATGTCGGTCTCATAAGTTCACTCTGGACTCTTTCAATAGCAGTTAAGAATGACCATCGCCTTATTCACTACAGCACTAATATGCTGGAGACAGTCTTCAACAATTATATTTTATATGTTCAATAGTACGAGTACAAATGTTTTGGCGAAGCCCCCCCCTCAAAGGGGAAATAAAAAAGCCTATATTCCAGAAGGAGGGCCAAAAATCGAGGAAAAGTGTGTACCTCCCAAAGGGGAAATGCGAAGACATGAATCTCAGATCATGCTCAGGGGACACGAGAGGGCCATAACGCTCGGAAAAGTTGCTAGTCAGTGTTATAAGGTGCGCGATGAGCTGTCTGTAAATTTCTGGAACAATACATGGGCTTTTCGTTTTATGGTAGCTAAATGACATGGATATATCCTGACCATTAGAATTTCTCTGTTTTCTCAAAAAACCTTAATTTCCCTCCCAATTGGGAGGGTTTTTGTACTTGTATGGGAGTTTGGGGTGTTGGGAGCTTCGCCAATTCATTTTTACCTCCGTAGTTGTATCGCTTAAGAAAGATGTTCATTGAGTTGAATGAGATGTTCGTATTTCTTTTGAATATACCAGATCCATGGCTGAAACAGTGGTAACTGGCGACCGGAGTCAAGAGAACGCACCGGTACTAAGAACTAATGTGATATACATTCATTATACTAAATAGGCGGGTTTTGAGAGTTGTACATTGGAAGAGTTGGAGTCTTGCCGAACGAGAAGCTGAAGAGCTGAAAAACGTCTAGAAGGCCAATGCCACCAAGGGAAGAGCCAGAAGAGTGCCGATGGTGAGAATCGAAGCTCCGTTGGCCTGTTGGGGACGGGAATCATTGGTAGAGAGCTCATCGGAGTCGGGGCGGTTGGATCCGGGAGATGAAGAGCCAGGGTTAGAGAAGTCTGACGAGCCTGGATTGGAAGTGCCGGAGGAGCCACCGGGCCCAGAGCCTGGAGAACCGTTGGACCCAGAAGAGCTGGATCCAGAAGAGCTCGATCCAGAAGAGCTGGACCCAGGTGAACCGCTGTTGGCGCTTCCAGGGTTAGAGGAACCACTTCCAGGGTTAGAGGAACCACTTCCAGGGTTGGAGGAGCCAGACTGAGAGCCCCCAGAGCTGTTGGATCCACCAGTCGAGCCTCCTGTGTTCTGGGAATCGTTGGAGCCAGAATTGGAGCCATTGGATTCAGAGCTAGAACCTCGGTCAGAGCCACTAGAGCTAGATCCTCCAGTAGCGTCCGAGCTGGAACCTCGGTTGGAAGCACCGCCTCCGTTGGAATTACCGCCTCCGTTGGAATCACCACCAGACGCAGGAACAGTGACGTAGACAATGAGAGTCTGGTCCGAAGTGACCGCAGGCTTTGTCTCCTCCTCACCGGAGCCAGCAGTGACCAAAACAGTGACCGTAGCAGTGGGAGAGGTCTGAATAGTGGAGGAGGTGGTGGTTTCGGCGTCGGTGGTTTCGGCGTCGGTGGTTTCGGCGTCGGTGGTTTCGGCCACGGTGAGCTGCTCGAAAAAGTCTCCGTTCGAGTCGGTGAGCGTCTCTTTACCAGCTGTCGGTCCAGTGACTGCGCGAGTGGACACAATGGGTTTGGTGACCTGTTCAAAAAGTTGTCCAGCGGAGTTTGTGAGAACTTCAGAGCCAGCGGAGGGTCCAGCAACAAAGCGTGTCGACGCAACAGTCTTGGTGACCTGCTCCACGAACTTGCCGTCGTTGGTGGTGAGAATCTGGGTTCCTTCTGTGGGACCAGCAACTGTCTGGGTAGTCTCCGGGACACGGGTAATCTCGAGGACAAAATCGCCATTGGAGTTGGTAAGAGTCGCAGTGCCCTCTTCAGGTCCAGGAACATCGTTGGTAGATACAGGAGCTCGGGTGATCTCCAGATACTCATCTCCGTCCGAGTTTGTGAGAGTTGCAGTGCCCTCTTCAGGTCCAGCAACAACCTTGGTTGAGACTGGAGCCCGGGTAATCTCCAGATACTCGTCTCCGTCCGAGTTTGTGAGAACAGCAGTTCCGGCAGTGGGTCCTTGAACAACCTTGGTGGATACTGGAGCCCGGGTAACCTCCAGATACTCGTCTCCGTCCGAGTTTGTGAGAACAGCGGTTCCGGCAGTAGGTCCTTGAACGGTGTTGGTAGAGACGAGTCCACTGGGAACAGGGGCGCTGGTGATCTGGACGAAAAAGTTTCCGTCGGAGTCGGTGAGAACTTCTGTGCCACCAACAGAGCCGGTAACGACGTTGGTGGAGACGGGAGAAGCTGTCACCTGCTCAAAAGTACTACCCTCGGAGTCGGTGAGAGTCTCTGTGCCTGCTGTAGGTCCAGCAACAATTCTGGTGGAGCCTGGGATGGAGGTAACGCGCTCATAGAAGTCTCCATTGGGGTCCGTGAGAGTCTCGGTTCCAGCTGAGGGGCCAGAAACCACGGTAGTCGACTTGGGAAGACTGGTCACCTGCTCAAAGTAGTTGCCCTCGGAGTCTGTGAGAGTCTCGGTTCCAGGAACGGTTCCGGGGACAATGTTGGTGGAGACTGGGGCGCCTGTGACTCGCACAAAGTACTGTCCCTCTGAGTTGGTGAGCACTTCAGTGCCTGGAACTGTGCCGGGGACGAAATCGGTGGAGACAATGGCGCCTGTTATCTGCTCGTAGTACTCGCCGTTGGAGTTTGTGAGAACCTCGGTGCCTGGAACAAGTCCCGGAACGATATTGGTGGACACGGGGGTAGCTGTGACCTGCTCGAAGAAGTCTCCGTTCGAGTCTGTGAGAGTCTCAGTGCCTGGAACAAGTCCTGGCACGGAATTGGTCGATACAGGAACAGCTGTGATCTGAACAACGTAGTCTCCGTTCGAGTTGGTGACAGTCTCGGTTCCTGCTGAGGATCCAGGAACAGTGACAGAAGAGACGGGGGAAGCTGTGACCTCGACAACAAAATCTCCATCCGAGTTTGTCAGCGTCTCATTACCGACTGCGGAACCGGGAACTGTAATTGTGGCAACAGGGGTTCGAGTCACCTGCTTGTAGTAGTCTCCATCAGAGTTGGTCAGAGTTGCGGTGCCCTCTGCGTTACCAGGAACAATGTTGGTGGACACGGGAGTGGCGGTCACCTGCTCGTAGAAGTTTCCCTCGGAGTCTGTCAGAGTTGCGGTGCCTGCTTCTGTACCTGGAACAGTCGTTGTGGCGGCCGGGGTGGCTGAAACCTCAACAACAAAGTCTCCGTTGGAGTCCGTGACAGTCTCTGTTCCCTCGGCTGTTCCAGGAACGGTGTTGGTGGCGACGGGAGTTCGAGTCACCTCCTCGTAGAAGTTTCCATCAGTGTCCGTGAGAACAGCAGTTCCCTCCTGGGTTCCGGGGACGGTGTTGGTGGAGACTGGAGCAAGAGTCACTCGAGCAGTCGGAAGACCGTCTGTGCCCGTGAGAATCTCGGTTCCGGGAGAAGGACCCACTACAGTTGTAGCAGCGATGAGACTGACCGAAGCCAGCCCGTAACCGTTAGGATACCCCAGAGGTCCATGGCCTTGAGCCATGCACCGGTGCAAGTGTGCATCCCACCATCGATAGTTGCCCACGTAGTCGAAACACGAACTGGGAGCTGTTTCGGACATTTTTCCCCGGGCAGCAACGTAGATTCCGTCTGTTGTGGCGGTAAGAGAAGGCATCTTGGCCCGATCCAGGTAGCTCGCGAAGTAAGTGGCATTGGTGAAACTGTTTCGGGGAGGCGCGTTATCGTCGTCCAGAGGAGAACCGTCCCCGTCCCACCTTTCGAAATTTCGCCTGATGTAGTAGGCATCGGCCATTCCCCAAGGGTGAGTGATATCGGGCTCAAACGTGAAGTTGCTCGCCTCCACGGTGTTGAACTTGGGATCAGCCATTGAGCCGGGATCGGGCGATCCGTCCTTGTACAGAAGAGCAAACACCTCGCATAAGACGTAGTCTCCCACCCGTCTGACTTGTAGGATGACTTTCTCTCCTGTCGCCGTAACTGTTAGTATATTTTCAGTCATGGTGTCAATATTACTGGTCAAGGAGCCCACCGTGAAGGTAGCTCTGCCCCTAGGGGTGGCGGCAGCGATCATGAGATCCACGCCAAACGATCCCGAGAGCTCGAAAGAGTTTGCAACACTGTCAAAGAAGGAGGTGGCGGTAGCTCGGAACGAGTGGTTGTCATCGGTAGCGACCACATGGAACAGCTGGTCAGCGTCGGCGCTCTCAATGTAAAAGTCGTAGACGATGGGAGTCAAGGAATCAGCAGAATAGGGAGCAAAGGGGCCCTGGATGGAGAACTCAAAGTAGTCGCCAGCTTTGATTGTGGCGACGGTAGCAGCATCAAAAGCAAAGCCCATCTCGGCTTCCCAGGTGGTGTGTACCATATCGCGCTTGGACGTTGACTGGGCAACGTGAGCATTCAAAGAGGTGATGGGGTTCTTCAGCAGAGTCTGGGCCGAAGCCAGAGACACCAGCGTGAGAGCCAAAAGTAGTCGAAGCATTGTTGGTTGAGATGGTGACTGTGAGGTTGGGGCTCTTTATGTATCTTTCCCCCCGGGGACATTGATGTGAAGCAGGAACAGATTCTCAATCGTCTGGGTGAGGAGAGAGTCCCGATTAGGAACCGGAAGGCCATGCATCTCTTTCAATGTCCCTCAATGTCGCAGAAGAAATGAACGTCGGTCTAAGGAGTCTTGCAGTGTTGCAGCCGTGAATCGAGGAATGCTGGACGAATGGTGGTGAGACCTGAAGTGGTACAGCTGTAGACCTGATTTCGAAGTGCAGTACAGTAGTCATCAAGTAGTCAACAGCTCTATCTTGGATCCAACAGCTGTTCGTTCTGAGTAAGGTAACGAGCCATCATATCTTCTTCAGAGAAAACGAGCCAACACATCTTCTCCAGAGATGAACAATGAGAAGGGTTCCTGCAGGTGACGACCTTGGTGCTTTCTGATCCACTAACACACATTCCAAGACCGTAACATGGCTTTTGTTACCCTGCATCGTCCGCTTGCAATCCCAATCAGGATACGTAGCGTCCAAAACAGGAGATGAACATCAGACAGTACATACAGTACAGTACCGGTACTGTACATAGTCAGACTTCACTGGCCAAGGGGTATGTATGTACGTTGCTGAACACTGCTTTTCTTCTTGACGGTCAGAAAAAAAGACTGCACAAAGTCACCCGTTGAGTAATCAAATTTCGTGTAAACATCGTATAACCACCTTGTGAAGGTGTCCTGTTCTTCCCAAACTCTCATGTAACCTCCACAATTATGCAGGTCGAAATGTTCAAACAAGGCTTGTCTAGCGCGCCGAAAATAGTGAATTCCTGTTGACAACTTTTGCAACAAAAACTCCTTTTGTGAAAAGTGTGGAGCCATATTTTTCTTGTTTTTGTTGATGTACTCAAGTGACGACATGAATTTTCATGATTAAACGAAACGATTTGTGCCACTTATTACGTGAAAGCTGACTCTCAGTCGGAAGGGGTTTTTACAGTGTGAAGCGATGATCAATAGAATGTACAAAAAAAACAAACGACAGTCGTGACAACACCTTTTTCTGAACCACCTACTGCAACGTCGCAGATGAATAAATGTGCGTCATCCACTCAATGCCGTCTGGGCTGGTGATGTAGTATTCCCGTCCTGTGGTCGAGGTGGTATTGGGTCTTGCCCAGTATTTTCTATGGGTTTAGCTGTAGTGTTGTAGGCCGTTGACAGACATGAGAGGTGGGCCAATCTATGTTGCCAAATGATTGATCTAGATGGAGCTCATGATATATGTACAGAAGTTGTATTACTCGGTCACAACAACACTCGAACCCCAGGTAAGGCCACATCTTTGGAGGAGCAACACAGACATCAAATATGGCACTCGAAAGCTAGCCAAAATGCTTTAGACAAGTACTTGTTGGTCAATGTGACATTTCGACAATGTGTGGAGAAGCTTTGGCTCACGGGGTTGCACTCACGATACAATGTTGGAATGTGGTGCTCAAGAGGTACAATGTGGTAAGTCGGGTTAGCTGATGAAAAGTACACCCGTTTTTTAACATCCCTGAAGTGATTCACCCTGACACAGACATCCAGGCAACTGGTCGGTCAAGATTATGGGTCAGTTGGAGAATAGTTGCCAGACGGAAAAGAGGCATACAGATGAATGAATAATTAGCGTAGGGAGAAGCATTTTGACGGGCAGACTCGCTAGAGAACTCCAGTGAAATAGGGAGGTTTTTGTTGCCAGTTTGGTCAGTCGTATACCAAGCGAATTCAACCAGAACACCAAAGTCTCAGAGTCGGATTTGGCTTGGAGGATGTTGACAGTGGTGAAGTGACGAGAGTGTCGTTCAGTCCAGGCATGACTTTTCCGTTGATCTACTGTTCCTGCTTATTTGATAGCTTCGGCCAGATTGTGGTTTGACAATGTTGTGATCGATGAGAGAAGTCAACAACACCAATCGTCGTTAGTCGCGTCAAGAGCTACAACTCCTTCAGGTCACATTCCTGTATGGCCACTTTGGCTGGTGTAGAAGTACACCCATTATGAGGTTCCCCTTTACAGGTAGGGAGGGAGGACAGAAAGAACTTTAGCAGTGAGTAAGTGTTTATCAGCGTCTGGTTAATGGGTCGGGGAGACGTGCAGTGTGGAGCTCGATTTAGTTGGGATTTAGTGAAACGGAAAAGTCCGCTGGGGGTGCAAACTCGGGGTTCCAGAGGTGGGAAAGTGGTGGAAGAAGTGTCAGGGTGTAGAGAAGAGTGTAGGTATCATAATGGATGACTCAAAACAGTGGAAAGATCCGTTTCCATTGATATATCAGCACGTTTGTCCTGGATTTTGAGTTACGATTACTTGGGTTTAGTTGGGACCAATGTTAGGTAGGACTGAGACCCAACTTGACAAGGTGATGACTTCAGTGAGCACGTGATGCAGGGCCAAAACGACCTTTAGTCCATTGTTGGGGAGTTCAACTTTTGTCGTAACACAGGGCTAATGCGACCTTTGGTCCATCACCAAGAATCAACTGACCCAACTCCGTCGTAACACAAGACTGGTACGACCTCTGGTCCACTGTCATTGTTTCGGCTAGAGACTTGTACTTGTAGTGCGGTCGTAGAGGAGTAATACTTCTACATGTCTGTAATATCAGGAATCGTGTCTTTTCAGGGAAACGGAGGCTCCACAAGAATTTGTGGTAATTGGTCGTAGCTAATATTCTGCGATTATTGCATTACCGGTACCCGGTACCATGAATGTGCTGTTTAGTGACAGGCAAGACTACTGTACTTCGAAAAAAAGTCATAATATTGAACGCAAATAATGTGTTGGCTCACACTCCGTTAAAAATCCGTGCACCGCCCGTTAAACGAATAATCTCCGTGTTTAAGAGGATCCTGCTTGGGGCCTCCGATCTCGCCCGTCTTGGGGTTGACGTCGCCCTCAAACTCGTCGTATCGACGTCGCTGTTCGGGATGCATGAGTTGGGGACCCTTGGACGCCAGCGTGGGGCCAATGTCGGCGTCTAGAGCGGCCTTATCGTCGTCGGTCATGAGATCAGCAAAGGCCGAAGACGTGCTGGCGGCCTTCTGCAGCCGCTCAAACTCCTCCTGCTGTTCCTTGGGGAGTCTGGGCGGCGCAGACATGGGTCCCAGCGATCCAAACTGGTGGTTGGGCCGTCGTAGCGACGTGGAGAAGGCTCGAGAGAGTCGCAGCATGGTGTGAAAGTGTAGATGTGTGGGGTGAGATTGATTACAGGCGCTTATGCAGCCTCGTATTTTGGCTTTGGGAATTGGCTTCGAGAAATACGTTGGACAATTGGGTTGAGATGAAATTGTAGGTGGAGATGAGTGGCGATATGGAGCAACTTGTGAGAGGGACTGGGTATTTGAACGATATTGTGGTTGAAATTGAAGACGTGGTTTTATGTGAATAATGAGAACTTTATGCTTGTACACTACAGCTCTGTGAGCGACGCTGCTCTTTTGTACTACTCGTACATGAATACTTACAAAGGCCGTCACTTTATCACCAATTAGTTGGGTCTTCAGTTGGCTTCCAGTGATGCTACACATGATGTAATAAAAAAGAATATAAATAGATATACAGTAGCGTAACACAGCGACATGTGCTGTTGACAAGCTCCGCCCTCACAACGTGGACAATACTATGGGACTCTCAACGCCCGTATATAAGTTAATGCATAATGTGATTATAAAAAAAAGATATAAATTCGATATAAATCTAATATAATACAAAGCAATCTCGAATGTGGATGATGTTGATCGACTCAAGACTGATCAGATTGACAGTTTGCTAAATGGTGTATTTGTTCGCCACGTATTTATTTCCACAAGTAGCAATCTCGATTCCGTCACCAGAACTCCTTTTTGCTAGTTATGTTTAGTTTAAGCAATTGTTCAGGATAGTCCGCTGGGGGTGGCTATTTGGGGTGGCAGCTGAGCTAAAGAGATGGAGAAGGCGGAATATTACAAAGGGTATCACATTTGTAAGCAGAATTTCACGCTCGAATGATTAACGGTTCGAACACAACAGCCAGCTGATGGTCAAGTTCTGATTCTAAGTAAGTTTTGGTGGCAACTTTGTTAGACAGGTTTGGCAGTTCTTGAACCCGAGATAACCTTCAAAGAATCTCTACATTTTCTGGAGCTGCCATAGCATCTGTTCAGCACCAAGCCAGCTTCCCTACTATCACTCAAACATATTCGCTCCTTTTTATTTTACTACTTTTCATCTCCAGCTGATAACACTCCCCTTATTCTTCTCAATCTGATAACACACTCCCCTCCCTAATTGGCATACCGGAAGTACTTGTTCTGCTTATCGGTGAGATCCTGGAGCTGGATCTTTTTAATCTGCTCCGGAGTGGCAATCCAGCCGGCTTTGTCTCGCTTCTTGTTCTCTCTCGAGTTCACCCAGATGAGCAGAGCGTTGAGCCCGATGGCGACGAACATGAGCACGAAGCAGGTCACCTTGGCAGGCACGTACGCCGGAGCGTCTTTCGCTCGGAAGGTCTGGGGACCCAGAATGTTGCCGACGCAGTATCCAATCAGCAGGATCGCGTTGACCGTCACCTTCTTGGTATGCCCCGCCGTGTTGGAGGCCACGCACGAGAGCATACAGATGAGCCCCACTGGGTAGAGGATCACCAGGTAGAGACCCGTGAGCCCGGCAGCCGTGTTTCCTGGAACGAATGCCAGCAAACTCATGGCCATGACAGCGACGAGCTGGGCCACAATGGACATGATGAGCCGTTTCTGGGTGTACTGGACCAGAATACCGAAGAGGATGAGACCCACGAGCTCGACGGCTCCCTGGGGGGCCTGGTAGAGCAGTCCCCGGACCTTTCCGAGCCCCATGGTTTCCGAGAAGAGAATGGACATGAAGTTGGTGAGTCCTCCATTCGGGATGCTTGCGCACAGACAGAAGAAGAAGTAGATCCAGGTTCGGGGGTCCTGGAAGGCCTCGACGAACTGCTCTTTTTTGAACTGTTTGTTTTCAAAGCCCTGCTGGTTGCCGCGGATTCGAACCAGCACCTGTTTGCGTTCCTTGGGTGTCAGAAACCACGCCTTGGAGGGATCGTCCGGGATGTGGACGAGAACCAGCACGCCCGCAAAGATGGTCATCAGTCCCGTGATGATGAAGATGAGTTTCCAGCCGGGAATGGGCAGGCTGTCGTTGGTGGCCAGTCCGTACGCCATCATGGTGCCCACAATGATGCCGAGACCGTTGGCTGCCAGCCAGATGGACGTTCGCAGAAACTGCTCTTCTCGCTTGTACCACTGGGCGGTGACAATGACGAAAGCAGGAGTAACGGCGGACTCGAGCATGCCCAGAAGCAGCCGCAGAGTGATGAAGCCGGCGTAGTTGGGCGTGGCATGAAGACACAGAACAATGCCCCAAACGATGATGAAGGCACTGAGAGTCTTGATGAGAGGGAACCGCTGGAGCAGGTAGACGGCGGGGAACTCGAAAACAAGATAGCCAATGTAGAAACACGAGCCGCTCCAGGCGTACATGTCGCCGTGCATGCCCAGAGCCTCTCTCAGACCCATGACGGAGGCCGTCGAGTTGGTGGACTTGTCCATGAACTGAATGGCATAGACAAACATCATCAACGGACACAGATAGAGGTCTGTTTTCCGCAGCAGCCGTCGGTCCGTCTCCTTGTCCAGAAACGTGTCTTCATCTGAAGAGGTGTCTGACTCTTGTCTCTCGACTACAGACTGGTAGTCTGGTTGCTCGTCCAGGAACTTGGTTTTCGAGTCGAATGAGGACATGGTTGGATGGGTGTCTAAAGCCCGAGAGGCCAGACGACATCTTATCTATAATTCCTCATATCTCGCTGTCACGTCAGTTGCTTTCAGCAAGACGGTGCGAAATTCTGGGCTAGTGTATTTGTAGATGTTTAGAGGGTCTAAGTGCCGTTTGGTTCGAGGTGGGCATGATACCAAATGTTAGAAGGACGTCAACTCTGCCGCCGCCAAGCCAAACTGACAGCTATCGATATTTGCTCTCCTGTTTCATAGAAATCAGCCCATCCACTATCTCACCCATCTTCGGATGTCCCCACATAAATACAAGGTCAGTCTCAGATCTGTAAGTGAATCAAATGTATAGAGTCGTGGGTAGTCTCCATTCGAGGACATGCACATCGAGAGAATGAAGGTGTCAACCCTCTACTCTACTGTACCATATTCATTCGAGCCTCCCATCAAAGTACGTTAGGGTAGTCTCTTGCCACTCCCTTCTAAGAAGACGGTCCACTCGAGAGAAAAGTTCAGTAAAAGATGCCTAACCAGTCGAAAAGAACCTGCTGGTAAAAGATGCTTGTCCCATATAAATGACATGTATTCTGTATATCCACCTATCAACAGCCTCTGTCGAATATCTACCATGGACTCTTGTCCTCTATTTCTATGCTACCACAGGACCACAAACAGGAAGGACACGGCCATCAGCGCGATGGAAAGCGTCACTGCCCGGGCCCCGTCCAAAAAGTACACTGCACCCAGGTACGAGCAGGTGATGTCTCCGTCGTCGGAACGCAGTCCGTAGCTGAGTGCCCGATTTCGGTGCTGTTTGGGGCACTGGAAGCCCAGCGACGCGTCGCAGTCCTGCACAATCTTCTGGCACAGGTCCAGACACGGCAGAATCTCCTTGTAGCGGCCCGGTTTGAGCACGCGGTCGATGAGCTCGTTTCGCGACGTTCCCGGCGGCCGTTCCTGCAGATACGTGGCGTTGTTGGACCAGTCTGCACACCGGGGGATTGTCACGGCACACAACCACTGTTTGTACGAGTCTGCGCAGTCGTCGCACGACTTGAGAATCGAGTATCGCGAGTCCAGCGACGCGTTGCACGCCACAATCTGCTGCGAGTATGTGAAGTTCTGCCACCACTTGGAGGCGTTGTCGTCGTACAATTTCGCCAGCTCCTGCGAATCGACCAAGGACGAGTTGCCCGGAACGGCGTAGGCCACGTCGGAGCAAAAGTCGAGGTCGTAGACCAGCTGGCAGTTGTCCGACGTCTTGGAGTTGAACCAGACCTGGTCGTAGACGGTTCCTCCGGGGGTCTTGGAGTTGGGTTTCGTCAGCACCGCCAGATACGACGCCGAGTTGTTGAGACCCTTCATGAAAAACTGCTGCTTGTAGTAGTGTCCGAGACCTCGACGGGTGTACGAGACGTCGCAGTTGCCCGAGTTGAGCACGGAGGGGCCCTTCTGGATGGCGCAGTACGAGTTGGAGAGCCACCACAGCTGGTTTTCGTCCTCCATGGGGAACGCGGTGATGTCGTAGATGGCGTTCTGAATGTCGACAATGTAGTGGTCGGACGTGGCGTTTTGCGGGTCCGTCGTCAGGTTGCCCGTGACAAATAATGCATGGTTGTAGTCGGAGTCGACCAGGTAGAGATTGGGGGAGTCCTTGAAGGAGTATAGAGGAGCTTCCCACGACACGCCCAGCGAGTATGTGAATTCTCCGGGCTGGCTGGCTGAGACGGAGGTGGGAGCTGCTGGTTTGGAGACTCCCTCGTTGGACACGTCGCTTGGAGCAGCGGTGACTATTTCGTCTCCATCATCTGAGCCTCCCTGGGGCGCTTTATCTTCGTCTTTGCGTTTTGAGAGGGGGTCCAATTCGGAGTCCATCGGTAGGTCTCTCTTCTCAGAGTCTCTCGGCAAGTCCCTCTTTCTCCTCTTCAACCCTGAATCTCTCCTCCCCTTGTCACTGTCCTGCTCTATCGGCTCCAGTTGACTCGTGTCGAACGTCATATTACTGAAATCCAGCTCAATGTACAAGTTGGACACCTGCACCGCACTAATGTCAATGGTCAGGTTGGCGAATCCAAACTCGAAGTTGTCCATGGAAAAGACAATGTTTTCGGGGTTCCAGCCGGCCTTGAGCAGAGCCGGAGCGGTGTAGTCGTAATTCATGGACATGTTTTTGTAGTTGAGGTTGGGCGGCCCCGCGCAAATGTTGGCGGTGATGTAGACCGTGGTGGCGCTCGGGGGAATGTCGGTCAGGTTGTAGATGCGCGTGTCGTTCAGTCTCATGACGTAGTCGACGGGCTGGTTGTTGGCGATGGGAGTGGCTACCACGGCCGCAGAACCCGTGGGCTGGTTGTAATTGGGCACCGTCGACGCGGTGAACAGGTTGGTGGACTCTGTGTGCGTCGAGGACGTTGTGGGCGTCGGAGTGAGCGAGCTGGCCGCCTTGGCCCGGATTTCCACCTCCCGTCGCCACAGGTCGTTGCCGGCGTGCTGGAACGGCAGAAACAGCTGCGCAGCCGCGAGCGGGTCGAGCTCGGTCACGTTGCCCAGAAACGCCTGGGTCCCCGCGACCAAGACGCCCAGAATCAGGATCCACAGACGCATGCTGGGAGTGAAGGTGTGGTTGTGATGGACGGACTAGTGGCATGCGCATCACGTGCAGGATGGGGGGGTGGAAATGTGTGGCAGTTAAAAAATGATTGGATCTAGGTGGAGATCTGATTTTTACGTAGATATATTTTTCAACTCCGTGTCAATCAATCAAAACCGCTTCCCGCTCATTACTACTTGTACACTCCCCAATCACCATGTCTTACTCTCAAATGTCTCCTTGAAATTCAGACTTTTCAAAACCGTTTCTGAGCCGCACGTGTTGGGTGGAAGAGTACGATAGACAAGAATAGAGCGTGGTACGAGTACGAACTTGTAGATGAAGGGGTGCAAAGACGGGTGCCACGTGATTGTCTTTTTTAGGGAAGTCACGTGACAGAAATAATGAGCATCATCCGAGTAGCAACTTGATAACCAGCATTATCACCCCACCACCTATTGCCACTCTCCGTCTCGATAACCTTGATTGTTCCTTCTTCTTTCAACACGATAAAGGACGGGTACCTTGTTTCTCGACCGTTCGGGCAAGGGTGACTGAGACGGGTATGTATTTAGATGGTGGTTGGTGGACTTTGCATAATCGGTTTTTCCGAGATTTCTCTAGATTTTACTCGAATTTCCATCGATTATCAGATCATTATATTCACTCATGCACAGCCCAGTCAGTGTACCGGTGCAGCGCAACCAAGTCCAACTATAAACTCAGCCAAAGCCCACCAAAGTCCCAACTAAAGCCCACTGTTAAAACCCACCAAACTCCGATCCGCAGACTCGTGCCCAAGTGCATAATTTCGCATATTTCAAATTAAAACGCGTCAACGTATCTCGACCATCAGATCAGCACAACACAACCACAAACAACCAATGTCCGACAACATGGAGGGATTCGAGGAGTCGCGGAAAGGCAAGGAAATCGCCGTCGACACCATCAAGCCCGGCAAAGAGCATCTCCCCTGGGTCGAAAAGTACCGGCCCGACACGCTGGACGATGTCACGGGCCATGAGGGCGTCGTCACCACGCTCAAAAAGCTGCTGGCCAACAAAAAGTTCCCGCATCTGCTTTTCTACGGTCCCCCCGGTACGGGCAAGACGTCGACGATTCTGGCGGTCGCCCGCGAGATCTACGGGCCCAACTACAAGAGCATGGTGCTGGAGCTCAACGCGTCGGACGATCGAGGCATTGACGTGGTGCGGGACCAGATCAAGGTGTTTGCGAGCTCGCGGCAGATTTTCCAGCGCGGCGGCAACGACGAAAACGCGCGCTCCAACTTCAAGCTCGTCATTCTCGACGAGGCAGACGCCATGACCAATGTGGCCCAGAACGCCCTGAGACGGGTCATTGAACAGTACACCACTCACACGCGGTTCTGCATTCTCGCCAACTACACGCACAAACTGAACCCGGCGCTGCTGTCGCGATGCACGCGGTTCCGGTTCAGTCCCCTGCCCGAGGCTGCCATCGACAAGCGGATCATGCAGGTGATTGACGCCGAAAACGTCAAGATTGCGCCCGACGCCAAGGCTGCGCTGCTCGAGCTGTCCAAGGGAGACATGCGACGGGCTCTCAACGTGCTGCAGGCGTGCCAGACGGGTCTGGAGCACCCTGGAAAGGACACAATCTCGCTTCCGCAGGTGTATCTGTGTGTGGGCTCGCCCGATCCGGCGGACATTGACACGATTCTGACGTCGGTGCTCAACGACGACTGGACCACGGCGTACGACACGGTGTCGACGCTGAAACGCGAGCGCGGGCTGGCACTGGTGGACATTTTGGAGAAGCTGTCGACCGAGCTCATGGCGCTCAATCTCAAGGAAAAGACCAAGATTGCGCTGCTGTCCAAGCTCGCGGACATTGAGTACCGGTTGGCCAACGGAGGGTCGGAAAAGATCCAGACCAGTGCTGCCATTGGTGTTATTAAGGAGTCCATGGAGTTGGAGGTTTAGAGCATGCCAGTATATAGATAAGGAGTGAGATGATGCAATGATAGTAACGGATTGTGGTGTTGGGTGATTTGGTGGATATGGTGGTTGGCTGATCAGCTTGCGATGTAGATCGAGATCAAAGGCGACTTCTCTGGGTTCTGTCAACTCATCAATAGAGACTATGGATGGCTTTGGATAGAGAAATGGACGTCAGCAGTAGCCGCAGCCAAGACCAATTGGCAACGAGCTCACCAGCAGCACTCGTTCTGGATCACCATGCAAGCAATGAAGTACCACATATATTTGGTTAATCGGCAGCCATGTTGGTCGGTCTTACTACAACTTGGTGAACAGAACCAACAGCAGGGTTGTGTCATGTTCGTCTTAGAATACCCCAATATTTGTCAGCGACAATCTTCAAAGGATGATTCGGTTTCCACAAGAATTGGTTTGGTCGTTCGAGAGACAGCCAGCAACTACATCCGCTGGACCATGAACCATTTGAACCGTTAACAGCTGAAACTGACTATGGTGACTGTAAGTGGAAATGTTACGGCAAGTGTTTATCCCTAGCTCTAGAACGTTCATCTCCGACTACTTGATTTGACTCTGCAGATCTGAGCAACGTCATTTCGGCCCTAATTGCACATTGATGTGTAGACAGGACTGGCTCTCCCCCATCGCTCGACTGTCTACAACTTGGACTCAGATTCAACTCAGGAAGCTGCCAGACTGGTGGAAAATCATTGTCATTGCTTTACTCCACTGACTGAGGCATCGGTGAGTGGTAATTGCGTACGATGATAACGTCTCGAGCTCTGAAGTTCCACGAGTCCGGTCTAGTTCAGACAGTTACTTACACTTTAGTTTAGAATAAGGTCCCTCTGGGGGTGCTGTTTCGGTGTTCCAGAGGTGCTGTCAAGGCAAAGAGTCTATCATTCTATAGTCTGTACACTGTCTAAAAACAATTATCTGGTCATAAATAAATGTTGTTACCCAAAATTTCGAGTTGTATTGTTTTTGTTTCTGTCGTCGAGTGACTTTCAATGAGACTTTTAGTTGACTCTATTTGGTGTAGTACTGCAAGCAGTGATACAGAATGAGATCAGATGGCAACGGGGAATAACACAAGATGACTGCAGAACACTCTTCTGACTCGGTCGGTACCAATCATACGTTACATTCACTATAGGTATGTTTTAACATCCTGGTACCAGTGCGGTCCTTCTCCCGATACTTCCAAGTAACTCCACCCAGTTGTGAAGCTAACAGACGAGCAGTTTGACATTCCCCAAAACCTGGTTGAGGGTAAGTATGCCGATAAAAACTATATCAGTCGACTTGAAATAAGCCACTTACTTTACTTGAACTTTTTCAACCAGATAGACCAACAATCCATTATTTTGTCCTGTTCTGTATACGAGAACAGTTCCACCTTTTTTTTTCCACCTTCATGTAACACTCCGCTCATGCAGACAGTAAAGTTCAACTGCACGAGGAGATGATGACAGTGAAATTCATGCCACAAAAAAAATGTACCAATCAAATCCAGTCACGTGACCGAATTCTCACATTATTCAACCGCCGCGACTCCCTCCATTTTTTCATAACCTGTTTCTTCACCCCACGCTGCCTCCTTAACTAATATCCACCACCCAATTCCGTGCGGCTCATCGGACAAAGTTCGGACCCCACATTTCGATCCATTTTAATCTTGTCAGCATCGCCATGAAAAAAACGGACAACGCGCCCAAGGCCCAGGTGTGGTTCATCAGCAACATCAACACGCAGGTGGGCGTGGAGATAGCCCAGCGCGTGCTCCACGACAACAATGTCGTCATTGGCGGCATCAACAAGGCTCTGGGCAGTCTGGAGGTGGGCGAAACCACGTCTCAAGACAACCTCCAGCTGCTGCTGAGCAAACACGGCTCCAACAGCGCTCTCTCGTTTGTCGAGATTGATCCGGGCAACTCGACTTCCTGTCAAATGGCGTTTTCTGACGCCTTCAACCGTCGCCCTACGGTAGATGTGCTGGTCAACTGCAGCCACACCATGGTGCTTGGAGAAGCGTCGCAGTACGAAAACTGGCAGGTGAACGAGCAGTTTGAAAGCAACTTCTTCCACCACGTGAACGTCATCAAGGCGATTCTGCCGCACTTTCGTCGCCAGCTCCAGGGCCATATCATCAACATCATGGACTCGACCACCAGTCTGGCCACTCCGGGTCTCTCGCTCTTGTGTGCTGCAAACAGAGCTCTGGCGGGTTTCTGCGAGTCGCTGGCGCTGGAAGTGTCGCGTTTCGGCATCAAAATCACCAACATTATCGCTCCTCTGGAAGCGTCTCTTTTCACCCAGGGAGTTGTCATGACGGAAGACGAACAGACGTCGGAACACGTGTCGAGACTAAGAAACATTGTCGTGCGCGAAGACATTTACCCTCAACAAGCAATCACAGACATTGTCCATGGAATCATCTCCATAGCCTGCAACCCCAACCCTCCACACCGGTTTGTGATCGGAGGAGACTCCATCACAGCTGTCAAGGAGCAGATCCAGAGAGAAGCCGAGGAACTGGACGATATGATGGAGGTGAGCTACAGCTGCGACTTTGATTTGTTGGAGCAAGAACACATGGGATACGGCAATCATATGAACCAGAAGATTAAGCTGGAGCATGATGACAAGGGGGGTTATATGTGATGGAAAACGACGAGAAGACGAGAGCGAAAGCCGATTGTGTATATATTTTATTTATCTATTTGGACGGAGGTGAAGAACAAAGTGAAGGGTGGTAGCTATGGTGGGAAAGTGGGACTGAGAGTGGCTCAGAGGAGCTGGGGAGACCAAGGCGAGCATTTTGATACCATATAAGCATACACGTGAGCTTTCCTCAGTGGTATCGAAGGAATATACCCTCCCTTGCTCTCAGTTCTCCATACCGTAGTCTCATATGTTACAAACCTTAAATTTGACCCCCCACTTTATTTCACGTTAAAACTAAAAGCATTCCTAACTACTTCAATATCAACACCATTGCTTGTTGGTCAGTGTCTCTGAATTCTCACAGTTACTGTCGTCATTTTGACACTAATTCCGACCGTTTTCTCTCCACCCGAAATAGCTTCACTTTCACAGGGCGTTGAGGGAGGTATGCATGGAGTCCGAGAAGTGTTGAAGAGGACGTGAGTTGGTGTTAGCTTACCAGACCGTTGTATATCTTACATATTAGCAGTTTCGTACGACGCTGTCCGTACACTCAGTTTCTTTTTACAGTCAATCAACGACCTAGCGCTCATTTGCCAGCTCCCAGAACACAATGTACTGATCTGATCTGGAAAATAAATAAATATCTCGACTCAGAATCTCCCTCTGATTTGATTGATACCATTGTTGAACAGATCGGACTATAATCTGCCAATTTGGTTGGTTCATCTACTCAACTTATGCTCGTTCGATGCACTGCAGAAAGCAGACGGACTGTAGATGCAGGTGGAAATATCATGACACGTGCTCAAAACACTGAAATTACAACCGTAATCAAATAAAAATCATATTTCTTTGTAACTACAGCAACCGGCTCACTCATACTTTCTCCTCCCTATCTCGATATTTCAGTCGCGTGATTAAGTTAAGATTAATGGGCTCAGATGTTGTCTTCTTGCTTCACCAAAATGGATACCCGTGAAGAAAGTGATAGACAGTGGATAGAGCTCAAGCAGAGTATCCAGACGGAGTGGTCGAAGCGTGATCGAGCTGGCGATAAGCTGATCTACCAGTTCCACCAGTTCCACGACTTTCGGGAGAGCGAGCAACAGGCCCTTGAGATCAATGTTCCTGTTCCCGCCACCAAAGAGCAACTGGCTGCTGCTGTAGAAGTTTTAGCCGAAGATTGCGCCAAGATCATCGAGACGCTGAGACCGGCGCAAGACTCGTATTTCCTCGGTCTACGAAGACAGATTGAGTTCATTCGAGACTTTCAGGCCCTGGTGGAGCGCAGGGAACACGAGGGAGCCAAGATGCAGTTTCTGCAGGGCACTCTGCTGGGTTCCTCCGAAAAGCTCTTCAACTGGCACAAAAAGTTGAGGGAGTGGGAGCAAATGTGGGACGATTTGGAAAGCGTCATTTTCCAGGGAGGTCTGCAGCGGGTGGTATTGGACCAGAGTGAAGAGCTCAAGAGGTGGTTCTATCTGGAGTATCAGTGCAAGTTTGGAGAACACATCGGCCCTGTCCACAGCTCTAAACAAGCAGTTGTTCTCGATGATGGAGCATCTCGCTCTTCAGGGAAGACGTATCTTCCGCCGGAGATTGTCTCGTTGATCTATGATTTTGCAGACCTCGAAACGTGTGTTGTTCTTCGACAAGTCTCGACAAAGTGCTACAGCATCTTCCAGGAGTCGGGCAACATGCTGAGGGAGAAGCTGAGACGGAGGAATCCCTGGATGAAGCCCGGAGACGCCGAGATGGAGACTTGGCAGGATTGCGTGCTGGTATTTGTGGGACGACTTCAAAGCGGCAAGTGGCTGTCCACAGACGACAACATTGATGAGATCGACTTCACCCCTCCGGCTGCCCAAACGAAAACCGTTGTTGGACTCGAGCTGAATCCCTCTCAAAAGCTGCCTTCGGACTTCGTATCCATTATCGACGACTGTGGATGTGGAATCTCTTCCTGCGAACACTTGCACGTTTGCGACGAACGAGATCGACTGGTCATGAATCCCTGGACGATGGAATGCAGAAGAGACGATGAGCCGTATGAAGTCGTGTCTATAGACGTTTCTCGCACCACATTGAAATTTGGAGACACCGAGATCGACTTACCAACCTGGCTAATGGGCGACGAAGACGAGATTGAGGATATCTTCATAGGACGAACTATGGTCTCCGTGTATACGACTACGGACCAGGTTTTCCTGTTCCCACGTGACCTCACCGACCCCAAAAATTACTTTGTCTACACCAGAGAAGACTCTCAGTACCACTTTGGAGACATGTACGTTTCCAGAGGAGGCTACAACTTCAGCTTGGCCGACATGGAGGGCAAGAAAATGGTCAAGTACGCAAAAGCAATTGAATCCCGGCCCCAGGCTTTCTACAATGGACTTGTCTGGTGGTCTTTTAACAACGCCAGTCTGCTTCCCACATTTGTCGACCTGGAAACACCAGACAAGGTGTACTACCGAGGTGACCGAGCTATCACAGGGTTCACGATAAAATGGGACTGTGTCTTTGCCCAGGGCAGCAAGTCACGTGACTCGGCCCATCTGGTGGCCGCCGAGCACAAGTACGGCCAGGAGATTGTCGATCTGGCCACTGGGGTGGTCACTACGGTGAAGACCCACGCGACATGGCGTTGTCCCACTGTGCACTTTATGGGCTATCAAGATGGACATTTCCAGACGTGGTGTATGACGTCAGATGTTGTTGACCACACGACATCGAAGGTGCGAGATGAGTTGGGTGTTGCTCAGCCTGTTGATATGTTACAAGTAGCTTTGATGGATTAGCGGTACGGGATGAAAACGAATCCGGTCCCATTGAATACACACAGTATATGGGACGAAGTTGATCTAGCGATGATTATTACAAGTTCAGACCAACCCGATTTATTGGAATACTTTAAAAGAAACGAAATTACTCAGTCCACACTCAAGGGAGATCAGATTGATAGTGGTACGTCACCCAAAAAGGGACTTGATAAAATAGATCAGCCTGACCAATTCAACACTTCATCCATGTACAGAGAGGATGATCCGATCGTATTCATCTCGTCCAACATATCACTATCAGCAAGAGACTGGTCTCATGAAACACATTAAATGTAGTTCAAATGGGCTCTCCCCTAATTAAACAAGTGCACTTGTCAACAGAGATCTTATTGTAAGTAAAGGGCTACATAGTGTGTTCTTACAGATCATTCTTGAGGACTCAACCGGCTCTACAACCCTGCCACCTCCAATCCAATAAAAATACATTCTCAATTTAGAAGAAACCCGATCCAAAAGGCTGACCATCCCAAGGGTACTGTCCTTGACCTTGGCCTTGGCCTTGACTTTGCTGTCCCTGTCCTTGCCCTTGACCCTGCTGCTGACCCTGCTGCGCCTGTCTCTGCTGCTCTAGACTTCCTGTGACCGGCTGAACATTGGAGTTGCTGGTATACACTGCCTGAGCAATACCGACCTCCTTCTCCTCGATATCGTAGACCACGTACGCAGACCGGAGGAACGTGTCTCCGAGCAGAGTAATGCCGTGAGTATTATCATTGGACGAAACTCCAAACACGCACTGGTTGTTATGGGGGTCTCCGATAATGTCACTCAGCTTGAGAACCAGCTCAGTTGAGTCGACATTAATAACGGCTCCGTTGCCAAAGTCGAACGCCAGCGTCACCTTGGTGTTGCACGCCACGTAGTTGAGACCCGTGTTAGGATTCGTCTGGCTCGACAGACCCACCTGGTCGAAGATGGTGTAGAAGATATCGTTCGGCAGAAACGTGTACGAGGTTCCGGAGTCGAGCACGGCGACATGGGGCTGTCCATACGGCCCGGCTCCGTTGATTCCGACTCCCTGGTACTCGACTTGGAACGCGTTTGCGTTCTGGAGCTTGACAATGTTGAGAGGACCCTGGAACTTGGCGTAGTCAATACCTCCAAGCAAAAGAGTGCCTTGGGGCGAGTTGACGTCCTCCAGGTAGAGGGAGTACACGACTCTGTCGATGAAGCCCTGGTTCTTGAGCTGGACGGGGAAGTTGGGGTACTCCGGCTGCTGTCCGTGGTTGAGAGACTCGGAGCCCTCCAGGGAGATGCCGAAGATGGCGGTGTTGCCTACCGCCTTGTCTGCGACGGCAAACTGGAAGTTTTGGAGCGTCACCGGACCCACAGACAGAGTATCTGTGACCCAGTCTCCGTGAGCAGATCCCGTCACGTACGAGATGCTATAGTCGCTGTTGAGGTAGTGGTAACTGGACGACGCCTTGGTGTTGAACTGGCCAGAGAACTCACAGGCTCCATTCGCACAGTCATCGGTATCGGCTGAACTGAACACCCACAGATCAGACGATCCCGTGTCCAGAAGCACGTTGAACTGCTGTGCCGGAGTCCCCAGAGAGATGCTGATGGAGTACCAGAACTCCTTGTTGTGGACAGTCTCGGTGTACGCTCCGTCTCGCTGAGCCAGGGTTCTGTTGACTTCCGCGGCAGACTCGTGGTGTCTCGTTACTGGAATCTGGAGCACCTTGGGCTGTGTAGGAGCTGCCAGAACGCCATTGAGTAGAGAGAGAGTAGCGACTGCAAAAAAGACGGGTTTCATGGCGACGATTTTTCAGCGAATGTAACGCCAAGCCCTTCCGTGCATCGCAGCGCTTATATATCGCGTCCAGGATCTCGTTGGAATGCAGATCGTTACTTGCAAGGATTGTTTGTGTCGATCTCTCTCCTTAACCGAAACCCAAACGGTTCTTGGCTGCTGCACAGTTGAGAGAGTTAGATTGAACGCGTCGAGGAGAGAAAAGGTGATAAAAAGCTGAAGGAATATTTTGTTGGTGAGAAGAGGATATTTGTGCAAAAAAGAAATCACTTCAGGTTTCGTCCAAATACCAACAACGTGAAATTCCACAAGTTAATGTGCAAGTATTTGGTTATGTCTCATCCAGTGCTCGTCTTCCAAGACATGCAGATCGGCATGTAAGGGATGCGTCTGGTGAGTGGAGGAGTGCCGTGAGATAAAATCTGGGTGGGTGATGGATGAATGGAAAGTAGACCAGAGGAGCACTTAGTCATTGTGGAACATTTGGCTGAGTCAGCTGTTCACAATGCTGAAGAGCACAGGACAAGAGCTCACTTCACAAGTCAAACTTTCCACGGCGTGTTGTCACCGAGTCTCTCCACACTTCAGAGAGTCTAATAAGAACCAGGTACTCGTACATGATTACAAATCTCAGTTTGGTTCGTAGATTACAATCTCAGTTCAGTTCATTACTCAGCTAAACACTCAAACAATCAAACAACAGCTCAATGGACTCATCTTGAGCCACTGACAAAAACTTGGCCTCGATGGACTTCTCCTTCAGAATCGGCTTGGCCTTGTCAACAATCAACTTGGCGAAAAAAGCCTTGGCTTCCCCATGGTCGCACGTTCGAGCACATCTCCAGCCGTTGACACAGTCCTCCAACTCAAGAGTCGGCTCAGATTGCTTCATCTTCAGGAAGGCAAGATTGAGAAGAGCAGGGAGTTGGTAGACTCCTGCAAGTTCCAATAACACCAGGGCCTCATCGAAATCAAACTCGAATTGTTGTCCGTAGATGAACGAAACCAGATTTTCGACAACTTCAGATGGGTACTCGAGCTTGAGAATATCTTCAACCTTCTCTTTGCACATGTTTTCCATCATTGTGCTGAAGAAGGGCCAGTAGGTCGACATCACTAGTTTGTGGACAGGAATTGAAACTTCGTCACTGCACTCGATAATGAAGTCAGTGCTTGTGTTGCTTCTGATGTCGGAGAGCTGATTCGTCTGGAACTTACCATCACCTTCTGATCTCCATTGCACCTTTTTCTCAAGCCCCACTATCTCGGCAACGAGCTTTGCGTGCTCTTCCTGTATTGTGAAAATCTTGTCATTTTGTTTGGCGAGAAGAACGTAAACGTGTTCTGGAATCACTGTAACATCGACTTTTGTGGTCCTGATGTCAATAACCCAGGATCTCGGTTGTTCGGGCAGGTAGTCCTGAGCGTAAAGAAACACCGATGTGTCAAGAACAAAATACTTGAATTTCACTCCCTTGGCGCTATGCGGGGTGTTAACTGTCCGAAAAGTCTCTGAGTAGGACTTCTTCTCCCCTATGAGTGTGTAAGACGAAGAAATCGCGATCTCAGTATATCCGAACGAAACTTGAATCCTCCAATCCTCCAGCTGGCTTCTTTTGAACATCATGGCTTCCCCGAAATGCTTAATGGTGAATGTGCGTTCTTTGCTTCTGTTCATGTCGATGTTGGGGGCTGTGGATACCACGGGGAGAAGCTCTTGTCCGCCTTGAACTTATACTGCCTCTTAGTCTTGGTCGTGGAAGCTAAGGGAGTCTAGATAATGAAATATGGGTCTAGATAGTGCATTCGGGGTCTTGTTGCCACCAAGTGGGAGTGCTGAGTAGGGACTAGTGGGTCTAGCTCTTCTAAGTGGCAAGAATGAAACATATCAGAGGTCTTTACTTTAGTCGGCAGCTTTGATCTCTCCATGCACATTTTTGACTTGTTTTCCCACCTCATGCCAATCTGAAAGTTCGTCAATCGAGAAAGTTGTCAATGGAGATTATACTGTTGTTTTTTTCCAATAACAGATGGGCAGAGCGAGTTTGATCAACAGCAAACCGTCTGATCTTGAACTAGATTAGATTCCGATGGTACCAAACTGTACAAGCTCCTTACGTGTTGTTCAAGTTTTCGCCGATCGAGCCGAGTTTAGATTCTCGACTCGTCATTGTCCTGACTGTCTGACGGGCAGATTTCAACAAGTACTGTAGGACGAGATTGTGTCAGCACTTATCAGATGAGAGATGCGAGCATCACTGTATCCAGAGTGTCCCTGATGACACTGATGCCATATGATGTATATCCTCCATTGACTACAGTACAGTACGTGTAACACTCCACTACCATACCCCCACCTCCTATACACAAAACCATCAATATAAATACATCCCCACATCTAAGTCAACTCCACAAAGACTGCATCCGGTCTACCTCCTCCAGACAGTTTAATGACACCTTTTGTGGCCAAATCCAGAGCCTTGGCGAACGAAGTTGCTGCAGTGGCTCGATCATTGGGCACTCCCTCGGACAACAGCGACGGAAGCACGGCCTCGAACGACGTCTTGCCCTGACACACGCTCATGAGATGGAACAGAAACTCCTGGGCCTCGTGAGCGGCAATGGACGTGCCGGACAACATGTTATATTCTCCGTCATCATTGTCTGGAAAGTGCGGATCCGGGTACTCGTCGAGAAGGTCGACGTCTCCAAACGAGCCTGACCGAGAGTGGACGCCTCCTCGACGACTATGTCGGGCTCGTCCGGAGCCTGGAGTTCCTGCTGATCCGACCATTCGAGACCCGAAGATTCCGGACGAGCCCAGCATGCGTGCTTCTCCCTGGTCGCTCCACGGGGAAGTGTGGTTTGAACCTCGTCGAGCGAGTTCAATGCTGCCGGGGGTGGCTTGACCTGGAGTGTGGAGGCCTGGAGTGTTGAGACCGGGTGTGTTCAGACCAAGAGAATCCGCAGCTGGATTTCCTCTGTTCACTCCGGCCTGTGCGGAAGCCCTAGCAACTCGTCTAGGTTCAGACTCAGCGAGCATCTCCTGAATTTCACTCTCGAGCAGAAAAATGGGGTCACTTTCGCACTGTGTCAAGACACTCGCCTTCCACTGGGCAAATTTCGTCTTCCGTTTCTTCCGTCGAGGCTGAGCGTCCTGTTTCTGCAGCTCCATGTTCTCCAGGTAGTTGTCTCTGAAGCCGCGGATATCCGCCATTCTGAGCGAGATTTCGTCGTCCATGACTGCCGCTCGCACCCTCTTTCGTCTTGGCATGGTCTGAGTGGCTTCCTGAATCGTGGCCAGATCGTCGACAGCCACAACGTCGTGTCCTCTGAACGGAGAGCTGTGCAGCGGAGTATGGGGAGAGCGGGGCGTTTGGGGGGTCATAGGTTCGACATAATCCAAGTTGGGGTCCAAGTTGAGTCCGTCTTGAACCACAAAATCGCCTATATCCCGATCCACCGCGAAATCGTCGAAATTGAGATTATCGGTCAACAACCCGTTATCATCGAACGACATGTCCAGATCGCCGAGCTCGTCGTCGTCGTCAAACGCCCACGACACCTCGGGAGTGATGAGCTCGGGCAGATTGAGCTCTGTGATGGGCACACCTGCAATCTCAGGAGGAGCCACACACGGCAGCACTGCCACGTCTTCCAGAACTAGCGAGTGGCGTGCAGCGCGTCTTTGTGGCAGATCGATTGACCTTGGCGCAAGAGGAGCAAAGTTGAGACGGTTGCGCAGATTGGTAGCGTCGGCCTGCAGAGACGCCGACTGACGGTGCATCGCTACCACCGTGCCGTACATGAGCTGAGACGAGAGACGGAGAGCCATGGGATGGGCTGGCGACGAGATTTCTTTGCAAATGTGGTTGATTTGAAGATCGAGTACTTCGCGGCGGTGTAGAGATTTGTTAACTGTCGCCAGAAGCCAGACGGTTGATAGTCCGGGTTGGTGTTGGAAGAGAGTCGTTGAGAAGAACATGTGGGGGGAGGGGGTGGTGAAGATCACAGAAGCGAAATCTAGAGCACTGATATACCACCAACATTCACCACGTCACCTCAACACAGTCCCACTTTGGACATCCCGTTTCGGACTGTGCCCCATCATCTTGTGCATAGAGATGGATAATGTACAGAGGTGTGCATGAGGGGGGGAAAGTAAGGTGAGTGACAGAGTCGTGTTGTTGCTGGGGGAACAATTGCTAAGTAGTATGAATCACGTGACAGTCTTTCTGCCTGATCGAGCTGGTCATATAGTGCTGGTTGGAATCGCGTTGGTTGAGTGGATCAGATCAAGGATGGATCACCACTTTGAGTTGTAGATTGGAATATTTAAACTTTATCTTGGATGTTGGTTTGAACTCTCTTTGTAAAAACAATGGTCAACACGACGGAACCAAACTCCCCCCATTGAGTGAGTCTGACGACGATCTGTCCCTCGGCGAATTGGATTCGAGTAACATGGAGGATTCAGAGCGCCGGATTTCTGATGCTGTCGCAGACCATCCTGTTTTGGATCACCCGGAGTACTGCAATGCTTACCCACATCCACCTAAAATCAGAGGCTATACTTGTCAGGCGCCATTTGACGAGGTGTGGAAGTGGCTGAATGTGGCAGCCAAGAGGCAGTCCTATGCTTTCGTCATCAAGGGTAAGCCAACGCTCAGAGACAATAACATTGAACCAGGTAATCCACAAAGGGGTGCTTTCACGGTAATCAATCTTCAATGTTGCCACCCAGGCTGCAAGTATCGGGTAAAGATCCATGTTTCTACCACCAATGGCAATGCCGAAATCTTTTATGACAAAACGATACTTGCCCAGTACGAGAATCACTTTAGTCACTTGACAGTCGGTGATCAGGAGGTAGACCGCCTGATTCAACAGAGTGAGGAGATGCGAAGGTCGCAGATGAAGTATCACGACTATGATGATCTTCCGCCTTCTAAGAAGTGTGCGGACCAAGGGGAGCTTGCGATGCATATCAACTCTTGGGCTATCGAAAGAGGATTCGCGTATACGAGACACGAAACAGGAGGGCGGAAGACTCCTGGAACAACCAAAGACGATATGACGACCTACAAGTTCAGTTGCTGTTTTGAAGACTGCGGTCATTTGATCCAAGTTGTTCACGACCTGAAATTGAACGTATGGTACGTTAAACGACCACTCGGAATGGTCCCCCATGTTCATGATCCGTTTGACATGGACGATTGTCCTGAAGTTGTGCTGAATGCTGTGAGGCAGAGTATTTCGGTGAGTGAGTGTTGGCCTGGCTACCCAGACTGGAAGGTGTGTCTTGATCTACAAGAGTTTATCAGGCACGTGTTTGCCTTTGCTGCTCTTTACACGGACAAGGACGACTCCATAGCACCATTCTCGTGGCAAACAATATCGTCTCATTTGGACAACGAAACTGAAGATGTCAAAGCACTTGGGACGGTGCAGGTGACCCGACATCCGAGATTTCCAGTTACTTTTGATGAAAGCAGCTCTTCTGGTGCAGGTGAAATTGACTACGTGGGTCCCGCATCACCTGAGTCAAGCGGACAGAAACGGAAGCCGCAATCTCGTCGTATCCAGTTTCGTTGCAATGGCGGTTACAAGGAAAAATCTCGCAAGAAAGGTGTGGTCAAAAAGAAGTGTCCTGTGGCAGTCCATGGGTCGGAGATTGAAATTGAGAACGAAAACGGGGAGATGGAGACTCGCTGGGAGGTTCGGTGCCCTAGAACCTGGTCGGCACACAATCATTAGAATTCACCGTTGTAAGTAATATCTGTTTTAGACGGTGTTCACGATAGCTATAGGATCGAGAGAATTCTTTCTGAACCCCTTCATTATTGGCATGAAGTTCAAGATCCAAAACACTCATGATCGCACCCTTTCAAGCGGACAGCTTCATCTAACTACTCTAACTCGATGTCTCAACTGGAGTAAACGATTGCCGATCAAGATGGCACGTCCCATGGAGATTGGAGATTGCCCTGTGCATATCTCCCGGATCCAGCTCTACCAAGTTAAGAGTCTCGATAGGTGGTGTGAGTTCGATTCTTGTTTTGGGATTACGAAAGTGAGAGAGCATGGCTATGGAAGATACCCAAACGTCATCCACGAGCCTAGAACAATTGTCTATACATCAAACATTCAGCCCAGGTATGAAACATCAATTCGTCCTACTCATGCCGATTTAGGCATCTCTCATGGGGTGCTACCATCTGCTCTTTAGAGTCTTTCAACTGTAGGGGAACATCATCCCCAACTTCAACCTCCTCAATGACCTCTAGTTACCACATCCACGAACAGATGAATCACCTGAAGCTAGCTTGAACCTGCGAGGAACTATATTTTGCTGGCAACTATGGGAGGACTTGAAGGCATTGGAAGGTGGAGAAGTGTAGATTCCTATGTGAAGCCACCAGTTCAAATCAAATCGCGCCTGTCAAGCTCGTCGCACTCCCTTCCGATTCCATCTTGTCACTTCACTGGTAAAAACGTTTCAGGTAAATCTAAGTGGTTTATTCAGACATCTCTTGAACATCACAGAGACTCACCTCTTGCCCCTCTGCTGAACCAACCTCCTACACTCTCAGCCAAATCGTACTCCTCTGCATCCTCGTTAGGCCAGTACTTTTCGCCCCATGCACGATAAATACTCCGGTAATACACGTCCGAAAAACAATAGACCCCAAACAGGCCCCGAGAAAAGCCGGGCAGCCAATGGCCATCAGTTATCTGATCACCATTCTTGAGACCGGTACCGTTGACTCCAATGGTAGTGCCGGTAGAGAGATCCACCACAAATGGCTCGTTGGACTCGCGGGTCATGAATCTCGAAAACCCACGTGACCTGCTGGCTTGTTCGATACTGCCGATTCCTTCGGGGCCTGTCATGACTCGATCTTTGCGGTAGTACAGTTTCGAAGCTTTCAGTTCTCCAGCTGCCGTTTCCTCCACGTCGTGCAGATCAAAGAAAAACGGAAACAGATTCCAGCTTCCCCGTCCAAACCAGTGCAGTCCACAGTAATCTCCCAAAAACTCCATTCTTTCGCTTCTGTCGCTGTATCGAAGATTACACAGCCTGATCATACGCTGCATTTTCAGGTTGAAAAGTCGCAGCTCGTTTTTTTCCAGATCCTCGCTGCGAGCAATGGACATGAATCCCGGTCCGGCACCGGTGCCGGCTATACCTTGATGGTCCACCATATCGACGAAAAACCCGTGACCCTGTCTGAAGTCGGGATATTCTCGAGGAAGCACGTAGTAGCAACTGTTTTGGGGAAATGCGACCACCAATATCGTTTCGTTCACGATAATCTGGTAGTAATCGTCCAGTCCAGGAGGAAGTGTGAAAACGTCGCCTTGAAACGATACAACAGTTTTTTCGTCATCAGCGCTGATCTGAGTGGGGTATTTGTAGCCCGCAGGATGCTTGATACGACGAGCTTTGAGTGTGCGCACATCCAGAGAATATTTGTTCATCAGAATCAGGTCGTCTCTAATGGCCGTAATGGAGTCTTTTTTGAGTCCCACAAAGTCGGCAGGAAGAGCCTGATCCAGCTTGAATGTGTTGTATTCCTTGTCGGGTTTTGTTTTTCGATCGCCGTCGATTTCAACGTCGCTCAAAGACTCAATAGATGTCCATTTACCACTCGATAATCGACCAACGAAAACCAACGCACAATCTCCCCAAGTCCTCAGTTCTGTTCCTCCCTCGCCAGGTTCAAGAGACACGGATCTCTCCTGAAGTTTCCGCTTTAACAACCTCTCACTGCGTTGGTACCAAAAGTATCCATACAGTCCCGTTTGACGCATTGAGACACACGATTCGAGCTCACAATGGTCCATGATCATGTTCAGCAGTTCCTCCGGAAGCGGGAATTGCGGAGCAGACGATTCTCGAGCCGCATCTAGTTGATCCGGCCGTGTTTTCGGATTCTGACGCGGATAATAGTCGAGTTTGTTCTCCACTACGCATCGAGTGTAGTTGTTGATCTGCGCGAATTTGAGCACGTTTTCCGCGGTCGCAAAAGGTGTTTCTCCGGCCTTTTCCAGCTTTTCGTTCCAGTGTCTCGCCAGAAAACCCGCTCGCAAAGTGGTGTCGTCTGTTATTGACATGGTGTGAAGGTGGAGGAGTGCATGAATGTGCATGTGGATGAACCTTACATGAAGTTGAGTAATGGACAAGTAAATGAGAAACATCTATCAGGTAAATGAGCTGTAGATGTCAAGTAAACGCAAAGTAAATTTCAAGCAAATTTCAACTGCATACCAAGTAGAAGTCAAGTAGGCCCAGGACAATTTCTTCGAAGGATACTTCTTCATTTACTCCTGGTTGAAGACAACAGTCACGTATTTAATTTGAAAAAGGCTTGAGCTATTCCCAACAACCCTGAATCGCTTCTAACCATTTTGTCTATTTCTTCAGGAAATGACTGTGAGCATTTCGCAGTATGATGGACCTAACTAGGTAGACCAAAACCATTCTATTTGTACAGCGACTACACTGGTTGAGACATCAGCAAGTTGAAAGTCGATTGGTGCAACTTCTGTTCAAATTGACCTCGTTGATCTGCTTCAAGAGACTACCAGTGATGTTCGCGGTTGATAAAGGGCAACCACCACTTTCAAAGAAGACAGCAGGAACAAAAAGACTCGGGGGATCACTCATAACAATTTCAGCCCGTCAGAAAATCCAGCATTCATGTCTCTCCAAGGAAAGCTCAAAACAACGTGTTCTTACAGTCGCCTCTGAATTTTGTTTCTGTCGCTCAACTAAAAGTGCTCACAAATCAGTTGAGAATTCGTTGGACGCAGGAAAGCTGCAAGTTTGGTCGGTGTCAGGTTGTTCTGGGTGATCCCTAGTGGTCTGATTCATCCCGAGAGAGTTGAGAAGCTCATGATCAAGATGGAATTTGCTGGAGACATCTATAAAGACCTGACTCGTGATATAAGTAAGAAGGGGCTTCCTAAGTGCAACCAAACATTTCCAAAGCACATCACAAGTACAAGTACAAAACTCCAATATATTATCTACATACAATGTTTTCACGGGTGTCCAATCGAGTCAGATTTCAGACCCTCAATTTCAGCAACAGAGGTGCAGTCTGACTATCATAAGACAGAATGACTAGATTCGTTACTACTTGTACCAGGTACTTGCACTTGTATTCAAATGTTGGATGGTAAAGGGAGCGTGCGCAATACAATACTAAACAAAACCTAGGCAGCTAAACTCATTGTCAGAGGCGGGAGAGAGTAGATCTAAATCCCCATCCGTGTGGTGTGCACCATACAAAAAGGTGAGGTGAGATTGGAGCAGGGCTCATGTTTTATGGTGAGCTGAAATTCCTCAAAGTGTATAGATTCAAAGACCCTGACCAGCATAGACTATTGGTAACTACTGTACTCGTATAAGTAGACATGTGAGTTTCACACAGTCAACGGCTCGTCGCACTACAAGATAACATGCTGCAGAAACTTCTTATCGCTTTTCTACTGACTGTGACCTTTACACAAGCCCAAACAACCGGAAAAGTGAAACCGTGCCAACCACTCTACTACGCCCTGCAAGACGAGAGACGCCTTTGGCCAGCCCAAAACTCTGCTCACTTTTGCGACTCGCTCTCTTGGGAAAGACATGCGCGGTACGTGTTTGTTGACGAGGTCTACAATCCAAGTCCAGCGGCAGTGTTTAACAAGGGCAACGACTGGGGATATGATATCCGCGATGGAGGCTTCATGTTTCATCTAATGGAGCATTTTAAGCATAGTAGAAAGATACAAGAGGAGGGGGGGGCATGGGTGCCCAGAGCCGTGTGTAACGAGTACCTTGATGGACTGGATGTATGGCACTGGTTTGCTTGGGGCACAGATCAACACCGGGTGGCCAAGATACGGTGTCCAAAGGGTAAGGGTCCGAGACGATTGGAATACGAGCGTGAGCGCGGAATCAAGGACGAAATCCCGGTGTCTGCAAGTCAAGAGGAAAGAGGAAGTCTGGCATTCGCGCGGGTACTTAGGCAGGATACATTAGTTAAGATACAGTAGTTAAGTATAATTGATAAACTGGTGTCGACTGTTTGTCTAAGTTGGTGCTGACTATGCTCTTCGATGTGTATCTAGCAAAAGTATCTTGTGGTGTTCCCTGGTGAGCAATCCTTGCTCGGAGTGTGTACTCAGACCAATAGCCCGGTCTTGATGAAAGGACATCCTGGCAGGGAAATTTTTGTGGCTGCTGCTGAAGATCTACATTTCCAGATAATTGGTCAAAGGCATTGTACTGTACCAGGCGTCACACATCTTCTACAGATGCATCCAAGAAGCCCCCTGTGGCCGGCCTGTTACCCAAGCTCTTATAAGTCCATCTTGTTATCCATTCACTATATAGCTAGCCATTGTATTGAGGCAACTGCCTGACCAGAACTGCAGCTAGCAGTCCTGTCTTATATGTGCATGCTGCGAGGACTACAAGTGAGCGTACCGTAGTCAGTGCAGACTACTCTCCTCGCTCACCGTGCCTCACTCATGACCCTTCAACCAAAGTTCTCGCGCTCTACTTGCAACAGATTACTTCAAGTGTCCATGTCAAGCATCTGAACATTCATGATAAGTCAACGCTGAGATATCCACTCGGAAATCGCCAAACATTCTGAAGTCGCTAGACAACTGGAGCGTAGCGACAGTTGTCAACGCTGAGTTATTCAATCTGAAAACCGCCCAAACAACTGTCGCTACGCTCCAGTTGGCTTCGCTCAGTCTAGCAATTTTCCACATGAACAACTCCCCCCTTCTTCTCCTCCTCCTCCTGGATCTGAATAATCGTTCCAGTCTCCGGCACCAACTTGTGTCCCCGTCGTCCAATCTGGTACCACGGCAGCGAGAACATTTCATCGATACTCTCCAGCGACCGTCCAGACACTTCCGGCAGAAAGAACCACGACCACACCAGTCCAATCAGCAGCACTCCTGCAAAAAAGAACATGCTGCCATGATCAGTAATTCCCGATCTCATGAACGGCAGAGCCTTGGAGTTTCCGTATTGATTTGCAAAATGGAAAACCATGATGATTCCGGACGCCAGAGATCTGTGTCTGACGGTGTAAATCTCCGCGTTGATCAGGTACTGGATCGAGTTCCAGCCCAGAGCCCATCCGCAGCCCGAGAGGTAAATGGCCGCAATGGCAGCTCCTCCGGCCTTTTTCTGAGACGGACTTCGATCTGCTCCAACGGTGGCAGGCACAATGGTCAGATAAATGCCCAAGTACAGCATGGACACAAACTGCAGACAAATGCCGGTGTACAGACTTCGACGTCTTCCAATGGTGTCAATCAGAAACAGAGCACAACAAATCGCCGAGGAGAACTTGATGACGCCCAGAACAGCCGTGTACATCATCTGGTCGGTTTTCGACGGGATTCCAAGCATGGAGAAAAACTTGGGCGAGTATACCGTCACTGCATTGGCTCCTGACCACTGTCCTAGAAGCTGCACCATGATACCCAGAAACAGACGGTATCGGTTGGCCTTTGTGGAGACGAGTTCCTTGAGCAAAGCCAGCATACTTGTTCCACTAAGTGCCTGTTTCTCTCGCTCAATTTGTTCTCTAACGTCCACAATTTCGCCCTGGACGTACAGATCGTCGACCGGCAGGTTTCTGATCTTGGACAGAGTCTCCACAGCCAGTTCATCCCTGCCAATCTTCATGAGCCACCGGGGCGACTCGTTGATGAAGAAAGAGCCGATGAACAGCAGCCCTGCAAAAATAAACTGTACAGCTGTTGGCAAAACCCACTGGATCCGGCTGTCGGAGGACATGTGCAGAGTGGTCGAGTAGTTGGCAAAGTACTCCAGCATGACGCCGAGGTAGACTGAGCCTGAAAAAATGCAAGTGCACAGTCCACGGACGTTTTTGGGAGCCACCTCGGCCAGATAGGTCGGTCCCACAACCACAGACTGGCCGATTCCAAGCCCCGCAATGAACCGGCCTGCCAGAAGCTGTCCTTGGGTGTATGAGGTGACTTCGATGATGACTCCGACGGTCCACAGAACAATCATCTCCTGAAGACATCTGATACGGCCAATTCGGTCCTGCACAAACATGGCTATCAGCGATCCTCCGACTGAACCAATCTGAACCATGGCTGTGATGTTGGACAGCTCGTTGGCCTGCTGAGCAGCTGTTTTTGACGGATCCTTGAGCCCGAATTGACGCTCGAAAGACGCCTGTGAGGTTGTTCCGGCAATCATACCTTCGTCCAGTCCTCGGGCCGAGCCCAGAAGACCAAAGACAATGACAGACAGCCATAGAGTGGAGTTGAGAACCTGACGAGGCTCGTTTTTCATGTTTTTCCAGAACATATTTGAGAGAGGTGAATGGTTAGTTTCGGATCATCTAAACGCCCCGACAACATTATATATCTATCTTTTCCCCATTTTTTAGCCGGGTTTGGAGATTTTAGTGTGCTCCAATTGTTGGGGTATGCATGGCTGGTTGGTGTTAGATATAGGTTTCGAAAATGATTATTGTATCCGAGTGATCCTTGAATAGTGAAGATGACATTGCTGAACTCCTCGTTTCTCTCGATGACTCCCTCATGAAGCTGCACCCAATCTCTTCTTGCCCTCTGTTCCCTCCCCATCCACAACAATATCAAACCAACCAGCACGAGACTAATTCATCATACTTCCGGGGTAGCTTCTATGACGTACCTTGGACGTGATGATGCGTGGCCTTTGCATCCCTCATTTCTTTCCTCTTCCTTCCCTAATTAGTTTGATGTTTTTCCGCCAAAAAACCACCAAACTCGGACATCTCGTATAAAACGTCTCAGACCTCGTATTATCGCCAAGACTTGATGTATTCCTTCTTCCCGCCCCCTCACAACAGCCAAGACTTCTACTCGCATTCTACTCGCATTCCCCACTGCAAGACCATTAGCGGCAATTGCACGCTACTTTAGCGCATCAAAAGTCGTCAGGCGAAAACTCGCAGAATGATTGGCCTACAGACGCTGTGGGGTAACGTTGCGCTGCTAGCGTTGCAGGGCTTAGCTCCGGACTCTTTGGTCGGATCCTCGGACTCTCGGAGAAACCAGGGCGGTTGATTAACCAGGGCGGTTGATCTGGGTCGGCCCGGAAAAGATCTTCTTCCGTGGGGGGAGACAAGGGTGAGAAAGAGCTGACTGGAGTGGTGGGAAATGTTACTAGTGTCGGTTTTTCAAGTGTCTTAACAGCTCTATGCTGTCTTTACGAGTAGTGTCAACTGTGTATCAATCTCGTATTTCATATTATCATAACAACACGGCTTACAAATAGTTTGGAGCTACAGACAAAGCTGACAAATATTGGACAGTACGGAGGCATCTGACTAATGCTAGACGTCATGTCTTTTACCGTCTACGTCAACAGTAACACGTCATTGTGCGATTCGTCAACGTCTACTTGTCATGAACATGGCCTGACTCATCACGGATTCTACCGTTTGTTGTGAGAAGTCTGGAACAACAGCTGAAATGTATAGACGCTCAAACCGTTCAAATCTATGACTCTGTGACCTCTTTCTGGCCCCACTAATGTGTTAGCTTGAGCTGGATCTATCGTCAGTCAGGTCAACAGTGAATAAGTTGTCAATAATGTTCTTACAGCAGATAAAAGAGCTTGCCAAAGGAGACACACTCTCTTTGCTTCACTGGCCACTCGACAAGTCTGTTTACTGCCTCCTCCTACCCCAGTTACTTAATCTACCCTCCTTCATCAGCGTTTCCAATAACACACCGTAACTCAGTGAATACACGGCCCAGCGACTTGGTAAGAACTTCCAAGCATTCTCGCAGCTGTCCAGTCTCATTGTAAGCACCTCCCGCTTCCCCGATCACCCTTGAAACGCCAATATCCAAATTTTCCGCGCTTAGTCAGCAGAGCCCAGAGCCCGGCTCCACTTTTTCCAAAAATAGAAAAATTTTCGGGGCGGTTGGTGTAGTGGTAACATATCTGCCTTCCATTCAGCTGTTAGCAGGTGCCAGGGGTTCAATTCCCCTACCGCTCATTTTTTTCTTCCCGGAACTTTCCACAAAAGTCTGTATTTTTGCAGACCATTGTCTTCTTTAACTTCAACAAGGTGCAGAACAAACATTGGCAACCGTGCATTAGTTTCTTGAGATGCGTTCAATGTTCGATCGAGTGCGTTTCAGATTTGAGGGCTTGTGGGATGCCACATATGAAGGAGAAGGGTGTAGAAAGTGGCCGGAAGGGGTTGTGGGTGCGTGCCAAGCGCGGTATCGAGCCGCGGTTTATTTTTGGACGTTTTCCGTCAACAAACAGAGATGTTGTGGGGTCTGGCGAAGTGAGTACAGTTGACAGCTTAACAAAGTGTGGACGTGGCTTACGTTGTGTCTATCTCCACCAAAAATGAAGCCACCGCTTTGAGAGTCGTAATGGCACCCCCTTGCTCCGTTTGTACCACCCTCTCTCCTTCTCCCCTCGATCCTGGCTCTGAAACCAACAATGTAGCACTGTCCAACGCTCCAAAGGAACTCTCTTGGACTCTGGGTTAAGTGCGCTAAGACCGAGTCGATCTTTGTGGAGACGGAGAATGCAAGCGAGGCGGGTGCAGTCAGATCTGATCGTCAGCAGCGAGACCAAGAGCAGGTTTAGCCTGATCCAACGATACTGTGTAAAGCATGAGTTCGTATAATTGGCAGGTATGGAAATATGGTATTGGTAGTGACCATCTCTGTCATCTGATCTAGCTGACATAATTTGAAATAGATTATACCAGTGGATTCATAATCGTTTGCTGATTCGAACGGTACCATTTTTACAGCCCCTGGCACTATTCTTAAACACCCACAATCTCTCAAACTTTTACATCATTGATATGCTCCCATTTAAAGCTCAGTAAGCACTGGGCTAGCACGAGCATAGTGGGTCCTAGCGTTCCCCTCATTATAGCTCGACTGAGGTTTTTCCGTGACTGAGGTGGACAATTCCAGCTTAATCAGAACTTGTCCACGTGACACACCCATCCCACTCACATCATAACCTGTCTTCCCGTCCTTCGTATTATCATTACCCGGCCGGCCCGAATGTGTGCCGAGAGACAGCTCCACAGCAGACGTGCACACGGCCGTGGATTGTGCATTAATTGAGGCTACTGTGCAGACGGGCCAATCAGCGGGCGCAGAAAGTCATCCCACTTTCTTTTGCCAAACGTAGTCCGTCTGTAAGTTGAGATAGCGCTTGGGGTGCGTGCACATCGAGAGGTCAGTGAGTGGCCTCATTAGAGATGCCTCATTGTCACTTGTAGATGTCAAAAATGTCGAAAAAATATCTTTACACTATGCCTCATTTGTCATAGCTTAATTTTTGGGACGACTTCTTCGTCTCTTCAACTCACCGCAACTCCCGCTACAGGCCAGCTCCGCCCAACGGCGCTAGTCCAGCGGATTCCCCGGGTTTGGTTTCGTCCGTAGTCCGATTTTGGCGCCATTCCGACCGGTTTTGGCGGAGCCACAAAGGTGCATGTTGTGGAGCCCTATTTCAAATGCGCCTCAGACAGCCGGAACTCAGCGCACGCATGTCCCCCAATCCAGCTCGGCAAACGGACGCTTCTTGTTGCCAACAGCCTCAAACACATCTCAGAAATATGTGGCCCAACCTAAGTTAGAGTTGCCGGGTTTTAGACTTGCAGCAACCGCCGTTTAGACTGTCGAGGGTCGAACAAACGTCTTTCAACGGCAAGACGGAAATAGCGGTTAGGTGGAATGGGAATTTAGCCGAGATGGAGCAAGGGGGTGATTAGGGGGTGGAGGAGAGGCTGGAGAACAGATGGGAAGGGCTGGGGAACTGTTTTCGTCCAAAAGTCGTGGCCGATGAGACGTTCTCCAGACCCCTGTAGACGGCTATAGATGGGCGCTATATATGGACGTGACAGGTGTGACAATGGCAGGATTACTGTAGCTGACAAAGAGTTCGAGAAGAGATGGCAGTGACTCTGGAAATAATCTAGCGACTTTGAAGAAGACGAGGACTTGAGAACCGTCCAGGAAGCGTTGTGGGTTGAAGCATGAAAAACATCACCAGACAAGATGAACCGTTCACTGACGAGATAAACCACACGATAAACCACCAACAGACACTCAATTCAAGACCCTGCTCGGCGCCAGCAACGTTAGCTGTCAAATCGGCTTGGGTCAATTGCACATGATTGTGGTCCGACATGTCAGGGGAGGGAATCTATAGTTCTTGGCAAGTCAACCGGGTGTTTGAGATTGTGTTGTTGTGGTCAGGGAGTTGGTTCAGAGTGTGGCGGATTGACTTCTCTTGCTGAACCAACAGAGGCGTCAAATAATCCAATCTATGATTCAGTTGGCTTCAGTTGTACTAGAGATTATCTTCCCATTACAGTGAGCGACGGTGCTCTGACTCCTGATCCAGCATACCCTGGACAGTCTAAACTACATCATTCTAATCGGAATTCTCCTCTGAATCCAATGGACCAATTTTCACATCACTAGTCCATCGATTGATAGAGCTTTGACCTCAAAGAATTATTCCTCTTGACTGCATTGCTGGATGAAGCTCCCAGGAGTTGCCTCGGACTACAGTACTTGTCTGCTACGAATACAGACTGTACAGCTCTAGGTGATACTATCAAAAGGCGTTTGCGTTGTTTCACCAACTCTTCAGCTCAAGTTTTCCGCCCCTCTATCTGAATCTCCAAGTCTCAACCATCCCCAAACTCTCCAGAACCAAACCTGCTCCTGACAACGACCAGACACATCAACCGACCTCACTGTATCTATCCCAGCACCACTTTGCAAACCCCCAATTCAATCAGCTCAATTCTATCAATCTCTTCTTCACTCTAGTCCTAATGAACTACACATCTGAACTTCTTCACCGACTCTCGACTCACCAACTCTCGACTCATCGTAACACCAATAGTAATCTCCTCATCCCACTGTCTGTACGTCAAGTAAGCCATTAATGAGAGTACATACACACAGTGCCAAACACCACCGTTCACACCAACCCTTCCCCCCTCACCCACCTCGGTAGGCACCACTGGGGTACATATTCCACACGCATCCTGTAACTCTCCATGCCATGCTCTCCGCAGCATCGTACGTGGTACGGCTGGCGGGTGGGAGACTGTACACAATCATCAGCCTTCCGTACACCCCTACCGCCATCTGAAACATGTCTCACTGATCGCCACATTCCCCAAACCCATTACACAGCTTTCTCAAACCCTCTCAACCCTGCACGTCTTAGGGTGTATATCATTTTTGTACTCATCTCCCACTGCACAGAATTTTCAAACCACTTCTCCCACCGACTCCCCACGACTCAAAATATCTCTCTCTCTTAACCTATAAATTAATGCATATGCTTGTGTTATTGTGTGGACCGGTTTTCCGGCCCTTAGAACGTGGACCAGTTCCAGTTGGCAGGCACAGACCCAACCTCAATGTCCTGGGTCTGCGGCTGCTGGCCCTGCGGACCGTCGCCGCCCTCCAGCTTGGATGGCATCTGGCGCATCGGACCCGTGGCGGCCCGGAACCGCTGGCGCGCAGCCGCGGACGGCGAGTCGAACGAACGTAGATGTGCGCCGCCAGCTGCGGCCCCAGCACCGTTGGCAGCGGCGCCCCGAGCCTTGCCCGCGACGCCAGCAACCTCCTCCCAGGCCGCAGCGCTACTGCTGCCCCAGCCCAGGGTCTCCTCCAGCCGCCGGCTCACGCTCATGACGTGCTCGTTGAAGTCCTGCGCGCACATGTCGCACGACCGCGACAGGTAGCCCTGGCTGTTGAAGTTGCAGTGCTGGTCCAGCCGCAGCGAGTACGACGAGTGCTGGCCGCAGAAGACGTCGCCACACCGCCGGCAGTGGTGCCGCCGCTCAAAGAACGTGAACGCCACATCGCAGATGGCGCACCCGGGCCGCGCGTCGTCGGGCTTCCAGTGCGACCGCCGTGGGGGGCCCGTGACCGGCGCGTCCATCAGAATCTCGTGCACGGTCTCGCCGTAGTCCGACAGCGGCGACGTCGACAGCGTCATGTTCTGTGTCCGCAAAACGGCCGGCACGTACATGGGCGTCTTGGGCGTGTGCAGCTGCTTGGGCGGCGCCATGGTCGAAATCGACGACTCATTGCTGCACACCCGGTGGAGCTTGTGCGAGATGGCCGGCGCGGACGCGGAGATTTCGTCCTCGTAGGCAAAGTCGTACGGCCGCGAGCCGCCGGGAGCAGCCGAGATGGCAGCCGCAGCCTTGACCGCGGCTGCAGCGGCCATGGAGCCGCCGTTGGCGCCAATAGGGCCGCCAACGCTGCCATTAGGTGCAGCAGACGTCGGGGTGCCTCCGTTGGCGGTCTCGGAAGAGGTCAGAGGCCCAGCTCCAGCTGCTCCTCCGTTGGCCTCCGCCTCATGTGCCAGCGCCTCGTCGAAATCAAACTTGGCCAGCGCGGGCTGGTACTGCCGCAGCCGCTGCTTGCGGTTGACGGGCGGCAGCAGCAGGTCGATGGACGAGTTGGCCTTGGCGAGGCCCTCCTGGGCGGCAATCTGGCGCCGGATGTGCGACTCCTGGATGTTGGACGCCGACGAGTGGCGCCGCACGCCGAGGTCCGCTGCGGCCTGGTCGACGGCCTTTTCCTCGGCCTCGGCCGCCAGCTCGTTGAGCCGGTTGTGCGAAGTGAACGTGAACTGCGCGCCAATCTCGACCGATGACGCCAGCGACGGCGGCAGCGTGGACGCGGGCGTCTGGATCGCGCTCTGTGGGTTGCTGAAGCCCGTGCGCACCGTCAGCGTGGGCGGGCCGTTGGACGGCGCCTTGTCGTACAGCTGGGCCTGCTGCGGGTGCTGCTGGGCCTGCTGGGTGGGCTGCAGCTGCTGGGCGTTCTCGGCGGACACCTGCTGGCGCTGCTGCTGCAGGTGCTTGTCGTGGTGCTGGAGCTGAACGCGGCCGGGGGACCGCTTGTCGCTAGGCCGGCGTGCGAACGGCTTGGGGTCGTCGTTGGTGAGCGCGGCGGTGGGGCGCCGCATCTGCGTGGGCGACGTGGTTGACGAGAACGACGAGAACGCCGACGTGGTGGGCGTGCCCTTGTCGGCCGAGAGCTTGCGGATGGCCTGTTTGGCGAAATGCATGTCGGAGCTCTTTGTGGCCGTCTGGGCCGCTCCCCCCTTTGCGTCCGTCAGCGTTGTGGGCGAGAGCGTGGTGGCGGCGGTGTCGGACGAGTTGGAGTTGGAGTTGGACTGCGACGACGACGACGTTTCCGAGTTGTCCGAGTTGTCCGAGTTGGCCGAGTTGGCCGAGTTGTTGCGCTGGCGCAGGTGCTGGGACACGGACGCCACGTGGTCGGATCCGTTTGTGGCCGTGGTGACATTGCCGGCGTCGTTGGCCGCCTCGCCCACGGTGTTGTTGGTTGTGGCGGGGGGAGGGGGGGCAGTGTGGGTGGCGGGAGCGACGGTAGCGGCAACACGCTGGTTGTCGGTGTTGTCGACCCCTCTGTCTGTGCCCATTCCAATGGTGTTAGTCTGTGTCTGTGTTGTGGGGTGGTTTTGTGTTGTGGGGCGGTTCTGTGCTTGGTTTTGTGTCGTTTGGTTTTGTGACTGTGTCCGCTCTTTCTGTGTCGCTGTTTCTGTCGCTGTTTCTGTCTGTGTTTCAGTCGCCATTTCAGTGTGTGCTTCTGTCGCGGCTGGCTTCACCTCAGCCCCGTAAATCGCCCGGACGGGATAACTATCAATGGTAGTCATGTTGACGATGAGAGAAACGGTGAACGTGGAAGAAGACTTACGATAGACGTGCGGTGAGAGGTGGAAGCACAGACGCCTAAGGAGCTTTGGGTTTGGTCTTTGTGTCAGCGTGCAGGAGCCCCGAGCTTAATTTGCGGGCCTGTGATTGGCCGACGGAAGTAACGTGGGAGAGGGATATTGTCTGAAATGGGGCTGGAAAAATGGGGACGAATTTGAGCATCATTTGGGGGCACCTCTGGACGCCTCCAGCAACCTCAGATATTCTGTTCACCTGCCCCCTCGCTCAAATCCCGGATTTATTGCTCTCTCTCTCAAAGTCAAATGACGGGAGACCATAGTAATCTCAAACCATGAGCGGCGACAGGACGAGACATGAATCAGGAGTTGCTGTGGTTGAGAGGGGGGTGCAAAGACGGTTTTTCGGCTCCGAAGTTGGTTTTTCGGGTCTCTGGTGCTGACTAAGCAGTGTCCAAACGCCCCATCCGCCTCACCATCAGTTACCTCTTCTGGACTACATTCTCCCACCGTTTTGAGGCTGCAGCTTGCACACATATCCGATAGCCTGCATGGCGAGTTTGGACGGACACGGAGACGGAGATACGGAGCAACTGGAGGTGGATACGATGACGAGGGAGATGAATATTGAAGGAAATGGTGGAAATGCCAGGAAATGCCAGGAAATGGTAGACAAATCCTACAAGTGGCTGTAGCAACAATATGTCGTATTTATGCCGTCTTACGATTGTAACACTGTGATATAAGTGTGTACATTCGAGTACGATGCTCATGCCAGTATATTCTACATTTCCTTCGTCTTCCATTGATTCAGACGCGATCAAGTGTCCTGCGAGTATCCTACAGTACTTACAAACACCTGCCTCGTATCCTTACCACTCTTACCACTCTGGTATAAATCGTTAATGGCGCACAGTTCTGTAAAGAAAGAGGCTGGCACTACGTAGAAGTACTCGTATTAAGGTCCCTCTATAGCCACAACCAGCTGGCCTTTGTGAATAAAAAATATATCGATTTACTCGGAATTCTCTCCTGATCAATATCATACCAAATATACCACGTTCCGGCCTCCCCCCCATCAACCTACCCACTGCTGCTCTTCTTCTCCAACACACGATACTCCCACTTTAGCTCTATACCGCCACAACGTAGCCTCGCCCGTTGAGTGCATATCCGTTGGATCGAGTTTGTCAGTAACGCTCAAGCGCCTCAAGCGGTCTGTGCCCGAGCTGTCTTTGTTTAGCCAGCCTTTTGTGTAGCCAGTATTTTATGTATCGCCAGCATTTTAGTTTATTTGTTTTCATTTATTTCATTATTTATTTCACTTGCTACATCTTTTTATTTTAATATCTACCCATTTTTTTTATTTAATTCCATTAATGGACCCACTAAAAGCAACGTCTGTCTCGTCTAATGCTCAATCCACCGCTCCAAACGGGATTGCAATCATCCCCTTGGCACCAACCTTATTCTCAAACTCTATTACAAGCCAAAATATTATCTCGCTGGGCAAGACAAAATAACCTTTCCCGAAAAATACACTTTCACAATAAACTTTTTAGACTCTCGATCCCATCCTTCTCAAATGCAACCGTCATTACTGGGCTCAAGATATCCCTTTTTCCGTCTCAACTCTACTGCTCTCATGCAACGGACAGCTGGAGACGGGTCCATCTGTGTCCATCATCTTGTCGCTTACTTTGACCGCTTGTGGTGGCAAAAATGGCAAAAATAGTTATTTTCGGCACAATTGCTGCAAAAATTAAACAAGAAATACCTCGGCCCAAAATCAGTCCGTTTTCGGGTCCCCTGACAAAACGGCCCATTTCCAAACATATTAAATCACCCCAAATCTCTCGGCTTCCATTTCCAGGCCCGCAAACCGTTTGGTATCAAATATGCGCATTATACGTCGATATGCAGCCCACATCGCAGGTGATATTATTTCCTGCACCGCCCTAGACCCACAAGTCGCGTGCCCTTGTCTTGTTTTAATTAGTTCTGCCCTAACCCAGGACTGTATTGGGTAGAATCCCTAACCCTCGTGCCAGATTTAGCCGCTACCCTTGCCGCGCCTACCCGATATGGACCATGCCCTAGCCCAAGATGCCCGATATAGCGCATACCCTAGCCCAACCCCAACCCTACAACCTCACCCAGCCATCACCAGCCCTACATCTTCTCTGCATACATGTGAAATAAGTTGCACAAAAACAAATGCCATACCAACAATCCTGATTGGGAACGACAGCTGTCCCGTTTGGGGCAACGTGCAATCCGTGGAGTACAGCTGGAACATTTATTTTCCGCCATTTTCAATTTACGCTAATTTAGCAGGCGTAAAAAGGGGTAAAATTAGAACGTGATTATTGCCAGGCCAAGGAGAGAATTGGCCCAGAATTAATGTAAAAAATATACATTAATTTCGGCGATTTTTCAGCAATCACAACAAATCGAGTCTTGTAATTCTCCCGATTTTCCTCGAGTTTTGCCGTTCAATGTCACATTTGCAAATTCCGGCTCAACTCAACAAGTTACCCTGCCGCGTTAATTAGGCTTAATATATGCACGATAACATAAGGTTCCAGGATTGTCATGCTGGAGATATTTGGTGTCAAAAAAATACATGCCGAGATTTCCGCGAGATGAGAAAGGGGCTATTTGTGCGCAGAAACAAATATATTTTTCTTGGCACGTCGCCCTAACCCGTCCCCTAAGCCTAGATTTCCTTCTTCCGGCAATAAGGGTTTCCGTGGTATTTTAGTTTATTTTATTTTTCGGCTGATTTCTTGCAAACCACATTCTTGGTCTATTTCCTTTTTTGCCGTATATGCATGTTACCCCTATTTGAGCCCCTACCTGGCGAACGGTCAACCCTAACCTAGCTTGGATTGGTATGGGCAAGCGAGGTTAGTAAGCGAGGTTGGTGGAGAGCCTGGGGTATTTTTTCGGGTTTTCCCGATTTGTTTGGATTTCTTTTGGATTTCTTTTGATTTTCTGAGTTATTCAGAATAATGACGGTTCAATTCGTGTGAAAATCACTGACACACGGCTGCATGATTCTGGGCCCGTCAGACGGTCATTTCCGCACTAGTTTTGCAACTAGCGAATTACCGGACATTTATTCAGCGCTCATATATGGACCCTGTGATTTTTTCATAAATATAATCTATTAGTCCCAAAATTCAACGGCCAATAAATGCCGAGGTTACTAAGCATTATCGCTTGTTGGAGTGGTCAACTAAACACAACTTTATTTGACTGCCGTGGAACAAACCGAAAATACCGACCACGTCATTGGCGCAGAGACAGCGGCTTGGGAGAGGCGATATTTCGACTGAGAGATGCCACGGAGGATGTCTGGAGCCCAATTGGACGGTTTTTGGAACTATAGTTTATTTTGAGAGAAAACGAAAAAGACGTTTTTGGCAGGGAAAGAGTGGACTGAGAAAAACGAGACTTGTACCATCAAAACCGCCTCGTTCTTGTCGCCATTTTGATATCTGTATCGAGGTATTTCCCGTTTTGTGATTCTTGTTATGCAGCTTGGATGGGTGCAGTATATGTGAGCATGTAAATGTATGTCCTGGCATGCCATCGTTAATGCAGCTGAAACGAGATTTTCCCGAGGCTCAGAGTGCGTGGAATGCGTGCAGTTTGAAGTCGACTGATTTCGTGCTGGATTCGGTACAAGTACTACAAGTACAAGTACAAAGTACAGCTACAATTTAGGGGCACACGGGAAAGAAGGTAGAATTTGATACAGAGATAGTAGATGGTTGCGGAAAGCTTCAACAGATTCAGACAATATCGGGGAGCAATCTGGTTTTGTTTGCAAACTCATAGCTACATTTAAAGAGTCGTTATCAGCCTATCGCTGTTCAACAAGAAATACTCTACTTTGTAAGCCAAAATTTGCTTCAGAGGTCCAGTAACTTTCAAAACTTCACTAATGAGGTGGCGTAACTGTGCTGATCAGTCTCATACTAGTTTGCTCTTTCTTCCTGTAAAGCTGAGCCATATATCCCTCTATCCAAATCATAGACCCACAGCACAACTGGGTACGACAGAATCCGAACCGTGAGAGATACGAGTGTGAGAGGTTCTTATTTCAGCTTTAGTAGTCCTATAAATTATATTGATTTAGTTCTCTCGTTTCCATCTGTGACTTTAAGAGCGGTACATATCCCTGCTTCAAACGCAGTATTTTTCACTAAGATCCAATTGAGAAGGCCTGTAAGTTCAAGAACACGATGAATCAATCGGCGTGACGTTTGCGGTCATTTTAATTCTACTTTCAACTCCCTGTGTAAACTTTCTGAGTCAAGAGCTTCGACTCTTTTTCAGTGACTACATTTCTCATTTGAGTGGCTGGAGTTTGATACCGAGAAGGTAGAGGTATAGAAGTACTGCGTTGGATTCAGTAAGCTCTGGGGATGATTTTGATACTACTTATACCGGTACTTTAAGCTCTGTATTTTCAAAATACGAGGACTCACCATGACCTAACTCCAGAACAACATCTTACTTGTACATTGAAACAGGACAGACTTCGTAATACTGATCCGAGCGGTAAGAAAGTACAGTGGTTAGAGTTGCCAGAGCTTGGGAAACATCATGAAGCTACTTACAGCTCTCTGTCTTTACTACTGAAGCCACCGTACCAGCTCCAAGATATCTTGGCACACACAATTACACGTCCACTCAGGACCCGCTATATACATCCTACGAACACAAAAACACTACCATTCGATTCACCAAGATTCTGACATTATTTGTATTCTACTTTCATCTCCCCAACTACATCATAAGAACCAATAAAACTCCTGAAGCCACTCCAGCCCATCCAGCCCATCCAACTCTATCTCTTGCAGCCTCCGAGACCACTCCATTAAGAGCATCCTTGGCGTAATCAACATATGGCTTTCCGTGGTCTTTATTAGCAAACGCCGACGATGCGTCCCACATCATGACTCCTCCGAAAGCCGAGTTGTTCAGCAGTCTCTCAATATAATGTCTGAGCACAGGCACTCCTACGTAGCCCGTGTCGGCCGATTTGCGGCTTCCAGGAACCCCCAGAAACACCTTCATTTGTTTGTTGGCAGCCAGAGTCCGAGCAAAGTGTGCCCAGAGGTCGAAATTGAAGTTCTCGGGCTCGTCAAGTCCACAGTCGTTGTTGTAGAACTGCACAAAGGCGAAATCGATGGGTGAGCTAACCAACGCCTGAGTCATATACTCGTCGGGAAACGGACACTGAGGAGCTGCCGAGACGTAGTATTGTCTGGAGGAGTCTGTGGAATACAGCTGTTTGAGTCTGTTGACGAGATCTGCGTATCCGTCTGGATCTCCGTGTTCGATATCGAGATCAAATCCGTCAATAATGATATCTTCTCCAAACGGTCTTTCCACCGACGAGTTTTTTCCACCTCCAAAAGTGTCCCACAGTTGGTCAGCAAGAGTCTGGCCGTCCTGAGCTGAATCCAGACCGTATCTGCCGGACTCTCCGCCCAGAGAAATGAACACTTTGCGTCCGAGAGACTGACAGGCCTGGATTTCTCGGCCCAGACTCGTCAGTCCGCCGTCGTAGCTCACTGCAACCTCTCCAGTGGCGTTGGTGTGGTTGCCAGAGAACGAATCGAGAAAGGAGACAATGTAAATGTCCGCTGAGTTGGACTTGCAGTAGCTGGAGAGTGGTTGTTGGAACCCAGCCTGCTCCTGGCCCCAGTAGAGGGCGAGATTGGTGTTGGCGTTTGGGTTGAACATATGTAGGGTGAAACAATGTCTATGAATCGAAAGAGATCAAGTGAAGATAGCTGGTTGATTAATGAGGCCAGATAAGTAGGGTTATCCAGTATACAACTATTTACACTCATTTTATCGACTTCAAGACTGATCTGCCTATTCTTGCCGTGAGACAGAACGTGTCAGGTAGAACGCGCTGTAGAGATGCTGGATGGGCCTGGACTTGAAATTGGGGGTTGAACAGCATTGGTGAAGGCACGGGACTTGTTAGATACAGGTTAGGAGTGTATTGGTTGGGGCTGAAGAAGCACATGTCAGTCAAGGGGTCACAAAAGACCTTAATATTGCTCTGATATAAGAAATAACACAGAGAGTATGTTAGGGAGATGGTACAGCCATTTTGATACCACTTGAAGCCACCACAGCCTTCCACCTGCCAAACTGGTCTACAATTCCGTTCTTCTCTGACTCCATAAAGTACCGAAAGTCAGTCTAAAATTTCTGGCCAAGAAAGTCGGGTTTTAAGACCACCAACTGACTCAAAATAGTCAGATAAACTCATTGTAAAGCTCATTCCTCCTCTCACAACTTCCTGAACTGTTTTAAACGTCTCCCTAATTTTTCTCTCATTTTCCCCGTGTGGCAGATAAAGTTTCCCACTTATGCATGTCAAAAGTACGTGCGAACATGAAGCCGAACCAACCCCACGACCATGAACAATCTATTGAGACACAAACGGCGTCTGAAAAAGCCCACAATCGACTGGCTCGATTTTTACGACACCATTTCCAGTTCACAAACCGCCAAAAAGTTCTTCTGGGCGTTCTGGAACTACGGACTGCTCGAGAAGATGGAACCTCAGCAGATTGTCAAGTTGTTGGTTCAGCTGTACCTCCAAAGATACCCCCAGAGCATCCGAAATAGCTCTGACGTTCAATCCGAAGTCTCGGGAGTGCTCATTTCCAGTCTCAAGTCTCTGGAGCGAAAACAACCGGGGTTCCCAGACTCTCTGCCTTCTTTCTGCACTGTTGAACTGCTCCTGAAAATCGTCAGGCATCACACAAGAAAGGGAGGCGTGTATCCGTTTGAATTTCTGGACTGGAAAAAAGAGCTGGGAGACGTCTACCATTGTCTGGACGCTTTGGAGATTGAGGTTTTGAAGGGTGTGTTTGTTCTGGACGAGTTTTATCAAGAGACTGCTCTGGAGCTCGTAGTTGAACGGTATCCACATCGAACAAAGCACGAGTGGGAAGAGCTGGGTCGGAAATGGTGGAAACGAGCTTCTCGTCAATACGGGGAGATTTCTCTGCCTGCTGTGGAGAATCAGCTTGTGGAGGAATATATGGAACATTTCGCGAACCGGTTTCCCGAATCGTACAGAAACAAGCCTCTGTATACGCCTGCTCATGACCGAATACTGGCTGCGGCTTACATGTCTCAGAACAAGTTTAGACCTGGTTCTAAAGACGCTTCTGTTCAGAAACTGGTTCATTTGAGATTTCCGCATAGATCCGAGGAGAGTTGGCGGATTTTGATGGACACTGCGATTTCGGCGTTTCTGCTGGAGTTTCCGTTTTCTCAGATCTACGACGATGCGATTTGGATGTCCTATTACAAGTACTTGGGCAATGTTCGTGTGGAGGCAGTGGAGGGGAGGAAGAGGGAGATGGAGGAGGTGGAGGAGGGAGTGGAGGTGGAGGAAGAGGCAGGAGATCAGGCTTTGACCGAAGAGGAGGGGGGTGATAAAGTGGATGAGGAAGAGGGAGGTGAGGCTGAGGACTAGGCGTGGTTCTGTATGAATGCGACATTTTTGAAAAGTTCCAAACTGACCCGATCGAGCTGGAAATCGAAATGGTGATTAAACCGACCACGGGAAGCTGAAAAATGTAGCTGGGTTTTGTGTAGCTCTAATACTCATGGAGCTGGAGGAGAACGGATTTTGTGGGGATATCTGTGCCATTTAAACTATGGACTATTGGTCGTTTCACTCCTGCGATACGATACATTGGAGGGTGCCATAAGGAGGGTATCGGGAAGATAAATGTGAGAACATTATTACATATAAATGACCTCTGAGCTGGGGGAGTATAGCCATGTATTTTGCTGCTCACAAACCCCATTACTTCGTATTCTGACTGGATCCTCCTTCTTGTGAAGTCACGTGCTGATAACGATTAAGAAAGATGCATGTCCTATGTTGGGAGATCAAACCTCTTTTTATCGTGAGAGAACAGACTGGAGAAGACGGTCGGATATTGGTGGACTTGATTTTGGTGGACTTTTATTCAGAGAGCCGAATCTGGACTGTTTGAACTAATCTGGGCTGTGCTGAGCTCCACCAGACTTCTGGGACAGTCAGCAAGTTACATCTGTTGAGATGTATGATTATCTTGAAGACCCTGAGAGCAGTTGAGATGTGTGACGGACGGTGTTTAAAGAGATATAGGCTGTTGAGATAAGTTATTGTCAACGGATTGAGTCTGCTTACTATCCACCAGAATGTCGGCTGTATTCGGAGTCGTCGTATTCGGAGTCGTCAAGTGAGAATTTCGGTTGAGGTCGAGTTGTGGGCTCAATTGAGGGGCCGAGGTGATCGGCTGAAATCTCAGACTCCTCGGAGCTTTCTGAGCTGACTCTTTCCGTAAAGACAGATCGACGAGAGAGAGTCATAATAGAGTGTACAGACTAATCAATGGAATAGTTGATGCAGTCCCTGTGTAGTCATAATGACTTTGTCTTGCTGACAGGTACGCTCATCATAAAAAACTTGGCGCCCATGCTCAGTTGGCGAACTGGAAACCATAGCCGGAGCTTTGGCGACTATAGTAAGCTAGGGGGGAATCGAATAGGATTCATTCGAATAATACGAGTCTAGTTGTTTTGATGGTTAGGTTTTTGTGCGCATTTAAAGCAGTCCAACAAAGAGAATATTCGAATGAGTCCTATTCGATTCCCCCCTCGCCATCTTACTGGAGCTGCGACATTTTGATATATCGGTTCTGGTGCTCTACTGTATTAAGCCTGTGTTGGGCCATGTTGACTTTTCGTGGAGGATGCCCTTATCGGAGTGCTTACTGTTCGTCATTCAGTATATAGCCTTACTGATAGCAGTGGGTGCTCTTATAACATTTTCTCGTCTCAGCCAAGTGTGGCATATCTACTTCTATCATTTTTATTTGCTATCGTCAACTGATACTACTCACATCTTAGCAACTGTATATAAGTACGGTACAGTACTCATAGGCTTGTACTCAGGTAATGATGTCTCCCTCCGAAAGATCACGTTCACATCTCAGACACCCTACAACTGCAACTCTAGCGAATTCTCCACACTCCAGTACTCCAACTTCCCCCCATCTTCCATCTCATCATCCAGCAGGAGATTGACCTTGACTCGTTCGTGTAGAGCCGCCCAGGAATTCAAGACCTTGAGTTTCTTCTCCAGACTGGCCTTGGCACCAAAAATAAAGTCCCGCTCGTCTTGTTTGCGGATCTTCACCAGAAACCGTTTATCTACACTCTCGCAGTACACCGAGAAGGCCAGGAACCCGTTTTCCGTCACTCGGGCGTCCTCCACGACCCCGCAAACCACCAGATACGGTTCTTCAATGTCCGGAACGGAGTATTCCGACATTGTGAGCGTTGGTCCGGTTGGGGTTGAAGGAGCCTGTGAGGGGGGCGCTTGCGAAATGAGAGATATGTGCTGGGGTTGAGCCGGCTGAGTCACGTGGGGTTGAGTCACGTGGGTTTGAGTCAACACCGGCTGAGTCACCTGAGTCACGTCCCGCTGAGACGGTCTTCCCGGAGCCCTAGTCATGGGAGACTCGGACTTGATCTTTTTGCGCACGGGAATTTCGTGGGGAATTACCGGCTCGTCACGTGGGCGACCGGTCGTTTGAGAATCAGCAGCTTGAGACAAGCCAGGCAGGTTAGGTGGATGTGTTTCATTTTGAGAGTGGCTAACTTGAGACTGACTAGCTTGAGACTGACTAGCTTGAGAGAGATGGTTCGTCTGACTCATCTGACTCCCCTGAAGCTGACTCATCTGACCTCCGCCCTGAGTCCGGGACTCTGGAGTCGGAGTTGCAACCTGCCTCGGCTGACCACTGGGAGGAGGTGAGTTGCTCGCAGCCCCGGTCTTGTCGCGTGACCCGGTATTGTCACGTGGCCCGACCTCGTCACGTGACTCAGAATTATCAACTGACCCTTCCTCATCACGTGACCCAACCTCGTCACGCGACTTGGGCGTCTTCGGCGTCTTGGGCAGCGTCGACACCGCCGACCCCTCACGTGACTCGCACACGGCGTTCACCAGATCGTTGATTTCCTGGTCTCCCAGTTCAGTTTCCGAGTCTGATTCTGCGCCAGCAGCGAATTGAGGGGATGCGGGAGAAGAGGGAGACTGGGGAGAAGAAGGGGTTTCATTGTCTGATTTCTCCATTTTCTCAAATGGGATGGTGTCCGAATCGGAGTGGTCAGGATTGAGGTTGTTGTCCTTCTTGCTGCTACTGCTGCCGTTGCCGACCTTATGGTTGCTGCTGTTGCTGTTGCTGCTGCCATCCTTGTTGCCGTCCTTGTCGCCCCCCTCCAACCTCCCCTTCAACTCCACCAACTCCCCCCCCTCAACCGGATCTATCATCGTGCGATCGGTCATCTTTGCAAACAACCGTCTCGAGCTCTTGTCACGGGTCTTGAATCTCACGTGACTCAACCTCACATATCTCGAGTGCTCGTCTCGACATCTCTGGCGCATCTCATCCTCCACCTTGTACGCCTCCAGCTGCACCTTCCATCCTGGCGAGTCACTCAGCTCAAACACGTCCGTGTCAATCTCGCTGATTCGGCCCGCCAAAGTCGTCAGTCGGCTCGTGTCAAACTTGACAAACGCCTGTTCGAGACTCATGGCAAACGACATTTCGGCAGCTTCAGCTCCCCAGCCAGATCGGGGGTCCTGTTTCCACTCGTCCACCAAAAGAGCCGCGTACTTGTACGCCGAGTGGCTGGAAATGTATTCTGCCGGCGGATTGTTGGCCGGAAACTTGCTGTACGACTTCATGTCCTGGTTGTAGAACAAGACCTTGGACATGTGTTTTTTGCTGTACAGAACTGGATTGCCCTTTTGGTAGCCCGTTTTTTTGTTGAAATTGGACAACACCACCACGTCGCCCACCTGAGGCGACTCGGAGGGTTGCCACTCGCCGGGCTTGCGGTCGAAAATCGCCACCACGTCAAAATCGCTTTCAGACCGATCGCTGATGGAAGCGTCCGTGAGAGAAATGAGTCCGGGGGGATTGGCCAGCACTCGAGCTATCACGCTCACCATTGTGTTGTCCCGGAGTTTGTGCAACTCCGCGAGGCTTTTGAAGCCAGGGGGGTGCGAGATCATGAGCGGTTGATTGAGTGGCGAGTGAGTTATGGCAAAAATGTGTTTGTCTTAATTTTTGGTGTTGTCTTGGTTCTTTTGTTGGCGCAATTATCTTGAAGTTTCAGTATTCGCTTGTTAGTGGTTCTGTCGGTTTGTGTTCTCGTTTCAGACGCGTCAGTCACGTGTGTGTTGTTCTGAGTATCAATGTCAAGTCCAAGGTAAACTCTCAATGTCGAGATATATGTTAAAGGTCAACTGGTGGTGTGCATGACAGCTGTATGCACATGTGAGTTACGCGTTTGGGTTTGGAGGATGATGAGATCAGTAAAAGTACTGTGGTGGGGGAACTGAAAGGTTTGGTGAGAGTAAAATATGCTGATTACGATACTACCGGCTGAAGCTTTTAGGCCAGCAGCTTCCAAAGCGCTGAGACCACTATAGCGAGTTTTGGAAAACTCCGAATAGGCTGTTCTCCCTAGTGGAGTCTAGTTGGGTGTTTGAACTTCGGCCAACTAAAGCGGAAGAAAAGAGACACAGGCGTAGAAGTTGCCCAAAAGTGATCAGATTAGAGATATTTAAAACTCTGCCGCCCATTTGCCTCCGCCACAATACTCATATGCTGCCAATTAATTTCCACCTCGTCTCAATCACCTCCTGACGGAATTTTCATGCGACGATTACTCCGCTTAGCACCTCTCAACGAGCTCTCCGCTCTTCGAAGTTCTCCTGCCAAATGTCGGCACTTCCTCACCCCGCTGCTGTCCTGAGTGTCAGACTGGAGTCTTTGAAACGGTGAGGAGGCTCCAGGAGGCTCCAAGAGTTGTTGAAGGTAGCTGGTGTCTCCGGACGACGCTGAGTCGCCCTCTCATCAACTCCAGATTGCGTCAAGTCCTTTCCAGCACTTTTGTAGCCACTTCCAAGACTTCTACTTACTCAGCCTCGTCTGAAACTCGTCTCTGTGACAATCTCAGAGCCTGATCCAGACTGTGGGAGACTGCGGCATTGTCCTGAAGTCTGGAGTTGACTTAGTTCGGGTACAGTTTCCGTTACAGGAGTGCTAGAACCAGGAAGATATAAGCGTTAGACTCACGCGACGGAGACGAGTTGTTTGGTACTCTTCAAAATTTGAAGCGAGTATTTTTTCTTGCCCTCTTACATTTGGTGCACTTTAACAGAACAAGTCTCGTTCAGTTTTGAGAACTTGGGACAAATGAATACTTTTCTTGTGAGATGTGAGTGCATCAGATACAACTTGAGGCTCTTTTGCGTATTCTAATCATTCTCAGAACCAACGAGACTTCTTATTTCATCATAGACTTCGATGCCAGAAATGAGCCACCGATGTGTAATGATACCGAAAAAAAAATTTGACCATAAAAAAAGCCAGTGAAACAGGGAGTTCACTGTATCTCTTTGTTCACTTAAGAGAGCTTCCTAAAGTGTCTCGTGAACGCAAGGAGCCAATACAATTACATTAAATGACATTTCCCCTTCTCACATGCATGGGTTTGTGAAGAGGGTTAGTTAGATTAGTCACAGACACGACATATCAATATGAGACTGTGATTTTGGCTCATTGCAGCTTCATCTACCTACTCAAAAACTCAGCTATAGATCAGCTCCTCTCGTTCAGCCGATATCGCGTCTTTAGTGTTCGTTCCGGTACGAAGACGAACAACGGGTCTAGAATGGTTCCCTGGGGACTTGAGAAGATTAACACCATATTAAACGGTTAATTGGACGCCAAATAATCGTATTGAACTATTCAACATCTTTTAGCACCCCTCAATTCGCGTCAAAATCGATCACGATTTTTTCCAACAGAATTCCGATATACCCGTTCCAATTTTCCAATATTTTACCCTGGTTTCTTGGTCTAGTCGGTCATGGCATCTGCTTAACACGCAGAACGTCGGCAGTTCGATCCTGCCAGAAATCATTTTTTTAAAACGAAGATAGCGTTTTTTTAACTCCCGTTTACAAACTGCTCTGTACCTGGCATCAGTGCTCGTATATCACCTACATTGCAATCACCGGTATGTCTAACATTTCTTTTGCCGTCTCACTCGCGTTTCACATGGCCGCCTTAGTTGAGCTAAAAGCGCGATAAAGATGTCGACTGTTAGAGTTAAATGTTCGACACTGAGGGATACGTCTTGTGGCTGTTGGAGGGCTCCAAACGAGTAGAAATATATATGGGATGGTCTTGGACACTCCAGATCCTCCCAATTTTAAAAACAGCTCTCTAGACCCATTTTTCCGCTCTCTAGATGACTTTTAGTAATCACATCAAACTCTGAAGTTTATCGCATGCAAGGCGTGAGACATGCTGACACTCCGACCTCGATGAGCAAACCACTCTTCACACACGGTAGAGTCAATTGAGGTGACACAGACGCAGACCACGACCAAATCAACGACACAGACACAAAAACGACTTTCTCGGAACAACTACAACCTCGTCAGACACAGACACAACTTGAAGACACTACTTCTGACGACAAATCTCTACCACTCGTTACACCCATTTAGACATGTCACGACCTCCAAAAACGACAATTGCTCTCGACGTTCCCGCCGGATGGCTAGTGGGCATCGATCTCTACTACTTCAACTCAACGCCCACCTTCAAAGGCATCAAATCCATTCCTCCAGGACAGACCCACATTTTGCACTGGGGACAGGACGAAACCAGCGTGCGAAATGGCGTGGTGTTTGAAGCCAAGGAGGGAGAAGTGCTGGTTTTCAAATGGGACGCAAAAAAGGAAGAAATGCTGACTAACCAGACCATTGACATTGCCGAGGCTCTTTCCATCGTCCCGGAACAGTATCCCTACATGCTGGCCTTTGACACGATTAGTGAGGAACATAGAACCGCTGAGTCAGCTGATTTCACGGCTCTGACGAATCACGTGACCCAATCCGTCGTCTCCAGCGTCATTTCCCCCGACACTGTGGTTTCGTCGACCACAGCCACGACCCAGGAGGCTGCAGTGCTCAAGGGGGCGCTGGAGAAGTCACGTGAGCAGAGGAACCAGCGAGAAGCACGCAAAGGGTCGCCTGTTGCTGAGTCAGGCGATAAGAGCGCTTCCCACGACATCCCCCCTGAAGAGCTCAACAATGTGACTCCTGGTTTCGAAAATGTCGACAAGGAGCCGACCCTGGATTTCCCCGTTTTGACGCCCGATCAGACGTGGAAACCAGGCTCCACCGGTCGAGAACGCACTTTGGACTCGCTCGACTCGTCTTGGTACATTGAAAATGTCCTGTTGAAGGATTCGTCGTCTTCTTCTTCTTCTTTGCTAGGATACTTTCAATTGTCTTTTCTTCTCTGTCTGGTTCTTAGCAACTACTCCTCCTCCATCACCTGGAGAGACTATATCAAGATTCTGAGCAAGGGCGAGGAACTGAGTTCTAAGAATCCCGATTTGTATGTTCAGTTCTTTGACATTCTCGTTCAACAACTGACTGTGGCTCCCGCTGAGTACCTTGATGGTCTTCTAGAGTTGTCTGCTCTCATGGAGCCTCTGGGAAACTTGAAGGAGATTATTTTCGAGGGTCAACGAGGGTTCAATAATGAAGATGTCGAGGTGAACCCTCGTCTGAAGAGAGGTTTCGAGAAGCTAGAGGCGGAGCTCGAGAAGATGGGTTATAAGTTGGAGAAGCCTGAGGAGGATTAGAGTAACGAGGGGATCTGGATTTATAGATATTAGATTGATTGAAGGGTGGAAGTAGTTAGTTGGTGCTCTAGGAGTTCCATTTAACTTTATTTGATTTAATTCAGATTTAATTCAGATTTGATTATTTGATTATTTAATTCTTTTTATCTTGTCAAAACTCTAACCGCAATAAACTCGGAATATAGGCAATTGTTTTGTGGCGATTTAGGGGTCCCTTTTGCTAAGTTTTACGACGTAGGTAGCCAGCGTCCAGATGGACATTCCAAAGGGGGATAAAATGACTTAGAAATGATTTAAAATAAATGATTTAAAGACAATAAAAAAAACTAATGAATTTTTTTTTTTAAAAAAAAAAAGAGAAAAAGCGCTCTAGACATCAGAACCGTGAAAGATGCTTGAAAGAAGAGTTTCTCGAGGCAAGTGACGCCACTCTATTTCACAGGACCTCAATCCATTCCTGAATTTTCTCAATGATTTCCCACTTTCTAGGACTTTTCGTTGATTCTTTTTCGTTACACAAACAACCGCGAAACGTCCATAAACAAAACCAGGAGATCATCATTAGCCAACTTCTCAATTCTCTCTCCACATCCAACCACTTCAGACATCATCGGTTTCATCTTCGAGGCACAGTACTTTCGCAAGTCCTCATTCTTGGCCTCCTGACTCTTTTCCCACGCAGACAGACACTCGTCGTAAGTCATCTTATGGGCCTTGATTTTCGACACGGCAATCTCGAGAAGATTGGGAATGTCGTACATTTGAGCAACGACAATTAATTCAGCTGCTTGAGCAAACTCCAGCTCGAGATCCTGCTCGTAGAAGAAACGAACAATTACTTCAAGAGTGGAACTTGAGCATCGAAGAGGGACTGTTTTTTCGCTGGTTTCTTTCATTTCCGAGCCCGAAGCTGCCTTGAAAAAGGGCCAGAGAGGAGAGAGAACGGCTGTGTGGACGTCGACTTTGGTTCCTTCATTGCTGACAAGAGAAAAGTCTTCAGGTGTGCCTGTTCTGATCCGTGAGAGGCTGGACTCTGTTTTGATCGGCTCTTTCTCAAGAGGGACATCTAGAAGAAAGCCACCAAGAACCTCTCTGGCCAGTTGCATATCCCTTATTGTTGCTGTCTCTTTCCATTCACTGTCAAACGAGCAGAGGATACTCCAATTTCGGGTGCCAAAGACGAAAGTTGAGGTATCAATGGCAACGGAGGGTGTTGTTTTGGTGTTTTTTCTAGCACAAAAGGCCCTCTTCTTGCTTGTGTGTAGAATCCATCTCTCCGTGTCGTAGAACTTCATGTACACGTTGAGGGAACCTATCAAGTCTTTGGAAGGCTCCCCATAAGTAAAGTAGAATGTTCACACATCTTTCAGAGTACACTGAGAGTAGATATCTCGAACTTCATCCTCCAGTTCTTCTGCAGTACAAGACTTCTTCTTTCCAAACGTGTACCTCTTAGTCATGTTGGTGAAGAAGAAATGTCTTTTTTCAAATCACATTGTGCATTTATATACGGGCTTTGAGAGTCCCATAAACTACGACGATACTACTCGACATGATAGTCACCGTACTTAGAAGCTTCCTCTTCGTCCATTAAGGGTAAAGAGAGAAAACAGTGTCGTTTTTTTTGGTCACATGTAAATCTGTTACAAGCACTTCTTCTAGCGTCAGAGTCAAGAACTGAGTCAACTAGCTACAAGTAAACGACAACTGGAAGACAACTACAACACAAGGCTTAAATACGTCACAGGCATGCTGGAATAAAACGGAGAGTATCATTCTGCCCTCCATAGTCTGCTGGAATAAAACGGAGAGTATCATTCTGCCCTCCGTAGTCTGCTGGAATAAAACGGAGAGTATCATTCTGCCCTCCATAGCCTGCTTCTCAACAATTGAGCCGTTATTTCCCCCTCAGACATGATGTGAGTCAGAGACACAAGATTGAGCATGAAAAGAACTTTGAAGCAGAACATCAAAATATAGACTCATTTCGTTTGTAGGACGACTTGGAACCATCGGGATTCTCAATAAAGAAGTCGGTCACATCCTACCTCCCTCATTCACGTCTCCGTCACCCAATATTTGGTACTGGAGACTCACAGACTTGCTCCTACTAGCCTACTTTGGCATGGTATTCAAAACACCTCCTTCCAGAGCAGGAAAAGAGTACCCACCGACATATACCAACACGGGATTCCTTCTCCTGGCCTGATCACGTGCTCTCCTCAACTCCTCCTTGCTCTTGAACAACTCTCGATGCTTGACCCAATCGATAAACTCCACCGTAGCACCTGGCTTGTCTGAAACAACAAAGAACCGGTTGTCCCAGAGACTCACGTGACCTGGAGTGAGATGGATCACGTGATCAGCGGGTCGACGCGGCACTTCACGTGACAGTTCCCAGTTCCCCCTTTTTGGAGAAAAGTCCACTCCTGCAATATTGAACTTGTTTCCTGCTCGAAACCTCTCGGACAAGTCTCGCAATCTGTGGAGTCGTAGAGACAAGTCTGGCAGCGGAGATAGCGGAGAAATGATGTTTCTGAGCGTCAGTTGGAGGGTGTCACGTGATAAGTTGGTTAGATTCTCTTCCACTTCGTCTCCAGTAAGAGTCATAGTTCCATCAGGAGCTTGAGAGGTGGTCAGGAGTTTAGAGGACACTTCCGATGCTTCCATTCCACACTTGTTTCGATAGCTGTTGAGTTTCTCCAGCAATCTCAATACATTTTCCGCCTGAAACTCCTCCGGAATCATTTCTGGGTACTGGTAGTACATTTTTCTGACGAGATTTCGTTCTGCGATTTCCACGTCTTGATTTGTGGGGTCTTCGAACCACGGAATGTTGTTTTTGACCAGCAGATTGCGTAGGTCGGCTTTAGTTTGACCCAGAAGAGGTCTCACAAGAGTCCATTCCTTTACCGTCTGAGAATGCTGTCTCAGAGAGACTCCTCCTCCTCCCCAAGTATACGGATTAAATGCAACTTGTGACTGAATCCCCGCGAGTCCAAACAGTCCACTTCCTCGAAGCATGCGCACCACAAACGTCTCTATACAGTCGTCCTGAGTATGTGCTGTGACTACTGTAGACACTGCATCGTCGTTCATGGCCCTGATGAGCTTTGAGTAACGCGCCTGACGCATCGAGAGCTCTTTTGTGTCGCTCAGAGCGTCCAATCTGAGAATCCGATGGCTGATACCGAGGCTGGAGACGATTCTGTGGACGTTTTGGGCCTCTGAAAACGAGTCACTTCGAACCCCGTGATCGACGGTGTAAGCAGTGGTTTTTTCGCGCAAACCGGGAGTTTGTGAGATCATGTAGGCCAGCGCCATTGAGTCTGAGCCTCCACTGACCGCCAGAGCGATTCTGGGGAGTTTCAAAAGACTGCTCAGTGGCATGCTGTGAAATGTATGACGATGCCACTGAATATGGGTGACAAAGGAACGATCGACAATTTAGTTAATTCCAGATGGGATATCCAAGGTAGTTGATTTGATGGTATTTTGTCTGGTTTTTTTCTGAAAATTTTCAATTTTTGTCAAATTGGTGGAAAAATTGTTTCAAAAAGTGGCGTCTCAAGTTGGGGAGAATATTGGAGGTGAAAGTTTATGCATTGATGGGTTGGGACTTTGATGGGACTGAAGGGAGATGGTGGACAAAACAGAGGACACTCTGGAGAGTGCAAAAGAGGAGTTTTTGAGCTGGATTTTTGAACGGTGGTTACTGTAGGCTTCAAAATTGCTGCGGTTGAATTTTGAGAAAAAAAGACCACTTTTGAGCATTCTGAGGGTCTCTGGTCGAACGTGTCTAGACTCAGTATATGAACTTGTTTTAGGGAGTCTAAGGGGGGGTGTAATTAGTGATCACGTGACTGATTGAAGTGGACAAAGTGAATGACGGAAGTGAATACTGACAGAGGCATCGAAACTACAGGCAGCTTAGTAACAGTTATAAGTACCGGCCTCATTTCCCTTCTCACAATTTGCCTTCCTCTTTCTCCCCCCACATAAAGTTACTTACATAATCACATCATGCACGCCTTGACAGCTTGAACTGAGAGGAGTTACAAGTACCACCACACAACTACACACAATGCGAATGGTGAGTATTGGAGGGGATCGGGGGCACGAAAGGGGTTGATGCAGCGGGATGGGTTTGTGTCATCGGGTGAGATGTGACGCAGAACGGGATATGGAGTGTTGGAGAGGAGGTGATGAGAGAGATGATAGGAGAGACATGATCTGATCTTATGAGGACGTGGCAGAAGTGGCAGGAGTGGCAGACATGACTGGGGCGATGTGGAAATGGTGACGTGGCAATGACTCTGGCTGTTTGTCGTCAGTCAATGGAGTTTTGATGATGATCTTTGTCCCCAGACCAAGCAAGTGTACTACATGGAACATGACAGGATGGTAACGAGACACACACAGCAGAGATCAGAGCATTGGTTTGGACGAAATGGACCAGTTTGTGTGGATGACACAGAAATCAGGCCGCTTTTCAGCCTTTCAACACATGACCTTGTTCAGATCAAAGTGTCGATGAGAGCTCGATGATCGCTAGTCATTGTTTGATCTGGCGTCTGGAGTAAATTTGATTTTGAGCTTCTTTTGGGTCGTTGCGCCTGTCTCTGACCGCTTTGTCATGTCCTCTGACTACACTCTACTGACAGCAACATGCATCAGAGTAGGCTAGGGACTCATCACAGATCTCAAGAAGACACTCCAGAGATTGCGAGTTCAGTCGTGACTCATCCCCAGCTGTCTCCTGCTATCATTCGTGCCACCTCACTGTGATATACAGCCCCCTTTCTAATGTGACTCCAGATGGCCGCCATGTCTTGGGCACTTGATCCAGTTCAACCACGATGTCGTCCACTGCGATTCAGTCCTTGAACTGCCAACTACTCTGGCGTCCATTACTCTGGATGCTGTTTGTTCGCACTGGACTTGGATCCCATTCACTTCTCAAGGACTTCAGTCGGATCAGTCCTCGCTCCGATTACCAATCTGGATGTTGTTTGTTTGGTTCCTCACAACTCAGGATGTTGACAACCTGGATCAAGGTCGTTGTTCTCGATTCAAGACCTGGATGGTCACTCGGATCAGTTCTCGTTTCCGATTATCAAATTGGATGTTGTGGCCCTCTATTCAACCAGCAGGATGTTGTCCGCTCGGACCTACGGCCCTCGCTCCCGTTACTAACCCAGCTCGACGAAGGAACCGAAGTCAAAGACGTCGAAGTCCTCCGAGAGGACCAGAACCGAATTAACCGGTTTTCCTCGCTCAACACCCAGATGGACCATCTCGAGGACGACGAGAAGGAGTCGTCCACCAGCAAAGAGTACCTGGACGATCTGATCATGGAGATGGAGCTCATGGACGAGGACGAGATTGTCAAGTTCAAGATTGGCGACGCTTTTGTGGACATTCCCCAGAGCGAGGCCATGGAGCGGCTGGAGAAGCAGCAGGGGGACGTGGACGCCAAGCTCGACAAGACGCAGAGCAGGATGTCCGAGATCCGCGACGAGATGGAGGAGCTCAAGAAGCATTTGTACGAGAAGTTTGGCAACTCCATTTCTCTGGAGAGATAGTCGGGGTGGAAGTAATATGTATTTGAACGATTTTGGATTTAGGGGTAGTTAGAATCTAAGAGTGGTTGGTATCGAAATGGTCGTAGAAATGAGGCGGTTTCGGTGGTACTATACTCTCACAGTTTCAGTTTTGTGGTTGTGTCGCATTAGGTCATTTCCTAGAGAGACACGTTTAAGGTGGAATTTTGGTGGGACTTTTGGGGAGACTCTTGAGACCACACTGGACCTTCTGTTTTGGGTTATTCATGCATGAGATTGTGGAGGTATATGAGGCAAAGTGGAGGTGGAGATAGGAGGTGTTTGTGGGGGGAGATCCGAATTGACGAGATGAAAATATGATAATTAGTGCAGAGCTAGGATCGCCTGATAAATCAAGCTTGTATAATTTCCCCATTTTTATCCAATTTACTACACTCATTTCATCCCCCCATGGCCTCATCTGAGTCGTGCATGTCAAACGCACAGATGCAGACCACAAGTAAACCTCATGTTGGGGACGTTTACACCTATATCGACCTTGATTTACACTGAAATGGCCCCCAAAATGACCGAATCGACTTTGACGGCCCGCAAGTCCCGCAGACTGCAAAAACTCGCCTACCGCAGACTTTTTGGAGACGTCAGAGGGTCCTGGAGAGAGAAGGAGAAGGGGGTGGAGAGGAGAGTGAGGAAGAGAGTGAAGACAGAGAAGACAGAGAAGACGACAGCTAAGGCGTCAGAGAAAACGACAGAGTACAAGAGATCGAAGTCGAGACCTCCGGTGGATTTGCAAAAGTTGGTCCGAGCTGGGTTGATTGAGACTTACCGGGGAGGAGACAGGAAGGAGGGAAAGATCCCCGAGCCTGAGATCAAAGAAGAGGATTTGACTGAAATCAAAGAGGTGGATTCGACTGAGATCAACAAGGAGGATTCGACCAATAAAGAGGATCCGATCAAACAGGAGGATACTTCTGGGTTCGACTCAGTTCAAGTAACAGTCATCCGACCAGCTCTCAACTCTGTGAAAGTCAAGGAGGAAGAAAACCTGCAACTCCCCCGAATGATCACGCCCTGGGAAGGTCCAACAATGATCCCCTTTGCTGATGAACAGGATCATGTTCCGTTTTTCCCCGAGGAAGGGGCTCTTGCCAAAACGTTTCTTGACGAAAAAGGAAAACGCACACAGTTTTTCATTCCGGCTCCACAGTCCGAAGTGGCGGTAAGAGTCCATGCCAGTCTCACGTCTCTGATTGCGACTGCTGGAGGAGTGGTTGTCTCTAAGCCCGGTAAGAAGACCTTCAATATCACCTACGACGAGCATACTCCAATTCCAGCAGCATACAACAAGTTCAGGACCTGGTATACACCCGATCTGGTCTTCAGATGCACAGATTGCATGACTTTCGACGAAGACATCATTTCTGACGAGCTCATAAGTGCCCCCAAGTTTGAAACGAGCCAGACAAAAGAAGAAGTGGCTCTGTGCACCGATCTGCCGACTCTGGAATGGGACTCGGACGACCTCTGTGAACCTCGTCATCTCATGTCTCATCTTGGAGCCAGTACCGCACGCATCAAGTCGATGCAGGAGAAACTGGTCCAGTGTGACTGGTATCAGGACATGAAGAAGCCTGAAAAGGAGCCAGTTCAGCCAAAGAGTAAAAAGACTGACTTCCCTTGGACCCGCAAATATAGCGCCAAAAAATTCGCCAAAAATCTGCCGCGAAACTACGAGATTGAGAGCTACCACAAGTACAATCGAGATCTCGGTCTTTTTCTGAGTAAAGCGAAGAAGGAACACTCGAGGAAAGATGTGATCAGCGTTTTTGACTTGGTTAGTGGAAATGTGGAAAAAGCGACTGAAGCACTCGGATTGCTCGACGGTCTGGACCAGGAGACGAAACTACTCTTGATCGGAAGATTCAAGAAAGAGGCCAATGAGACTTGGAATGACAAAGATGACGTCCACTTGTCGAAACGCGAGTCCTACTTGCTGGAAAAGTACACCCAGCAGCAGATTTGCAGGAGGAGAGAGTTTGTAAAGATGAAGAGTCGTGCCGAATACGTGGAGGACTGGGTCAGACGGTTCGAGCGGTTTTTGGGCGGGAAGCCACATAGTTAGGTAGTGTATTTGTGAGGCTAAAAATATTCTCGTGACTGAAAACTTATTTCACGTGACTGTAAAAAACAAAATTCCGTCTTTCTAAAACGAAAAAATTTCAGACGACCTCGGAGAGGGTCGAACTCTCGATCTTACGATGGCGGCCATTCAGGTGACTAACAGTCGTACGCCTTAACCAACTTGGCCACGAAGTCTGAAGGGTAAAATGTCAGAAAATTTGGAGACTGCAATAATATGTCTGATGACTAATAGCGCAGAATAAAAAAACTGATTTTGAGCTCAGAAATAGTGATGTGACGAGGGTGGAACTTTAGTGGTATAGTTATGAAGTCTTCAGGATGGTATCGAGCTAATTTGAATTACGGAATGTCTATAATACAGTTGTTTGAAGAGCTGAAATGAAAATGGAAGGTTCAAGGTTTGTGACTCAGATTTGAAGTTTATGACGGTTTGAATGAGAATGGTCAAATTTCTCAATATTGGTGCTTCATCATGAAATTTGATATTTCTAAAGAGCTGAGATTCTCGAGAGTCTGCTAGTATTGTTGGATATCAAATTTGACCCGTCAATGTGAAGTTGACAGTATTGTCCGTTATAAATGAGAGAAGGTAGACAGACACTGCTGCTGTTCCAATGAGATCTGATCTCGAGTTGAAAAGGTGAGCTCGAAGCTCTTCTTTCCCAGCCATGACTCCCCATTCAATTATCATGCTTCTCACTTCAGCGTTATGGGGTCGATGATTCTTCTTCAGCAGTAAGTCTGATGTGCCTTGGTCTAGAGCACAGTCTTACTCAATTGCTCTAAAGCTACCACATTTATTCTATTGAAAGACGTAGAAGTGGTTGATGGATGTAAGAAGAGGCAACTACAATGTTTTTGCTTACATTCATAGCTCACCCAAGGACATATTGTTTTCATTGCCATATAGTCCTGTATGTTGTTTACTCTGATGGATACATCACTTGCCAACAGTCCAGCTAGCTCATCCTGTGACCAAGTCACGTGACTATAATTCTGCAGGTGACTTTTTGATAGGCAACATGGGTCTCTAGTCTAAGACTCATATCAATATCTGCCAAAACGACCATTCTGACGACCCCCTCAAAGCACACTCCCAGCCGTGCGGCTCGGAAATCTGTGCATAATCTCCGCGGAGATAATAATACCAACAGTAGGAAATGCTTTTTTCACACAGAACTTGTGCTACAGAAATGGTAGAGAGAGGAAACTACTACCGGTGTACTTTGGAGCATCTCCCGATTGTAACAAAACTACTTTTTAATTCTGGGCGGCTCTGTAGTGTTTGGAGTGTATTCTGTGGATGTATCCGGTCACTGGCAGGAGAATTATCCCTGAGGTGACATATATGCTACAGTGATAGTCAGAGCTAGAAGGCCACTGTATCTACGAGTTGCACCTTCGGCCAAGCTGTCAGTATACTGAATGTGTTTGCAGAGGGCTTACACTTGACAGGACATAAATATAGCCCTAGAACGGCACAAGTTATTCATCACAATCAGTCGAACAACAAACTACTGTAAGTCACTCTTCAGATTACCAACCATCTTACATTTAATAGCGACGCTTTAATTACAATCCAAAATAATAGCACACAATCATATTACTCTTTGTCACCCTTTGTAAGGCTGACCGTGCAAAGTAAAGGGTCCCTTGCACACAATTCTGTGCATACGGATCCCGGAGGGACTCACAAACATTTTGTGCGACTTGCACCAGATGTATTCTTCGAGAGGGACTTTAGGCGGAGCGTATGCGTTTCGAGTCATGTTTGAGAGGTGATGAAGAGATATCAGTTCCGTACAAGTATATATATTTGGAGTTGAGTGGTTTTGGGGCGGTTAAAGGGGCTGAGCTTTGCGATTAAGACGGAATAGTGGGCAGTACAAAATGTCAGAAAATCGTCTCTCTGCAAATTGCCCCAGAACACAAGCCTCACATGACTTCCCCACATTGATAATATTGATTGACGTGCACCGCTTGGGAGATGCAGGTGGGTGGTCTTGTGTAATTATATCTTGTGCATAAAATTGAAAGCTTGAAAGCTCTCAGTTTTTTCAATAGGGATCTGGAGAAGACTCTGGAATGTCATCGAGTGTGATACCACTTAGGTGGCTGTAAATTATGCAACTAAGACCGACTTGTACTGTAATAAGCTACAAGTACAAGTACTGTTCTTGTAGATCTACAGACGGAGATTGAATTTAGCGTATCTCGTATTTTAAGCACAAGTTACAGTGAGAGCTGACAATAGGTCAAGGGACATTATGAAAGTTGGAAAAGTGATTCTCGCATCTATTTGAGGTCATAGACGTATAAAAGATGTGCTTTTGGAGCTGTTGACAAATTCAGATGGTCTCATATCGTGCTCCTAAACATCCCAAATTGCATGCATTCATGAGAGTTTAAGTGTCACTCCCATAAAGATAAGAACCTTGTTTCTACAGGCTAGAGGAGCGGTCATGGAAAAGACGCCGAGAGTGTCATATAGCTATTTGAGCCAAACAAGTAGGTTAATGGGAGAAAAACCTATCTATCAAAGGTTTCAGAATTCTCATCTAACCACTATTAGGATGACTAGCGAGATTCCCACCCAGAGTCATACGAAAGTTACATTTGGAAGCGAACTTCCCGAGAAAGAGATACATATTAAACATGTGGATTCAGAGGTCTTTTGGGATATCCTGTTAGAATACAGCATTTTGTAAACGACATTGTCTAGTTATATTCAGCTCTTAGCGACTTTTTCTGCTTCACTCAAGCAGAGCCTTGTCTGATAACCAGGGAGCCAGAACACATCATATTCATATACAATGATCACCATTCAAACAATCAGAGAGTCTTGTGGACTGGTGCTGTGTTGAAGATAACAGACATTGTCAATCTGGTTCAAAAAAGTGACCAAAGACCTTCACAGTCAATACTACAACCCATTTGTGCTACAATATAGATATATTCTCGTGCTACGCATTCACTCAATCATAAAACATCAATTCATCAAAATACAATCTCTACTGAAAGTACTGACTATAGGGTCCAAAACACTCACTCTTGTGAGCAACATACTGTCTGGAGTCAAAGTGCCGCTTGTGTCTCAGACAGTAGTGGTAAGTAGTCTTGGGGGGCACTCGGTACATGGTTGATTAGATGGTTGGTCTGGAGAGAGTGGTAGGATAAGATCAGATATAAATATTGTTGATTTTGTTAGTCAACATGTCGACTGGACGACTTGGACGTAAGAAAATACAGGAAGTCTCAAGTCCTTACACAAAGCGTGAAGCCTCATATCAAGAAGCCCCAAGTTCGAGCCTCTATTACGCAAAGCCTCAAGAGTGTTTTCTATTATTAACCCCTTCATTTTTGAACTTTCTATTATTAGCCCCAGATTTCTTTCTCTTTTGTTCTGCTATTGAGCTCCGTCTCAGTATTATCAATGCAAGGTACAGAAAATATTGTGAGATGGTGGTGAGCCTCAACAGGCATTCGTAAAATGAGCTAGATTTTATGATTTGATGGGATGTGCTATTTCCACGGTGTCATTTTCACCGTGTCAGACACACTCTCATTGCTGCACGTCCTCAACGTAGCCAACATATCTCTACCTTCATCCTCCAGTTCTCTACAGAAACACAATCAATACCATCAAAAATTCAATGAAATACATCGGCAGTATAAGGCCCACAGCAGAACGTTTGGTGCTCGGCCTTTTCCCAGTAGGTGAGCTGGAGCTCGTGAAAAATGCAAAAGTGGATCACGAAGCCTTCTTCCATTGGAGAGTGAAATTTGAGAGAGATAGAGATTCGATACGGTGTTATATGGGCTATTGACTGGGGTTTTTTGAAGATACTTTTACGACTTGTCAATGACTGTAATATTTAAGAGAAAGAAAAACAAAACATCCATGGACACTGAGAACACAGAACCGGTACTCATTCAATCAAACAAGGGAAGACATCTCAACTAAAGATACCGACATCTGTGGCCGAGAAACATCCGTTAATTTCTGCTTTTCGCCAGCTGAGAACAATTCCGCTGCTTGTGTCTTTCCCATTAAAGTACAGTACAGTATAGTAATGGTACTGGTAGGTGTAGAATGTAGGCTCGCATCTGGAGATCATCTTGACTTGATGAGAGACCGTACAATGAGAACATAATATAACAGTTTCGGGAATACAGTATATTGATACAATCACTCATGGTGTTGAACTCAACATTTTTGATCGAAATTCAGTCGTTATTTCATCCATACATTCATATATTCATTGTCTTTTTGCTAGTTGCATTTTTGCCCTTTCTTTTTTTGGCTAAACAGGATCAGCAACAAAGGGACCTTGACACACTTCTCGGTGCGCTTGAAGATCCGTGGATCCGAACCACTGTTTGTGTTTTCTGCAAAAGTACATGTACGCGATCGGCGCTTCTCGTAGACTGAACATTTTGTGGCTATAGAGTGGCAGATAGATTTCAGGTTTATATAACTGGTTTGGGGCTGACTTGTCAGTGTCTTACACAAATGAAAAGAGATCTTACGACAAGATAATTGTATTATCGTCTATTAAGAAAATATTGTATTTATTATTGTCTGTCTTACACAAAGCACTTAAACACTACAATATTATGGAAGCCCCAAAAGTTGCTGGAACTGGATGAGGTCATTTTGCAGCTGAAGAAGAACGAGTGTTGAGACATTTCAAGATTCAGATATCAAAAAATTTTAATCCACTTGTTGCAAAAATACATTAATTACCTGCTAATTAACTCCAGCAGGCATTAATCAACCACTAATTCAACTCCCGGCAGGCATGAAACCAAGCTGTTGAAGAGTCCTGCTCGTGTATGGACCGTTACATCCAGATCTATGATCGAGATACAGCTGCTCGCCATACCACAGCTTGTGTCGTTTACAGTAGTAGTAAGTCTTTCTGGGGTTGGTTCGGTGGGTTTGGTTCATGACAATATCTGGTAATTGGGCGAAGGTCTTTTTTACAGGTGTATATGTGGATTTATAAGACGACCAGACTGTACACCGCCCCAAGCCTCATATTGATGATTTGGTGATGTCGTCGTATTCATGTAAGGTACGATGGGGCTAAACGAAATTGTACCCAACGATAATGTAAGTGACCGATGACTGAGTAAACAATGTGGTTGGAGAGACACAGACAAAGATACAGAAAGGGTTTATTAGTGGAGACTCGGTGTAGATAAAAATGTAGCTTAAAAGAATGTGACTTCTTTTCCCCGAGGCACAGAGTCAGGTTCTGGAGTTGGTCTGCACAATGAACCCAGGTGAGGTAAGATCTGCTGGAGCCCAAAAAGCTGCAAACTAGTAAATTAGTAGAAATACACTTTGTTGAGTCCTCTAGTAAAGATACAGCTTGTTGTTGTCCGCTCGTGACCTTCGGCCACTTGCTTCCGGCCACATCTAAGACGAACCATTGTCTCAAGTGATACTTTGAGCTCCTCCATCTTCTGACCTCAGTCCATGACGTATTGTATGTACCGTACTATTGGTATATATCGAGTCTGCCAAAGTTCATTACTTGTAATCAACAGCTTGTCAAACGCAGCGTGGCCGGTTAAAGTGTATATTCAGGTTTTTTCTCGTTCCTAGTGCTCCTATCTTTTTATTTTTTTGTGAATTCATTTCTGGATTGGCCAACTAAATCTTCGACTGGTGTTACTTAACTGCGAATCTCAACGTCCCCATAAGTTGAAGTTTTGTATGACAGAAAACTTCGGGGAGATGATTTCTGTCAATATCATGGTTATTTTATCAAACACAGTACTACTCCCTCTCTGGTCAGACATCTGGAAGCCCGTTTTAGGACCCCAGCCGAACTTTCAGCTTGACTATTTCCAACTAAACTTTGTTGACGGCAATGTAGCGCTGATATTCTAAATGGTCGTTGATGTCGAGGAGGGCACGTCAAACGGAGCCCGCAAAAAGAGCTGTACTCCTGGCTCTCAGCAAGCATTTGAAAAGATGTTTTATTCTTGCTATGGGCTCAGAAGCCAGTCCATGAGTCACTGGGCCACATGGCGTCTATGAGATGTTCATGGCTCAAACAAGTTGAAGAACTCCCTCAACGAGACTCAAACAAGACTGAATACACATTTATTCTGTCATGAAGGTCCCAGAGACGTGGAAGAGAACTACACGTAGAGACGTGAATTTGTGGGGTACAAGATCACCTCTAGCTGAATTGGCCGCTATATTACAGTTGTATGTCTCGAGTAGAACAGTGTCGTTTAGTTTCTCATAAGAGTGCAATTGAGTACAGTACATCAGACTTGCACTATGATTTAACACCACTACACAGGTTCACAATAATAGTCATTTGATCAAATCATTCATTAATAGTACTTATATCACTTCAGATACGGGTTAAACGGCCCATAACAATGCTTCAAGTGCTGCTCTTTCTGCTTCTCGTTGAAGTACTGGTAGTGGGTCATACAGTACCAGGTGAGTTCTTGTTTGGGCGAGGTCATGGTGATGGAGAAATAGTGGGAAAACCGAGACAATTCATTCTCTATATATATCTTCAAATCATGTTGAGAGACTACCAGTGCCGGGACAGTAATGTTGAGCAAACGATAGATCGAGATAATACCGTCCAAGATCAGCACAAGTCCCCTCTCTTAAGCCCCATATTGTCTTTACAATGACAATGCAAATCTACTCAGCCTCGAACCTCCTCGACCATCAATCATCAACTCATCAGTTTTTTCACAATCAACTCATCGAAAATTTCCACAATCAACTCTTCAAATTACTTCTTCTGGTCAACGCATCAAATTCTTCTGGTCAACGAAAAATGGGACTATACGGCCCGGTGCAATACGAAAAATGCTCAGCTTTCACGTCTTCGTAGAGATACACCTCGTGGGTCACGCAGTAGTAGACTGTCTGTTTATATGGCTCTGATCGATAGAGAGTTGGTTCGAGCATTTATGGATGGAAAGAGACAACGGAATATCTCGAGAATATATATCACGTGTTTCTGATGAGTAACGAAAAGAGCAGATGAGATGGGGCTCAAAGAATATCTCCCAGACGCGCCTCAAATGGCACTGTCCTCAAATGTCAAAATGACGTCAACAGTGAAGACAGTCTTTGTCTGAGAGTTGCGAATATTATCATCTGGAAATTGTTTGTTCTAATCTGTTAACTGCACGTTCAAATCGCGTCTGGGAAATTCACCAGGTACCCCGACGTTGGCCCAACTCGAACCCACGTCTTTGAGTGTCGGTATTGTTTCCAGTGGATTTGGCAAAAGTTACAAAATCATGTCAAATTTGGAATGAATATTCCAAAGCACCTATTGATTGGTACCATTCGAATAAGCGAGAAAATCCCTACAGAATGGTATACTAGATTCACAAACTTGTCATAGAAATATCGTTGGTGACAGCTCGGGTATGCCCTGGTCCCCGGGTCCGCTCTTTCCGGTTTAAAGTCACGTGACTCACAAGAACCGTTCATTGAGTCCTTGAATCTATCATCTCCAACTTTGCAGCACCTGCTGTCATGGTTCTGTCAAGCCATCGCTCGTGCCACAATTTCTGGGGTTCTTTGCTCTACTTACCAAACTCAACTGTACAGAGAGTGAACAATGCGTGCTTGGAGCTGACACTGTAATCACAATGTCCTTTGCTTTTAATGTGGTCATGTTACTTTCGGTGGATGCCAAATCAACCAAGTCGTGGTCTTGTCTGGCCTTTTCTGAACTGCGGTTTTTAAGTTTTCCCACTCGTTTGGAGGCTGGGTGGATTTGAGGGACACAGAACGCGGTCACCTCACTTTAGAAGGCTTCTCTGGCGCTTTATCTTGGGGTCCCCTAACTCATGATGATTTAATCGTTACTTTCGCCGACCTTAATAGCGTTAGAGTTCAAGCACCGACATCATGATTCTTTGTCCCTTCAAGTTACCCAGGGCTGACTTGCATGACCCAATGGTCCCAATTCACATCGTCGTCTTGGGGCCCCCTAGTTCAGCGTGATTTAATTGCCACATTAGCCGGCCTTAAACCATTTAGAGTTTTAATACGAATACCAATGGACTCGATTTGAAGCCTGATTCATCCATCTTTCCATTAGTCTACCAACCGCGTTCACTTCAGACTGCAGATTTGGGTCACAATATTTACATTTTCCATACCGGTACTCGAATCTACTATTTGGAGGAAGAATCTCACATATCAACACTCAGAGCAATTCTCACCGCTTGTTGTGCGGAATCATAACGACATTAATTGAAATTACATACATGGGGTATACTAAACCAGCAGGGCAAGAAGTGGGGCAAGAACAAAAGCGCCCACCTTCATCTTGTTGGCGGCGTTGGCCTGGGGGGTCTCGGGCTGAGGACCAGGGGCGTTAGGAGACTGGGGCTCGGGGCCGGGGCCAGGAGCAACGGGAGTCTCGGGCTGAGGACCGGGGACAACGGGCTCCTCAGGCTTGGGAGCAGGCACCTCGGGCTCAGGTCCGGGGACAACGGGCTCCTCGGGCTTGGGAGCAGGCACCTCGGGCTCAGGGGTGGGCTCAGGCTTCACGACAGGCTCCTCGGGCTTGGGAGCAGGCACCTCGGGCTCAGGGGTGGGCTCAGGCTTCACGACAGGCTCCTCGGGCTTGGGAGCAGGAACCTCAGGAGTGGGCTCGGGCTTGACAACGGGCTCCTCGGGCTTGGGAGCAGGGACTTCAGGAGTGGGCTCGGGTTTAACAACAGGCTCCTCGGGCTTGGGAGCAGGAACCTCAGGAGTGGGCTCGGGCTTGACAATGGGCTCCTCAGGCTTGGGAGCAGGAACCTCAGGAGTGGGCTCGGGCTTGACAACGGGCTCCTCGGGGGTAGTAGAAGGCTTGGGCTCGGGCTTGGAAGTAGTCTTGTTGACCAGAGTGGTGGGCTTGGGCTGGGGCTTGGGCTCAGTAGTCTGGGGCTCGGGAGTAGGCTCAACAACGACATCGGTGGGGTCGCAGGGGAGAGTGACGGTGATGGTCTTGTCCTCAATGACAGTGACGATGGTGGTGGTGGCATGGTTGGTGGGGACGACGGTGGTGAGAGTGACGGGGGTCTCGGTGCAAGTGTCCATGTCGCAAACGGTGACAGTCTGAGTGACAACGGTGGTGATCATGTCGGTGACAGTCTCAGTCTTGCAGTCGTCATCGCAGTCAGTCTCAGTGACAGTGGCAACGGGAACAGAGGTGGCAGGCTCGCACTCAGTCTCACCACAGTCAGTGATGGTCTTGGTGACAACACAGTCGTCGTCGCAGTCAGTCTCAGTCACAGTCTCAACAGTCACCACAGAGGTGGAAGGCTCGCAGTCATCATCGCACTCGGTGACAGTCTGAGTCACGACAGGCTCGGAGGTGACAACAGGAGATGACTGGGGGGCAGAGGAAGTCTCGACGGGGGTAGAAGAGGTCTCAGCAGGCACCGAAGAAGACTCGGGGGCGGAAGAAGTCTCAACGGGAGCGGAAGAGGTCTCAACGGCAGCGGAAGAGGTCTCAACGGGAGCGGAAGAAGTCTCAGCAGGGACCGAAGAAGACTCAGGGACAGAGGAAGTCTCAGCAGGGACCGAAGAAGAAGACTCGGGGGCGGAGGAGGTGCTGGAAGGCTGGGCGCAGGCCAGACCTTCGGCGTTGCCGTTGCCCTCGAGGCCGGATCGGGGTGTGTTGTCAACGACGCCATCAGAAGAGCCAGTGAACTCCTCTCCAGCCTTACCACTAGATCCCAGCTTCATCCAGTAGCTATAGTCAATGTGGTTCTCATAGCTGTCGGAGTCGGCAATAATCTTGGAGGGGAAGGTGAGATGAACAGAGATGTTATCGGGAATCTGGATGAGGTGGCCGGAGGCCTGGGTGCCACTCACGTTCTCAATCTTGACAACGTCCTTGGCGGCCTTTCCGGTGAAAGTGTCCATGACGGAGCCGTCCTCGTTCACAAACTTGACCTCAAGGAAGTCAGTGATGGACTTCTTGCCATCAAACTCGAGAGTAGCGGCGTCAAGAGCGTCGGTGAACTCGAGACGGGCCCAGGGAGTGGGAGGGAAAACAACGGTCCACCAGATGGTGTCACCGTCTCGCACGCCGACCTTCTGGGGGGAGTTGGAGATGGCCTTCCTGTTGACGGTGATGCCAGAAGTCAGACCAGCAGCCTCGATTGAGACGGGACCGTAGGAGACCTTGGCAGCGTCGAGCCAGGTCTGGATGTGCATCTGGCCGGTGACCTCTTCGCACTTGTCGGCCACAAAGTCAGTGTAGGTGCAGAAGAAGGTCCAGTCATCGTTAGTGCACTTCATCACGACATCTCCTCCGTCAGAGTCGACAACGTCAAAGTTGATGGGAGTCGAGCCGAGATCCAGCTTCTTATCAACGTCAAAAGAAAAGTGGTCCTCGGGCTGGACATCGTCGGCAGAGGGCGCGAGGTTGAACAGGAACGACAGCAGCCACTTGTCCATCATGTCACCCTCAGTGAGTCCTGAGTCACCAGCAGTCATCTGGAAGGTGTCGATGGGAGAGGCCACCTGCTTGGCGAAGGCCATGGTGGCTAAAACGAGTGTGGGAAGGATGACCATTGTATTGTGCGTTGCTGTGTGATGAAGGTCTTTCTGGTGGCGAACATGGTCTTTAAGTATGCAGCATTGGGGGACACAAACACGAGATTAAAAAGCACAAGTCTAATCCGCGTAGAGACCGAAAACTCACAGACGCATGATCATTGACGGGTCCACAAAGCATCCATCTGGATTTGGACATGTAACCACGGAATTAGCCACACGCATGGAATGTTCTAATAATATATTAGACCGATCGAATCGCGGTTCTGTGTCTGTTTTAGGACCCTTATTGTGTTCTAGTTCCCCCTCCAGACCGTATTAAATCAGGATACGACACTTTAAATGTCGGGTGGTGCAGAAAAGATAGGGGGTCTTCAGTTTGTGGCAACCCCCTATATGCTGGTCTGTCGTAATATTCCGCATTGGCCCAGAATCTGCCTCGTTTGGCGAATAATAAAATACAGCCATTATCGTCACCCTGACATTGGGGAGGTGGAAGAATAGGGGGTTGCATGAAATTCGTATTAGGGTTTCGGTAAGTGTCCCGATTAGACATTTAGCCTGAAGCTTAATTGGCATGTATTCATGTCCTAGACAGGTCATAATCCCAGTCACGCCACTGATAAGTGTGTTTTGCTGCTGATATTTTGATGTTGGAGACGGTTCGTTATCTCCATTTCAAAATCCTTCTAATAGACACTCTAACAGTAATGAAATAACACCAATATGGTTAAATGAGATGCACAGATTAGGTTGGCCCAACGGCGCGTCCTTGATGTAAACTGGACATGCCCGTGCAGGTGCTCCCCGAACACGCCAATCTGAACCTTGTGGGAAGCGGCTGTGCTGCAACCCGTGGCTACGACATGTGAGACTGGTGAGCGATATGCAGGGAGGCATAGATGGTAATGGTCTTGTGCTAAGAAATTATGGAGTTCTGCAGGGATGCACCCTGTGCACATGCGCGATCGGGGTCAAACGGGAGTTTTTTCGCGACGTGCAGCTAAGAGACAGTCGCGCATGAAAGTTCATTTCCCCTATTTGGTTGACGATTCGACTAGAGGGGACGACTCAGAAGAACACTTGATGGGAGTGGTGGATGCGTTCTCATTCCAATGCGTATGATTAGATCTGACTGCCCAGACGCCATGCAGTGCTGTATACAAGTACGATCTAGAACATGCCACTTTGAAGCGGCTGGGTTCATAGACAACACTTATACAGCACCTTGTCATATTGCTCAGAAGAGAACCATGGACAATGAGTGTGACTCCATGTGGGTCTACAGATCGTACTCGTAGCTCTGCATGCTTCATTCCACTCGCTCTTCGACCGGCAAGATCACGGACCTGTCTTATATCTGAGAAGCTACTGTGGAATGTGCACGGAAGCCCACCTCCATCGAATGCCTGTAGAGTGGTCCCATTTTACGGTACCCATAAACGGAAGCTGCGCCTGTTAATCAGAAATACAAGCACGACTAATCTCATGTTCTTGCTGGGCTGGAATACGCCTCTTAGATCTGCGCCACCTTTGATTTCACAGCTTCGATTCCGTGTGGCCATTAATATCTCATTTTTGAGCCGCTTCGTTCTTCGTGTAATCAATGAGCCACCACTTTAAGTCTCTAATTAGCCGGGTAAAAATATTAAATCTCGAAATGTCCCAACAACTCTAATCGAATATAGGGAACTCTCCCAACTGGTGTTGTTAAGATTGTGCCAGTGTTTTCCTTGACTTGGTAAGAGCTGAACATATCCCTTACAAATAAGACAAGTTGATTTGCCTTGGATAAACATAGAGCTGGCTGAAAAATCTAGGCTTGTCTGTGAAAAAACAAACTCGAACCATTCAGTTTGCATGATATGTTTGAGCGCACTCTTGCGTTCACCGATCGGGATCCACATGAGAGTTCTCAAAAACACAGCCCGAAATTCCCCGCAAAGCCCGAAAAAACAACAATAATAATCACGTATCAGTCGCATTCATCAGCGACTCCTCGCGTCTTTTTGTGCAAGCTTCCACCAAGCTCTATCGCTCTGCAGAGAAACGATGGGCAAGCATCCAAACTGCAGCTCGTCTCCATGACAGGCCCATTGGGTGCATTGGGGAGTTCGGAGTAGTTTTCATTACTTCTTGGCGAGTTTGTGCATCTTGTTTCTGAGTCAGTCAAGCACGTGATTGTCCGTTCTTCTACCGGGCTCTATACAGCTTACAAACACCGATTTCATGACTGACTGCTGTGTGCGAGATTGACAGCTCAAGTATGGGGGCTGTCGGCCTCTATTATATGTTTATTACTCAATTGAATTGACCAGCTGGATTTCTCGCCCGGTATAAGCTCACAGTTGAGTGATAGCCTTCTCGTGCCATTAGCGTGATGGTAAGTACAGTTTGAGATAAGACTAATGTCGACGATATGGAGACGTTCTTCTTTAGCACCAACATGACTAACGAATACACATTTGGAAACAAGAAGCCTTGCAATGTAGTGGAGCTGAGAAATGAAATCAGAGAGCTCTACTCCAAGTGCACCCTTGAGGATGTGGGAACATTTTACTTTGCTTATGGTGAGCCTGACGAAGATCAGAAAGGTCTCTACAACGTGTACGTGAAATTTTACGATACAGCGAGATCGATTCTACACACAAGTAAGAAAATGATCTTCACTTCGTCAAAATACACCACGACTATACCCTCTTTTGCCATTGATTCCTGAACTTTTGTTTTCGGCAACCAAAAGTGGACTCAGTTCTGCTGGCTTGATAGTGAATGGAACGAGACCCCAACAAGAAGAACCGTGAAACTGGGTAGAGGTGCTGTTGGTGGCAAACTTCTAGAGGGTCTTCATGAGAAAGAGTCCAATCTATCCCGCATCAGAACAAGTACACCTGGAGACTTTTCTCTTGTCAGCACCGAAGGATCTAAAGTCGGAGTTCACACTACTGTTCTCTCTTCTTTATGGCCCTTCTTTAAAGCCACCTTGGATTCCGAAATGAAAGAATCCAGCGAGAAAACTGTCTCTCTTCAATGCTCAACTGCCACCCTTGAAGTCATTGTTCGTTTCTTCTACGAGCAAGAACTCGAACTGAAGTTTGCCCAAGCATCTGAACTGATTGTCGTTGGACAAATGTACGACATTCCCGATCTTCTCAAGATTGCCGTGGCGAAAATCAAGGCTCATAAGATGACTATCGAAGAGTGTCTGACTGCGTGGGAAAAGAGTCAGGAAGCCAAAAACGACAGTCTGCGAAAGTACTGCGCTTCAAAGATGAAACCAATGATGTCGGAAGTGGTTGGCTCAGAAGACAGGATCAAGAAGCTGGCAAACGATGATCTCATGGTTCTTTTCATGGACGTTTCCAGCTTGTTTGTGGGTAAATTCGATTAATTGAAGAATTGGGAGAATAATCAGCAAAAACAAAGTAAAAATAGAAAAAACCGAGAAAACACGCGGAATGAATATTTACACCGGATTGACACCAACGTATCGTTTTTTTGAGCACGTAGTTCCACTGCCCCTTGTTTAGTCGCCAGACACGAATAAGCGGTGTCAATCGATTTCCTAGATATCGAGCTCTCGTACTGTTGAAAAACACATCTCCATCAGACGAGGTTGTTGTTGATGTCGTGAATCATTTATTAATAGGTCTATTTAGCCTTGTGCGGCAGAGACTGTTAGTCATGTCATCAATGTGGATTACCGGTAAGCTGCAGCTTAGTTCTTAGACTCTGTTGGCGTCAGTGAGACTATTTGCCATCCCAATTGGAAGACAAAGTCGCTAGAAAATCAGGACCAACCAAGGCTGAATTTACTATCAAAATGGCCTAGTTCTTCAGACAAATCCAATGGCTCTGGTAATAGCTCCATCAGGCTAATATTGGCAGAGTTAAGGCCACAAAATACACCACTCTGCGCAATTGCATCAGAAACACCACACCAAAGCACATTAAAGCTTCTGACAGCTATCTCTATACCCAGAGCTACTTGCCTCCATCCCCAGTCTAACTCGCTCGATTTTCCACACGCCGTTGTCTACCGTTTCCTGCACGCGTGTAGTGCGTCTAGAATGCAGAGTTGTAAACATAGGAGAATGGGGAGGTGGATAAAATGGGTCAATTATCAATTTTCAGACTTCAATTTCTACATAGATGAAACCATCACTTCTCAACAATCACTGTCATATAAAAATTCACCTCATATCTCCTCCACATCTCCCCCCACGCTACCCCTCAATTTCACCCCTGTAAACAAAGTTCCACCTCAACATACAGACAGTCTACCAGTAGGAGGAAAAGTAGCTCGACTACAAATTATCCTACCCACCGAAAATGCCACAAATCGACTCGGAGCTGTTCACGTCGTTCCAGTCGGTGCTGGACTCTCTGCAGGAACTCTCCATCATCAATGACACCGACTCGGCAAGCAAAATGACCGGCAATCTCGACTCGGTGCCGGTCGATCTGAAGATGAACATTCTACGGAAAAGCAACCTGGAAACGTGTCTGGCTCTCTGTGACTCCTGCGGCTCGTTTCGCAAGCTGTGGGAGTCGCTGGACAAGACGCTGGTGCGCGAAAAAGTGCTCAAACGGGTGCCCTGGTTTGCTCTGAACGAGGGATCGACCGGTCTCACGTCCTGGACCCAATGTGCCCGAGTTCTCGTGTCTCGGACCCAGAAATGTCTCATTGACGACCCGGACATTGTGCAGCGCCACGGCCGCGTGCTCGTCAAGTCGCTGGAAATGTCGTGTGTCGGAAACCTCACTTCCTATCGACGAGTGGATCCTACAGACGTGACTGAAGATACAGAGCTCAGAGAGAAAATGAGACCAATGTTCCCGGATGCCTACATTGACACGCTAACGCATCTGGGAATCTACGGCACCAAACTCAACCACGTGGATCTGTCTCTCGATCTCAGAACAATGCAGGCCTCCACAGGTCCCAATACTCTCGAACTGGAAAATATCTCTTATCCAAAGCACACAAGGACAGCGACGGCGCCCTCGGGACTCAAATTCAGACACGTGGACCCCAAGGGAACTGTGGGCTTTGTGGGCGAAAACGATAACTTGTTGCACGTTGTTTACAGCACTTCTCGTCCATACGAAGATCCAGCAGTGATAGGACCCACGAGAGCCGCAATGGATACAATTGTCCACAAGGCGTCTCATGCACGTGACAAGGACGGCTGTCTGATTATCGACCCCGAAAAACTCATCATCAAACAGCCCGAAGACGAAATGTGCGTGCCTCTTATCAATCTTCTTCCTGGAAGCGCTGGAGCTCTCATTACCCGGTTTACGGCCATTGTTCAGGTCTCTTCGTACCTCGGCTACATTGAGCCGACCGAGGATTTGCGTCATATCATTCTCTGTGCCGTTCCTTGTCCCGAAAACGGTGGTTTTGGGGGATTCGACCACTTTCACCAAAAGTTCTGTGTCACCTATAACGGCTATCTGTACCATCTTCACGAGGGCCAGTTTGTGCAAGTCTGGGTGGATTTGGGCTACCAGAAGGAGTTGAAGATGGACAACGTCATCAGACGAGATCTGGGGCACGATACGCTTCGTCAGAAAACAGACACTCGAGCTCTTACTGCCATCAACGCGTTTTTCCCGCAACTCGGCACTTTCACCCAGTTTCCCGACGTGTACAGAATTCTGGGAATCATTCAGGGCGATAAAAACCAGGGAATGGACCGGTTTGTGACTCTCAGAGCGGCCTATGGACTTGTGGTAGGCGATCTGTTGACTGGAGAAACCTACGTGTGCAAGAACCACAGAGATGATCGTCAATTTGTCATCCCTTACATTGACAACAAGAAGAAGAAAACTGTGGGCTTCTACTCTTTTTCAACTTATGTCAGCTCAAGACTCACTGATCTCATGCACAAGATGATCGATCAAGGAGTTGAGAGTCACGATCTGGCCATGAGATACGATTGCATGCATGGAGCTCCCCTCAGTTTGCAGCAACATGACCGCAATCTGACTCCCTTTATCGATCCCGGCATTGGAGACAAAAAAGACTACTATCTGTATCCTCGTCGAGTTCATGCTGGTCAGCCTGCGTTTGTCGACGATCTCCACGAGTTTACAAACATTGACGGCGACGAAGAGCTGGTGTTGCAGGACGGCAAGGAGAAAGATATGCAGGACTGGGACTGTGGAAACGAGTTTGGCCGGTACTACCACAAGTACAATCTCGACTCCAGCGACGAAGACAACAACTGCGACTCCGACAAGGATCTCAGCAACCAGGAGCTGAAAATCAAACACAATGGCAAAAAGCCGTTCATTTACTACAAGAAGGGAAAACAGGACGGTCGAAGAGGACGTCCGGATAAGAGGTACGACAAACAGGAGTACTTCAAGGGCTACCATGAGGCGTATCGACGACGTTTTGGGTACGAGGATCCCAAGGATAAGGATGATTACTGGGGAAGTAACCCCAAGCATGGCAAGTGGTATTTATCCTAAGAAGGGCTTGCTCCACAGGGTTTAGTAGGGGGAAACATAGACAATGCTAGAGACAAAATCAGTCAGAGTGATCTCACCTGTATCAATACATGGCTGTGACATGTGGAAATTACTATTTATTCTGAGACTTCCAAACAGTGCAATGACAAGACTACGTCTTTGATATTTGGAGTCACGAATCCAAGCAGACTTCATTGTTTCCGCATCAAGCTTGTTATGTTTGAAAAATAAACACTCACCAAGACAGTACTGTAGGAACACATATACTGAAGCCACGATTCTCAAACAGTTCATTCCACTGGACAGTTCAGAGGTCGGCTTGTATACGATACTTGTGGGAATAAAGTCTCCATTGTACTCAGCCTGCATCCAATACGATATGAAAAAGGCGTCACTCATACAAGAACCACACTGCCCTCTGTACATACCACAAGAATATGGCCCTCTTCAAAACATTACAAACTCTACAAGTACATTATTACAAGAACACAAGATCGCACCAAAACTTTGAAACACGGTTTTTTTCCATCACGAAATGCCAAATTCATTTCTTCTACAGCACGAAGACATGTTCTTCTCGAGCTCATCCTCTATTCAATCTACAGTACATCAAATTGTCAAAATCCAGCAGTTTGAGCGAACAAACTGCTCATGCAATACCTAATAAATTCCGATGAGTTGAGAAAGAGATGTGAAAGACGAGTCATCTACTTTGTCTTCTCCGCCTCCTGCTTAACCTCCTGCTTATAAGGAGACGCGCACTTTCTCTCTTCCGTGAGACCGGTCACGGGACAGGCCATGGTCTGCCAATCAGTGGCGTACATCAACTCTCCAATCTTTGACCGTGCAAACAGCACTCCGAGCTCGTTTTTCGCCGTGGACAGATAATAATTGGCTCCGTCTCCCAGCGAAATCACCTGGGCCCGCACAATGTCGCCGGGCTTGAAACACAGCTCCATCTTCACCTTGTCTCGCTCGGTGGCTCTCACGTCAATGGACCGGATGATTCCTCCAAAACCCTCGCCGAGATCGGACCGAATTGCTCCCTCAACCAGAGATCCCGCATTCGACAGCGGGTTGCTGTGGATCCCGTTCTCGTTGCCATTGAGTCCCAGACCGGCGTCCTGACCCACTCCTCCCTGGCCCTCCACCACCAAAATCTCCACGTTGGCCTGTTTCGACGTGAGTTTCGAGACACGTGCGAGAATGTAGTCGCCGACTCGGGGGAGTCCAGACGAAGCCGAGGGAGAGACGTGACTCGTCGTAGGCACAGTAGAAGACGAATCGTCGCCCTTGGTCTTTTTGACGATATTCACAGTGTACGAAGTCCCCTTGGGGTCACGTGACTTGTCGTTGAGCTCCGCGTTCTCCTCCCGTTCGCTCAGCACCACTTTTCCCGTCGATGTGGCGACAATGGCCTTTGCCTGCGACTTGCCAGCAACCTTGGCCTCTGAGCCCTCGACGACGCGAACAGCTGTGCCGATTCCGGGGTAGAATTTGTTGCCGTCACGGTCGACGACGAGCGATATTAAAATTCCAGGCGTGACGAATCCAGGGATCATTTTGTGTGTTGTGTTGGAGTTTACTTTTTCACAGTTCGATCATGTCAAAAGATTATGCATGACAGGAATTTTTTAAACTTTTACCCGGGAGTGGGAAAGGAGGCGGTCATCAGAACGATACAGATATTTGACGATGTAGAATAAAAGGAGGTAAATATATATATTGGTTGTGTTATGTGGGAGTTGGGGAGTGTAGTGGGAGACTTCTTTTTGGTTTTGCCCGCAGAAAAAAAAGTTGTGCCGTTTTGGTCACTGACGGCCCGGGAACGATTTCATGACAACCTCGTCGTTACAGCCGTATTGGCGACATCGCAGCGGTCACTCTGACACCATCTCATCCCCCACCATCACCCCACCTCGTCCAGTCCTGCTGAAAACGCAATTATCACCAACCCCATTTCCACCAACTCTAATCTCACCAGCCAAACCTGTTATGCTGGTACCTCGGAACCTCAACCGTCTTCCACAGCTTCTCCTGCTCATACCTGGTCATGTTCTTGCTGCTCACAAACTTGGCACAAAACTTGTCGTCGACGTATCCCATGACGATATTGGGGTGAACTTGGTGGTTGCCTGAGTAGACGACATTGGAGGCAGTAGTTTCAGCCAGATCAACCACCAACATTCCATCAACGAGATTTCGCAGCACAAAACGACCCATTCCGGGCTTTCCACACTGCCGCAGCTTGTTGTCCATGTCTCCAAACCGGCGAGACTCTTCAATCATCACGGCTTTGTCTCTTCTGTAAAACACCAGTCCGGGCTGCTTGAGATCAACAAACGTGGGGAAGATTTTGGAGCCCTTGGAACACCACCAAATGAGCCCGTTGTAAACTGCCATGGGAAATGCTGTTGTAGATGCGTACTCCATCATCTGACAATGTTGAAAGTCGATCAACTCGTACCTGCGACCTCCATTGTAGTTTCCCCAAGTCTGGTACAGAATATTGCCCACCTGGCCAATCTCTCGGTGATCAAATGTGTACTCAAGAGCGTTGCTGAAGTGCTTCGGTTTGTCTCGTGGGAACACAAACACTCTTGCGTTTCCACCATAATAACCTGAACGCTGTTCCATGGGTTTGACGCGCACCATAATATGGTGTTTGAGTGCCTCGACGGGAAGAGCACCGTACGCGTCTCTCGTGTTAACGAGCGAGAGAGAAGGAGGCAATATAATCATCATCGCGGGTTCTCCTCCAGGTTTGTACTTGATGATTGTGTGCTTTTCATTCGAACAAATCGTCTTGAACTTGTCTGCCGGCTTCTTTTCCTCGGGAATGCACTGCAGGTACTTTAGGTGAAAGTACGGGAACTCTGGTTTGGGATTATGAGTGAGTCCATACTGACCATTTTTAGTGGCCTGTTTCCAACTCTGAACCTCGCGAGTTTGCACCTCAATCACGTCGCCGTCAATTGGATCAAATCCGAAGGGCAGCTTCTCTCCAAGCTCCATTTGCGAGGCGACAATCTCGTGCAAATGGGTCAGTTTCCGAATAGTGGCTGGAATTCTGTTCATTTCTTTCTGAGACTGCCATTTCTTGCTGTTCAACCGACGAACAAACACCAACGCGCACAGTCCCCACGTGTTCATCTCGTCTTCGGGATACATCCAGGGGAACCGTTCTTTGACCTTGTTTTCGAAAAACTCGTCGGACGCCTTGTAAGCACCGTACCACGACCGAGAAACCTGTCTCAGACTCACGCAGGACTCCAGGTCGCTTTTGGCGTAGATCATGGTCTGGATCTCGAGCGGCAGATCTGTGTTTGTGCTTGCAGGGCGAAAAAGACGGTTGTTGAACACGACTTTGGGGGGATTTCTGTTTTTGCGGTCCAAATGCTGAGAAAACCGGCTGGATCCGTGGAGAATGAAGTTCTTGACGTCGTCGTGCTGACCGTCGAGCATCTTCTGGATCTGCTCCTGCAACAAAAACTGGTCTTTGGGTCCCTGAGTGTCGTTGAACAGCACTTTATGACTCAGGTCCAGATCGTTCAATTGCATCTGGTTGGTTTTTCCGATGCGTCCGATATTCAGTCCGTCGCGGGTGATGCGGGCATACGTCGCAGAAACCGTCGCAGCCTTGTCCAGCAGCTGGTTCCACTGTTGTTGCAGTTGTAGTCGTCTGGGCTGCCATTCGAGCACCAATTGGGCGTGTTTTTGCACGAGACGGTTCACGGCGGCCGTGCACTCGTCCTGGGTCGACGGAATGCGCAGAGGAGGAACCAGAGAACCCACAGCGAGCTTGAAGTCCTCGATGAACTGCCGAAAGTGGTCCATAAGAGCCAATTCTTCCTCGTGGAAGAAAATGTACATTCTGTTGACCCGGTCTTTGCGTTGTTTGAGCGTGCCCGTGTCGCCCGCGTCGAAGGGGGGTTGTTTAGGGGGCATTATCAATAGTGTCGTCAACGTGTTTGGTATGCTGTGTTTGGTGTAGATGAAAGGCAGGTGGAGATATAAATGTGCATGTGAGATGCATGTGAGGCAGGTGTAGGCAGGGCAGTAAGGTTGGGAAGAGGGAGTGAGTGAGACCAAGTGGGAGGTCTCAAATGCTAAGTAAAGTTCTAAGTGTCAGTTGATGCTTGCGACTGATTGATATGTGATTATAAAAATCGAACAAAAATGGCAATATAATTCTATTTATTGTGTGTAACAAGGAACACGTAATGTACCCTTACACACTATGTTGTCTACTCCAATACCTCCCATACCACTTGCCTGTTTCTATACCCCTGTATCATAAACAACACTGTTATGAACAGCCGTATCCGGAATTATAATGCGAGTGGAACAATGAATGTGGTGAAGATGAATGAATGAGGAGGATATGAGAAAATGAAAGAAATAGAGAATATTCGAAATGACTCTACTTCACTCCAAAACAACTGTCCATATCAGTATATTTATAAATGTCGTTTTTTATATGCCGTTTTTACATTCCTCTCCATCACCCCCACTTCGGATACCGGCTTATAACTCCGCCGAATCCACCGAACCCACCGTTATTCACCGCTCGCTAAACATTACTCACCCTGCGCCTCGACGTTACGACGGATTTATGTCACCGGAAATAGCGTCGTTTTAGCGTCGTTGGCGTGGGTGAGTATGACATTTGAGATGGCGGTCAACGTGACAGCTGAAGGTGTCAATTTGGGGCGGTGGGACTTAAATGGGATAGTGTGACGAAGCCATGAGCTTCATTCTCTCTATCTCTCTCGTCTTCGTCTCTCCTCATCCACCCCAACCCCCTACCACTCTGTCTTATCTCATACGGCTTCTCCTCGCACTAGCGTCGGACTAACGGTCTTTGTTTACCAGATATATAGGTGAGAGGGGAGGCCGGGAAGTACGTAGCTTCTGAGTCACCAAATTCTCGCTCTCACGTCTCGGTCACTAAGAGAAAACCACACCTACCAGCCGTCAACTTCCCCCCCCACAATGTCAAGTACAACCTCTTCAGAGCGACTGCTGCCACCAAAAACCTATGTGCCCGTGCACCATCCAAAACTGCGCAAGGGCCACTGGGTGGTGGCCAAAATGTCGTTTTTCAACGTTCTAACCCTCGCCATTGCGCTCACCGGAATCCTGCCGCTGTTCTGGGGATCCATGTACAAACGCTCGGATCGAGCCCACAACCTCAAGATGGCGGTCATCAACTGGGATAACGACGTGGTGGGCAACGCATTTGTGGATCTCGTCAACGAGAGACCGAACTTGCCCCATCTCGTGACCATAAAGCCCGTTGTTTCCTCAGAGTACACATCTCTAGAGCAGATTGAAGAGCTCGTGGTGCAGTACAAGTTCTGGGGCGCGTTTGTTGTGTTTGAGAACTCCACAGCCACTCTGAGAGCTGCTCTAGAGTCCGGTAACCAGGACGACTACTGGTTCAAAACGCTGCATTACTTCAACACCGGAGGACGACAGGAAAGCGTCCATGCTACTTATTGTCAGCCCCAGGTGGACGCTCTGGAGTTTCTGTTCCAGGAACAAAAGGTGCCGGAGATTGTACGAAACCTGACAGCTGACTTTTCCAACGACAAGATCAAAGAGCTGCTGACTAACACTCCTCGGTTGCTCACGTCGCCTCTGGAGTTCCAAAACAACGACATCCGGCCATTTTCGGGCGGAGTGGCCTCGGCTATCGATAATGTCGGACTCATCTATCTCGTCATCATCTCCTTCTACCAGGTGATGATGTGGAACTTCATCCACAACGTGCAGGGCGAACACATGATTCTGTGGCAGTTTTTCATCTACCGGACCGTTATCAATCTCATTTCCATCTTTTTCATCTCGCTCTTCTTTTCGCTCGTGTCTCTGGCGTTTGGACAGGACTTTACGTTGCGGTACGGACGAGGCGGATTCGTCGTCTACTGGATGATCAACTTTCTGAGCATGGCAGCTCTTGGAGGAGCCACAGATAATATCATGGCGTTTTTTGCCAAGAAGTTTCCGGCTACTCTGGCAATTTGGCTGCTTTTCTGGGTCATTTTCAACTCGGCACCGGGAATGTTTCCTCTGGAGATGTCCCCTGGTGTGTACCAGTTTGGACATGCTCTGCCGGTGTTCAATGCTGTCGAGGCGATCCGAACTATTTTGTTCAATGTCCATTCTGAAATCGGACTCAATGTGGGAGTTCTCATTGGCTGGATTGCTTTGAACTCGGTGGTTAACTACATTTCGCTGGTGTACACCCGGTACTTTTACGTCGAGGAGAGAGAGAAGGCTGCGAGAAAAGAGAAGGAAAAGGAGGAGATGGAGAAGAGTCAGGTGATCGTCCGGGAACAAGAGCCGTAGGTTCGAGTGGACAATATCCTGCGTTTGTCTGAGTCTCATTGACTGTCTTCTCCTTGAATGTCTTCTCATTCCAGATCTCACTCTGGACAGTATCTCACGTCGAACCAAGCTCAATAATCACAAAAATGACTTCCCACTGGATCAACAGTAACTTCACAGCCATTTTGATAATCCTGCCCCAATTCAGCTTCTAACAATATAGACACATAGACTTTCATTAATACCCGTGAGAATGGATGTACCATGACAAGTATTGTAGACGTGAGATTGTAAGCTTGAGAAATATGGATGAATTTTCAGAACCGATAGATTAATCCTCCTTCAAAACTCCCCAAAGCATTTTGTGGCTTGTTTTGTACTTCTCTGAAGAGTGAACAAGCAAGTGTTTCTGGATTTTAAATGTTTCTGGAACCAGAGTCTGCACATATGTCAATATTAATTACACCGCTCAACTCGAAACTTGCCGCTGACTACAATAATGACATAGTTTCCAGGAATAAAACAATTCGCTCCAAAATACACCTGGTTATGCTCTCTTGACCTCACCTCTCCCATCCCGATGCAACCCTAGTGGGTCCACACGACCCTAGGTGAACGTGACCTGAAACGAGACGTGTAACATAGGTTTTTTAGTCCGTCATGTGACAGCTCGGCTATGCACAACTACCTACCCCCCACTATGAAGGTGGGGGTTATCACAGTAACGAGAGCTTTTCGGTACAGAGGTTTAGATGTCTTTGCCAGTACTTGTAGTGGTCTACGTCTGACTGAGTGTAACAAAATCGGCTTAAATGAAATGACCCAGGTGAACCGCTGGGTCGTTACGACTTGTTCCGGGCCCCAGACTTCGTTGCTTCACTGCCGAGAAATTAAGAGGTGTTTAGCTAACTGTATCAAGTTTAGTTGGATTTTGTTGAGAGAAAAGTTGTGCTGGGGGTCCACCAAATATTCACAGTTCAGACCTTAGTCGAGCGACTACAGGATACCATCTAACTCACCCGTTATCACAGCTTCAAGAACAAAACTATCACCATCCGAGAGCTGTAACAACGCCCATCCCAGCCATACACACTCCATTATTCCACCACCTCTCATTGAAAAGTTGACAGCTACCACCAGCTTCCACCTCCACATAAAGTTCAGGTCCACATATACGACGCAAAAAACGAGAAAACTTGCACGAATCCAGCAAGTGCAATAAAATGCCAGAAGAGCAAAAAGAAACGGATGCCCGGTACCAGGGTCGAACTGGTGATCTTCAGATTATGAGACTAACGCTCTAACCAACTGAGCCAACCAGGCTTGCCGTTGCAGCTCAGGCGGTGTTGGGCGGTTAAGACGGTGAAAAAACGCCAAAAAATTTAATCAAACAATTGGCAAAAAAACGAGCAACATCTGGAGAGCTTTGAGATGAAATTTGTAGTATTTTTCTGCTTGTATCTAGGCTTTGAGCTACGTTGCAACTGTTTTCTTGGTCTCTAAAGTAATTTATGGCTGATCCTGTGTGCTGCTGGGGTACAAAATTTTCTATAAATTAGGGAAAAATCATCAACAGACGTAAGCTCACAACTACAGCTTTGAAGATGATTTTTAGACTAATCTTCTTCACTCCAGGAATCTACCACATATTCAAAATCCTCCATCAGTGAAGCAGGGCGTAATACAGCCCCCATAGTGTCTCTCAGCAACCCTACCCACAGTAGACTTGAAAGAGCTAGTCCAATTAGTGAACAGCAGCAGAAATACTTACTCCGTAAGCCATATCGGCGCGAGCATAGTCCACATTTATCCTTAAGGCTCCCCAAATGTTGATAAACCGAAATAAGAAAGATACCTGATCGAGCATGATAGCAACCCTCAAGTTGAGAGGATTTAAAACGGGTACTTGGGCCTCCTCAATCAGTCATTCCTAAATGATTTTGTTGCAATCTCTAGGTTTATTGCCTGTGTATGATCATTGACGCCTTCAGCAATCAACTCGTTGTCCAGTTGTCGAGTGATAGAGCCTCGTCTGTGCAATGCAGACAGCAACTTCATATAAAAGAACGTTCTCTGTAGAAATGTTCTTAGAATCGTTTATGGCACCATACCGGTTTTCATAATGTACATACATACAATTCATTTATTCAGTATTTTTTCATGTCTTCTTTAGATTACTAATATCTGAAATTACTTCAGCTCAGCTGGCTAGCTACTTGAGAGTTTGCTCTCCTCAACTATATAGTTAGCGCACTACTTACACGTCAAGTAAACTACCTTTCACACTCCATGCACGCAACCCACCCGCAGTTTACAACCGGTTTCTTGGTCTAGTTGGTCATGGCATCTGCTTAACACGCAGAACGTCGGCAGTTCGATCCTGCCAGAAATCATTCTTTTTGCTCCACACCTCTTCTACCGGTGTTCTGAGATGTATTTTTGGTGTCCTGTTTTTTTGACCCCTTAGACTATGTTTGAATGCTGACGTAATCTCACGGCAAAGTACGCAATTGATGAGCTGGAGCTTAGATATTTAGTCCCAACGCTTAATATCACGTTTTAAAGCTACAGTAAAAGTTTCAACTCACTCTGAACACTCCTTCGTCTTCCACTTGTACATCTTCCGCAAGCCCTCCTAACCTGACGCACGTAGATGCGAGAAATGCGCAGGAAAAGATAACCAGACGTGGTTCACGAGCTCGGCAAAAAGAAACGACCGCGGAGAGGGTCGAACTCTCGATCTTACGATTTCAGAACACACGTTTCTAACAGTCGTACGCCTTAACCAACTTGGCCACGCAGTCTTTTTTTATTATACTTATTCCATTTACTATATGTGCCAGAACCTTAATTGCTCCATCCTTGAACAGTCGCATGACCCTAACACCGGAAATAGAAGGGGGATTTACGCACGAAAGTGCGTGTTGAAGAGAGTGCCGTTGTGACACGAAGATGTGCGTGCATAGTGACGCGGAGATGAGCGTGCGGGGACGCGGAGAGGTAGTCAGATTTGTGGGCAAAAGTCCGATTTGACAAGAATCGAACCTCGGAGAGGCGTCCGGTTTACACCATTACGGACTTGGTGAAGCCCCCACCGCTGCACCACAGACGGAGGGGCTATCTCAGATGACTGCTTGGGCTGAGAAAGGGGTATTTGGGGGTGAATAAGTGAATCAAAAAAAAAAAAAGTTAAAAAAAAAAGTTTAATGTATTCCCTTAGAATCAAAAAAAAAATTTGAGCGCGAGAAAGAAAAAGGAGACGAAAGAGAAGATGAGTTGAAGATGGCGTGAACCATTCCAACCTCTGCTGGTCCTCAATCTGAGTCTTATGTGAGGGTAAGATGAGCCTGAAGGGATTTCAATGAGATCCATAGAATCCACAAAAGCTGCCGAAAGTTGTTGATGGTGTTTTTGAAAGGCTCCCTTAGTCAATTGAACATTAATTGAACTGAGCTCCTACAATTGGCAGTCCTCTACTGTTGGATATTTGTGTGTTGTTGTATAACAACTGCCATGTATGATTCACCAATGAATATGGTTGGGATCTAGTCGCCGTATCTCATGGTCACACAATGTGAGACTTATTACATGACATGAATTTACAATCTGGCTGATAACATAGAGAGTAATATGAGATCGTCTGCTTCCGACGTTTCTTATTTACTTGTTATACATTGTTTACAGAACCCGAGACGTCCAACAGAGTATCACCATCAACCTGAACGTTGCAGTAATAAAAGCCACTGCTTTTCCCATACTCCAACGTCTCGTCTACCTCCACTTCAGCCACTCAAACACCTCCTACCACTGCTGTGAACACAACTGCTAAAACTATCGCTGTCCACAAATGTCTGGTTCCCGCAGGTCTAGCCGCCTTCGAACTCGCCAGAGTGTGAGTGGCTCTGTGAAAATACTGTCCGTAAATACAAACGTGGTTGCCAATGACATCAAAATCGGTGCGGTTGACACATCTGCTGTCGGTGATGTTTCCGTCGTCTTTGTCACCAAGAAACATACTGCCGTCTATATCGCAGTAAACGTAGCTTCGGCCGTTTCCAGTGTCATAGATGAGAGAGCTGCCGGGACATGTTCTCGGAACGTGTGGAGTCATTGAGGGTTGAGTATGAAGTTAACTGATAATGGGGTATCTATATAGACGACGTTTTTATATAGACGACGTATATATATCTTCTCCATGGGACTGACACAAAGAGCCATATACAAGTAGATGACTTATAAATAGATCTTCAGTGAGTCTGACAAAGAGCTATATTGATAGTCAGGTGTCAAAGCAGCATGGCTGGATAAGCTCGACGCCTTTGTACTGTACCAATTGGCGTGATTCGTCGAGAGTTAATAAACAAACACTTTTTGGATTGTCGACGAGAAATGAGTTTGTCTGGAAAATTGTGGATTCGGCATACAGCAATTTGATGGTCTTCAAATTAATGGATGTGTGGGTACAAATACGATCAGTTAATCCATATCATTCCACCGACTGACTTCTCTGCATTCCCAAGAGTCTTGGCTTCATCGGCTTGTGTCCAAGACTCAACTTGAACTCGTATCTGCACCCTCTTCCCTGCATGTGATTAGGCAGTTCTTAAGCTCACAGTTTGAACCTCATGCAATGCAAGCTCGGCGAGTTCGTAAAGCCGTGCGATGGATTTAGATCCTGCGAACGTCAGGGGTGTAAACCTAAACTGTGGACTCGGACTGGTTGTTTTTGATGATGTCATTCGAAGCATCAGTTGGAGTGAACAAAGAGGTATAGGGCTCGAGTGGATAGAGTAGCTTGCTCTTCATCAGTCTCTAATGGAACAGCTTATGGACTCCCTTCCGGACAGTAACTTTGTTACGATTTTGTTATGAACGGGAAAGATTAGTGCTGAAAAGGTATTTCTTGAAAAGTCTCAAGTCCCAATTCTGTGTAGAGCGGTTTCAGGGCAAGTTGTTTTTCTCTCTCCTCTTTCATTGAGAATCAATTAGGGTCCCATGTGAACCAACCAATTAATTTTCCAAAAATAAATCTCGTTTGTTTATCTTGCAGAATCTATTTTTATCCATGAACTTTATTTTATCTGAATTCTAATTCTCGTCTTTTTGTTCACTCCTGGTGACTTCTGCTACTGAAACTGAGACGTATTTCTTTAGGATCAGAAGAAAGAGAAAACCAGATCAATTACGGGGGGATAGAACTAGACGTGACTCTACAGCCTGGCACCCATGTCTCTCTATGAACACTCAATTCGCCTTTTGGAACATTGGAACCCAAGTCAGAGGAGAGGGTATGAGATGAGCCTGAAGGGGCTGGAATGTGTTCTCTCAAACCACCAAAGTTGTTTGTGACTCAAGAGTATATCTTACTACGTTTCAAGTAAGCTGATCATAATTACCAACTGAGTAGACTGTACTTTTCTGCCGTCTCTGTCGTTGTAAATTGAAAGCTGACACAGCGGCTATTAAAGAAAGTGGTTCAATGGATAACATTGTCTACTGTACTGTAGAATTCATTTCACAGCTCCTGGCGGTGGTAGAGGTATTCTTTACGGTATTACTACATAGTACAATCAACATACTGTCCCAGTCCTTGCTTACAAGTACAGAACTGTCCTTAACACCAAGAGCAAAAATGCAAAGCTATGACCTATTGAATACCTACAGATGAACACTGATAGAACTTCTGGGAGTGTGGGCCTGTTGTATATTTCTTGCTGATCAATGTATCCATTGTTTACGTACTGTTCAGGTTTTCACGAAATACGATCACTGACTTCAATCTCCCATCCAAAGACCCCACAGGTTTCCTCCACTTCCCTCCGCATCCATCAGACAACTCCTGAAGCCACAGCTGTCAGCACAACTGCCAAATACATCACCGTCCACAAATGTCGAGTTCCCGCTGACAATTGTTCAGCCGCTTTCGAATTTGCCATAGTCTTAGTGGCTCTGAGAAAGTATTCTCCATCAACACAGACGTGGTTGTCGATTACCTCTCTATTGGTTAGGTTGTCACATCTGCTGTCGTTTCTAGTGAGCTCGCCAAGAAACAAACTGCCGTCTGACTTACAATACAGGTTGTGAGGCTTGCCACTAGTGTCATAGGTGATAGAACTGTTGGGGCATTGCATCGAGCGGGGTAAAGGTTTCATTGCGAGTGGGTTGGAGGAACTTGAAGCTGTGCAGCTCTGTCATATATATATATCTCCTTCGGCTGTGTCAACGCATGGCTGAATTGTCTCATAATTTGAGACATTGACGCATTCGCGCAAGCGTGATTCATTCTTAGAGTCGTCTGGGAACAGCTAACAGACACTTAGTGTGAACGATTGACGAGATTTTGAGTCGCTCTGGATAAATATGACGTCAACCTTTGCTAGATCGATGGTTCTAAAATTACTGGCAAATGTCGACATAAAGGCCCTCCAAGTGACACTATGTCTTAGTTTTATAATCACATGTGTAGATATTGAGGAGTGCATGAGTGGGTGGTATATGAGAAGTGTCTTATATTGAGGGACCTATCAAATTGTCCACGTGGAGGTTGGAGCGCGTAGTTGCACATGTCGCTATCAGAAAAAAAAAAACTGGGGTGGAAAAATGCCTAAACCTGAACGAACTGAGATTATGACTGCTTTTGGGTCACTCTGACGTAATCAAGAGACGTGGATTTATCCACTTGGCTTACATCGGCATAGCTCTCGCTCTCGCACTCCATCCCTCCATGTGATCAAGTCATCAAGTCCTTGTTGTGAAGATCTAGCCAGGGAACCCTAGATAAGCCTGATCCAGGTCGTAGGCTCGAGTTTGAAAGGAGACTGTCTCACAGTCCTTGTTCCGACACCATTACACCTCCAAACACGTTTCCGCTCGCGACAAACCCAGAACTTACTTTCAACACTCTCATCGACTGCAACGTTCCAGTGAGACCACTGACGAGATCTGTAACAGGATGACGTCTTACCCCCCAAATTTCTGACACACTCTTCCTGGAACTTTTCCTCCCAATTAGTTCGTATCACTCTTGAAGTAGTCTTCTAACAAATACTTGACTTCTTTCAACAGTATAAACCACAGGTTTCCTCGACTGTCGACGGTCAATTTCATCGTTGACTTCAGACTCTCCACCTCCATCAAACCACTCCCGAAACCACTGCTGTGACAGCAACTGCCAGCACCAGGACAGTCCACAAATGTCGAGTTCCTGCAGATAACTGATGAGCAGTATTAGATCTTGCCACAGTCTGAGTTGCTCTGAGAAAGTACTCTCCTTCAATACAGACGTAGTTGTCGATGACCTGAAAATCGGTGTGGTTGACACATCTGCTGTCGTTCTTATGCTGTTCACTAATAAAAAAACTGCCGTCTGAGTCACAGAAAGTGTTGGCCATCCCGTCACTAACATCATAGGTGATAGAACTGTTAGCGCATCTCATTGAGCCGTGTGATGTTATTGACATTGTGGGTGACTTGTTGGAACTTGACATTGTGGGTGAGTTGATGGAACTTGAAGCTGGGCAGCTCTGTCATATTTATGGACCCAGCTGTCAAACTCAAAGATACCATTCCTCACGGCTGAAGTAGTTTGACGCATTTGCACTAGCGTGATTCATTGTCTAAGAGCCGTCTCAGGACACTTAACGAACACTTCTGTAACTAATAGACAGTGACACATTCGTGTTGATTGGGAGAAGAGTGACGACAACTTCCCAGATATTGATGATCCAGAGTAACACTCGAGTTTGTACTCAATGTGGTTCTGAATCCAGTTGACATTGACTCGGTATTATCATCATGCCCACTAATACATAATCAAGCATGCCAAGACATTCGGCTCCAACACTGCTGACTTGACTTATCTCGACATAGCTCTCGTATTTCTCCATTCACGCAGTCAAACCACTTCTTGCTCGCGCCGGGCAAACTCTGGCTGTTGAAGCCGTGCGATGAATTTAGATCGTGCGACCGTCAGGGGTACGAACTCAGTCTCTCTTTGTCTAACGCGTTAGTTCGAAAATGGTCTTGATGTGAGAGGTTGTAGAGGAAGCCTTCATCCAGGTTTCGATTTGTACTTCTAAACGAAGAACTTGTAAATCTATTAGTCCCCGGTATGATGACATGGGTCTCTGAAATGGCTCTGATGTGGTAAACAAATACCGAGCCAAACAAAACATCGACTTAACAAAAAAATATGCAAACAGTTATCAAATAAACAATACAAGCGATCCATTGTCTAGAGAGGTCGATTTAGAGACTGCTCTTGTCAGCTTGATTGATGAAGAACTTCATCAGCTACGTCTTACTTTCTTTGTTCATAGCTACAAGCCAAGCAAGCCAGATACTGCGCCTGGCACGAATCTTACTCACTAGGCGTCCTAATGAGGCTTTATTGTCCCACCCGGCCTCGGTGTTCCGTACATGCTCCATATCCCTTTTTTTTTTTTTGATTATAATCCCCTTACGTAAGCCGAGCTCCCAATCTATACTTCCGCCTACCCCCGAATCCAGCCGTCCGATATAGTGTAGGGGCTATCACATCACGCTCTCATGTCGAGAACCGTGGAGACCGGGGTTCGATTCCCCGTATCGGAGTGAGTAGCAGCTAGATCAGTTGTTCTTTTTTGCCAAAGTCACGGACGTCCTTTGATTGTATTTTTGGTTGGTTTCGGGTTCGGTGGAGTGCATACTTGTACGTGGTTTTAGAATTGCCGGAAAATGACAATTAGAAAATGAGCAGATTTAGATTGATTGCTTTGGTTTAAATAGTCTAAAGATACTACAAGTCACTTGACAATCGCACTGTTACCAAGTCAACAGACTTGTATGATTCTCTTCACTTTCTTCTTTTGGGTTCACGGATATGCAGGGTCGATGAGATGAATGGGAAAACTAAAGTGCATGCCGAAAAGCGTCAAGTGGTTCGAATTTGTCACTGCAAACTCTTGGTTTCATCAGATAGCTCATAATTTGATCCTCATTGGCTCGAAATTCACTTTCAGACAAATTTTCAGCTCTTGGGAGTGGATCTGTTCTCCCCAGCTTATGCATTCAAATTTGGGGGCATATGATGAGCCTAAGCAAACACAAGCAAATTTGGTCTTCATCTCGAGAATCAATTTCCTCCTTCAAAAATCCGCTCTGAAAGCTCCGGTCAGTTGAAGAAAAAAATATATGCAACCACATTCTGATCACATGACTTGTATTGTACTCCGAAACGTGAACTGCTGTCGAACGAAGGGGTCTTATCAAGCACCCTAAACTGAGTCCTAAAATAGGCCAAAATCAAAAACCGAAATACAGTAGGCTATGACAGCAAAGGAAATTGATGAACCTGATATCTATGGCAACCAGAAAAAGAATGGCAAAAAAGAGGATCGTCCAAATGCTCAGCCTTGGGCTTCGCATCTGCCAAAAAGAATGGTCCCTAGCAGGATCGAACTGCTGATCTTCGCGTTGCAAAGAGGCTAACTTCTTATTAGCACGACGCCTTAACCAACTGGGCCAAGGGACCGGAAATCTGAAAAATGGGAAAAATTTCGAGGGACACCAAGTAGTGGGATTAGTCATTGCGATTTTTTGAGGTTCTGGAGACTGTGAGACGGTGGGGACTTCCAGATGCTTTCGGATATGCAGTTCTGACTGCTGGAGATTTCGCTTGTGCGATATTGACAAAGATGCGCTTACTAGTTAGAACCGGTCAAACCGGCAACAAGTTGTGCTACAAGAGGTTATTACTAGAGTCACCGGACCAGTCATCAGGTATATGTAAGCTGAAGAAAGTCTTCTCACTGCTGCCATCATGGTTTCTTGGACTAGTTGTATCTAAGGATGTGATCGACAATACGCCCTGTCGACTAGCAAGTTGAGACTATCACGTTGGACTTCATCTGGTGGGTTTTGAATGATTCGAAAGTTCCCTAAACGGGTGAGCTTTGAGTGAGTTGGTCCTCAGCCCGCTCAAGATGGTTCTGCTAGGTGAAACAGATGATCTATTGCTCTTAGGGAGAGCCTTATGGTCCTTCTTTTTTCAAAACACTTGTAGCCTGCTCAGGACACATCCTGAAAAGCCAGGGAGTTTCGTAGATTGCAAATTGGACTTCATCAAGAGTGCTGGTATAATCTCTTCAAGATGACTGCTACTCAGGGAGTCGATCATGTGGTTTTCGTTCCACCTCATTGTCACATTTTGAGTTCAGATAAGGCACCCATTGAAGTTAATCGTCAGTCGATATGATACATAGAAGTATAGACAGTACGACATTTCAGCCTATAGGCTACACTATCCAGAATAAGTGTAGATTAAAATCTTTGCATGTTATATTGTGATAGAATATACATTTATTTTGTCTGTATGTCTTCGCATTAGGTCCTGCCGACTTCATGTAATCTCCAAGTATCTCTACTAAGTAATGCCAACAAAACTTCACTCCAGGGTAAAACGCGTCAGTGTCAAACTCTCACACGTCTTAGTTTCCACTTACACCATTAATTACTGCTTCAATATGAGCGATTCCCGGACTATACCCGCAGGCACAATCAAAAAGCTGCTGGCTGTTGATTTGCCCAATTATGACATTTTGGCGGAATTAGACCTCTCCAATGAGACGCCGGAGGAAAACACTGTGTTGCAAAAAGTTCGAAGGGCTGTAACTCTGGAGAGGTTGTGGGAAGAGCGGGAAGTTGATGTCGAGGACGAGACCAGCCCTGAGTTGGGCGCGTTTGTCGCAGCTCTCGAAGACTCAAAGCCGAGTCTGAGGTACGGAGACTCAAAGCCGAGTCTTACCTCAGACTCAAGCTCGTGTTTCGCAGCTATCGAAGAGTTCAAAAATCGGTACTCCGAGCTGGTTACGAGTCTCAAGAAGCGGGTTGTGCACAGACTCAAGCCCCACTTTGCTGTCGGCTGGCAGCTGTACTCGTTGTATGATTGCTTGAACAAGGAAGCGCTTGACAAGGCGGAGGAAAACGATGAGCACGGGGAGATTTTCACGTTTGGCTATCCCGATTCTGTTGAGACGAAGAAACAGCAAGTGGGTATCATTCTTGATGTTCTCGCCCGCCAATTGCAAGAGAGTGTGGACGACATGTTGACTCACGCCGAAGATGAGTTCATCAGCCACGTACACGACTTTCTACAGGAACAGGGATATCCCAAGGGAGTGGTAGATGAGCGCGCTTCTGAGCACTTGGAAGTGAAGCCCGAGTTACGGGAGGTTGCTCTAATGGAAGGAAACGCGTCTAGTTCTGAACTTCATCTCCCTCCGGAGATTGTGACTATGATCTACTACCACTGCGATCTCGACAGCTGCGTTCAGCTCAGAGAGGTGTCGACTTTCTGGTACAATGCTTTCCAGCAAGCAGAACCGGAATGGGAGGCTGTGGTAAAGTCGCGCTGTCCCTGGATGCAGCCTGAAGGACGTCTGAGAACCTGGGGAGACTGTGCGTTGGTGTTGGCTAGTCGTCTCAAGGACAAGACGCGCTGGACGGTTGTTGAAGACTTGGATGAGCTGTATCGTGAGCGTTTCAAAGATGTTCGTAAGGAGAAGCCTCTTGTTGTTGTGGCCAACGAGCTGAAGCATGGAGATAAACTCCCGCACAACTTTGCTCCTTTGCACTCACACAAAATCGACTCGGACGCAGAACAATGCAATCTGTTGCATCTTGACGTTGAGAGACAGCCCTACGTTCTGGACCCCAAGACTCTGCAGTCGCGTTCCTACAAGATGGACGAACCATGGGAGCTGGTATCCAATGAGGATGAAGATGATGAAGACGATGAAGACGACGAAGACGACGAAGACGACGAAGACGACGAAGACGACGAAGACGACGAAGACGACGAAGAGGAAGAAGAGGAAGAAGAGGAAGAAGAGGAAGAAGAGGAAGAAGAGGAAGAAGAGGAAGAAGAGGACGAAGAGGACGAAGAGGACGAGGAGACCGTCATCAAGTACAAAGGTTTTCATATCACTCTTCCTGAAGACGTGTGGCCCATGGGAAACGATTCTCTAAGCAGGAGTCTGTCTCCATACCCGCCGGTGACTGTTCTTGAACACAGCATTGTGGTTCGAACTCCAGCTGAAGGTATCTACATGTTTCCTCGAGACAAACCACTTTCGTTCAGACATGCAGTCAACTACCCTGACGATGACCACTCGTTCGAGTTGGGCAAAATGTACGTCATTCGTCACAGTTTCGACGAGGAGACTCAGCATGAGTTTTATGACCCCTTCACGCGAGAATTCCATAAGTTTGGAAACGATTCTGCTCTGGTCCATCCCGTCGCTCTCTACGAAGGGCTCGTTTGGTGGCAAATGGACGATAGCTCGCTTGTTCCAACTTTCATTGATATGGGGGACCCCGGGAAGTTGTACTACAGATACGACCTGGCTGTCCATATAGCCCAGGAGTTCATGTACTCCTTCTTCCAATGCAATGAAGCACCTCAGCTTGTGATGAGAGAGTTCAATGGAGGTCTCGACATTGTGGATCTTGGCTCTCGATCATTCACGCGGGTTCAGAACCGTCCTCGGCTGCCTGACGGGTATACTCATGTTTTTCCGGGCTTTGTTGATGGCAAGTTCCAGTCGTGGTGTATGAGCAATGAGACGGTAAGAAGGTACAGAAAGGAGCTCGAAGGGGGCCAGTGTGATTGATGTTTGGAGATTATATTGCAATTTACGTTTCTATCGAAATCTGAAAGGTTTGGTAAAAGTTGATATTTTCCACATGGCTTTCCTACCTTCACAATTTCAATAAATGACAACATCATACAAGTAGTGAGACCTTCAAGCGGTTCTCAAGGCTTTTATATGATCCGTTCAATTTGTATGTTCCTCTGTCGTATCTATTTGTCTTTGCGTTCTGGTTTTTACAAACACGATTTTACAGCTCGCCAACTCAACTACACCTTCAACTGTAAATACTTTTTACTTCAGCCACTAAAGAAAAGAAAAGTCAACGTCATAACCTTTCCACATACGCGAATAAGGCGTGATTGTCTGAGGAGATGTCTTCTACTTGAAAGGAACCCTTAATCCGTATTCGGCTGCTTTAAACAGTAAAAATGTTACAACGCTGACTGTCCTTGTCCTTCGTAGGCTGAGTCGAGTTCTGTCTCACTTCAACAGGTTGGAGACAGAACATGAGAAGATGACCAAATGAGACAGCCCACTCGCAGACTCTGGTGCGCTGTAAAAAAGGAATTGCAGCACCCAGGATTCTCGTATGGTCTCCCACTACAATACTAACTGGGCTCTCTGGTGCTTGACTATGGCTGATCGGACGGGAAGCCGTATTTTCACCAGGATATGGCCGCAACTGGGGTTTTGAGGGGGTGTACTCGTATGGGGAGACGACCAGGTCACGTGTCCAAAAATAAAAATAAAAAAATAACCGGTTTTGGAGTCATAAGTGAACTCTGACATGAGTTACAAGCTCGAAGAGGAACTAGCTGAGCAGTTGGAGGGGTGTAAACGAGTTCTGCAGCAGGAAACATTTTTCATGCCCTCTGCTCGAGTGTAACTGTTTGTCAAAGTGGCATGGCGACATCGGTAATACATTTTCCCTTTTATGACCAACATTGATGCCACTTGAGAGATGTTTGACTTGAGAGACATGTCATACGGACAACATAAGAACAATGGTGTGTCATAGGACGACAGAGATAGAAGAGCAGTTCAAAAGCGGCATCCGAGCTTGCAACTGCAGCAATTGCGGCTCGTACAAAAAATTGTGGACCCTTTTTCCTCCCAAAAACCCCCTCTCAACCTCGGAAAACCACAGGCAACCTGGCCGAGCGGTCTAAGGCGCCAGGTTAAGGCTAACACCTTGACGAATATCCTGGTCTCTTCGGAGGCGAGAGTTCGAATCTCTCGGTTGTCAGTGCTACAAAGTAGTTCTTTTTGATTGAGAGCGGTAAGGGTAGTTTTTTTTTGTCTTCCGAGGAGGTGAGCTACAGTGCGTGTGGGTCGTATGTTGATCTGCTACGGTCCAATTGTTATACAATGGCTCTGCCGGGACACTATGACGTCCACAACAGGTTTGTCCGCCATGAGGAAGAAAACCAACATTAGGTACTATCAGCACTGGCACTAACCTACTCGTACATACTGTAGCCTCCGCCTGCAATCGCGCTATCTTCACTATTGCTCGCACCAACTGTCTAGTAGTGTCGGAGAGAAAGCAGCGATAAGAGTGTCTCACTTTTAGTACAGCTGTCAGTTGCAAGAGGGCTGGCAAATTCTAGTCTGATTTTCCATGGAGCTGAGAGAGACAGTGGTTAATTACTATTCTATTTCTCCAACACGACAGCCCGTCAATCAGCCTACTGTACAAAAATCCTACACAAATACGTCACATTGTCAGAATTCACACACAGAGCCGCAACTCTCCATCATCCTGTTCCCCCAAACTCTTATCTGCATTATCTATGTACTTGCCGCGCTTATCTGCATCTTTCAGGTAGGTTTAGGATGAGATAGGGCAGGGTAGATCCGTGGAGGTGAGTGTTGCAGAGATTGGAGAATACATGCTGGGTCGATTGGGCTGTCCACGTGGCTGAAAGCTGCTTGGAAATGAAATATGTGCTGTCTTGCTGGTTGACAGGATGTATTTGGATGACGCTCAACGATTTGAAGACATACCTACTTGCACGTGGAGGCGTAAATATACTTGTGATCTTTCACGTTTATATCAGACAAAGAGACAACAGCTCAATACTCTTCAACTCTCTTAACTCTCCACACCGTCGTATAAAGACAGCTACAGATCATGACTCCCCTTCATCACCACAATGTCCAACCTCGAAAAACAAGAGACTGATTCGCTTGGCGACTCCGAAATCCTCGCGACTATTGGCTACAAGCCCGAGCTAAAACGCAACTTCTCTATGTTGCAAGTGTTTGGTATCGCCTTCTCCATCATGGGCTTGTTACCGTCTATAGCAACCACTCTCTCCTTCTCGCTACCAGCAGGCCCCTACGGAATGGTCTGGGGCTGGTTTGTGGCTTCCAGCTGCATTATGACAGTGGCCCTAGCTATGGCTGAGCTGGGCTCGTCGCTACCAACTTCAGGAGGTCTCTACTGGTGGACTTTCCACTTTGCTCCCGAGAAGGCCAAACGTCCCCTGAGCTTCCTGGTCGGCTATACAAACACGCTAGGACTCACGGGAGGTACCATGTCAATCGACTACGGCTTTGCCCAGATCTTCACCAGCATGATCATTGTGTGCACTGACGGCAGGTGGAACCCGTCTCCGTACGTGGTCTACGGTATCTTTGCAGCCTGTGTGGTCTCCCACGCCTGTGTGGGTTCCCTGGGAACTAAACATATGGCCAAACTCCAGACTGTGTGCATCTACGCCAACATTGCCATCATCGTCGTCATGCTCATTGCTCTCCCGATTGCTGGAAGACACCATCTCAACTCCGGAGCGTTCATGTTTGGAAAGATCGAGAATCTCACAGACGGCTGGCCCACAGCCTGGGTTTTTTTTCTGGCGTGGCTGGCGCCCATCTGGACCATGGGCGGACTCGACTCGTGTGTCCATATGGCCGAAGAAGCTTCCAACGCCTCCAGAGCGGTTCCCTTTGGAATTATAGCCTCGGTGGGCATGTGCTGGGTGCTGGGCTTTGTAGTCATCATTGTCCTGGTGGCCGTGATGCCCACAGACTCCCAGGGACTTTTGGAAACCGTCTACCAGCAACCTTTCGCCCAGCTGGTGTACGATACTATGGGAAAAAACTGGACCATTGGAATTATGACTGTCATGTTCTGCTTGCAGTGGACCATGGGGCTCTCTAACATGATTGCAGCCTCCAGACAGTCCTGGGCCTTTTCAAGAGACGGATCGTTGCCTTTTTCTGACTTCTTCAAAGTCGTCAACGAGAAGTACTCCAATCCGATACGATGCGTCTGGGGAAACGCTCTCATTGCTCTGTGTATTGGTTGTCTGTGTATGATCGATGCAGCGGCAGCAGCAGCTCTTTTCTCCTTGTCAGTTGGAGGCAACTCACTAGCCTGGCTGATTCCAATTGCTCTCAAGTTGTTCTACGGACAAGACTCGTTTGTGCCAGGTCCCTTCTATCTCGGCAAAACTCTTTCCATGATGATAGGCGGGTTTGCTAGTTTGTATCTTGTGTTTGTTCTCATTCTACTGCAGTTTCCACAAACCACGTCACATCCGACCAAAGACACAATGAACTACACTTGTGTCATTCTGGCAGCCGTCTGGGGGGCAGTTTATCGTATTACTTTTTGTTTGCACACAAGTGGTTCAACGGGCCTACTTCTACTCTGGATGAGGTTATTGAGGGTATTGAAGGGGAGGTTGTGAGTTACGAGGTAAGTGAGATGAAAGGAGATGTTAGTGAAAGTAGTATGTAGTCGTGAAGGTATAATATGATTGTGTTTATGGGACAGGGTCTATAAGAAGAACAGGTTTCACCTTAAGACTACAAGTAGCTACTGTCTACTCTGTCGTCACTTCATATCTTGAAATGGACTCAAGCACTTTAACCAGCAGGCTTTCAGTCTTCTAGTAACTGTTTGTTGCAGTGTTGGACATTTCTGTTAAATTGCTAGAGCCAAGGGTTGCTCACTCTCACCTCAGATCAGCTTCTGGAGTTTGAGCCCGATCTCTGAGACACAGCCATCAGTTTATTAGAAGTAAAACAATTTGGAGTTGTAGTTTCTACTTTTCAATACGAAAATGTCTTTATAACTTTCGTATCACTGCTGACAATGGTCTGAGAGGACGTTGAATGCTCACGACAGAGCCATCACAGTAATTAGTTGGAGTTAGTTGAGAGTGTCTAAGTACACATATCCTCTCCGATTATGAAGCTATCAGTTAACCAATTTCTGGGGTATACTCAGGGAGCTTGGATCAGCAGACAATGAAGACTTGGAGCTTTATACATCAAAAACGATCATTATGACGACCATCTAAAAGAGCACCCCCGGCAGTGCGGCTCGGAAATTATAAAGTTTAGTCCGTTGCCGCGGTAACGCCGTGCCGTGTTATTGCGGAGTGGATTTTGCGACTCCTTGGCTATTGACTGTGGAAAGGTATGGAACATGTGGTTGTGTCTGGAAGATCAAGGAGATCATTTCGGTACTATGAAAGTAGTTGAACTTGTTGTCGTATGCTGAGTAAAGCTGCAGAGAGGTGCCTTTCGACTTTGTCCTTGGGGAGGAGCAGTCAGGTCATCAAGTGTGTTCAAAATGAAGACTGGAGGTAGAGAGGTACTTGTAGAATTTTCTGGACGTCTGGAGTATGGTAAGAATGATAACTTCCACGATTTTCATCCTGGGCTTGTGAGTGGCCTTTCGATTTTTCGCAATGTTCTTTTTGGACATCTGCATCAAGAAAGAATGACCAGATATACTTGCTCGTATCCATTTATTTGGCACTCACTGGGATTGGCCTCGGTGAAGTAAACGGTTCCCCCATTAGTGACAAAGTTACGATTATGCACTTGTGATGCTATCTCAACCTTAATAAACAGACATACTTGTCGTGATGGGTATGAGTGTACGTTTTGAGGATGACCTATTACGGAATGTACCAAAGGGGAGTGAATTGTGTGTTTGATTCGCTCTCTTTCCCAATACGGTAAGGAGGCAAGACCGAAACGAATTAGGCAGAGATGCACGAAATAAGGTGGTGGCCACCTGATGGTATCCAACACAATGTCTGTGTAACATCCCAAGTTTACCTTATTCCCAAGACGTGTTTGTAACCTCTTCTTCTTCCCCATCGCCACTCGTCGCCTGTCGTTCTTCATCTTCGCCTCTTCACTTCATCACATCACCATCTTACGACAAAAGTGAGTACAGTACTCGCGACTACACGCTCTGCGTCCCAGCATTCCCCACAGATCGCCTGACTCTCAAACCCGACCATACTAACTGCAGTATTACGACATTCTCTTGCGACGACTTCACTACGACTTTACAGGGATTTATTCGACAAAGTGAGTACTCGAGATTACACGCACTCTGTGTCTGCGACATTCCCACAGATCTGTTGATCCAAACCCATACTAACACAGCGGAAGGTCTCTTGGGACCACCTCCATGTGGCACATAGTGCCCGTGGAGGCCCCACTCTGTGGCTGCTCTTCAAATGGCACGACGCACAGCGCCCGGGACGGGCAGGGGTGATGCAGTCTTGGGATAATGGAGAAAATTCCCAAGACCCTATAGAGCAGCCGCCTGTACCGCTCCTTGGAGAACTGGATTACGGTCGTCTATGACTTCTTCTGACAAGTTTTGAATAAGGACAAAATCGCTGTGGAGACTCGAGTGGGGTGGAGACGCTTCTACCCCTCTCTGGAGGCTCATTTCCTGTTCCCAGAAGTTGACCCAAGACATAGGATTCTGCGGGCTCTCAGATAGCCCCCAAGGCAGAGTGTCCTATACCAAAACCCCTTGGCCACGCCCCCACGTCTTACGTGGTCAAGGATGACGCTTCTTTCCCGTCGTGAAAGTTCTCGCACCCCCCCCAGTGCACTTATTTATTTCGGGTGTTGGCTCTATTGCGGTTGTTGGCTCTATTGCGGTTGTTGGCTCTTGTTCGGTTGTTGGCTCTTGTCCGGTTGTTGGCTCGTTTGCGGTTGTTGGATCTTGTCCGGTTGTTGGCTCTTGTCCGGTTGTTGGCTCGTTTGCGGTTGTTGGCTC